>CM046876.1:162060278-162600278 GCA_025667525.1 Glebionis coronaria
TTATGATTTTCGATAAGGATTTGTATAAAAATGACTTTGGCTATTTTATGGCCTATTACAATGATTTGTACGAAATGATTTTTGGTAATAATTTTATACCAAAGTTATATTGATGGAATTTATTAAACTCTATGAATTCACTCGGCGTTATCGCTGACCTTTTCTTTTAACATGTTTTACCTCAGGTACTTGAAGGTAATTCTCGGGAAGACAACAAGAATTCATGGCCCACACTTAAATAACAATTTCCATTCAAATTCTTTGTAAAACTTGTATGAAATACAATGACTTGGGACCTATGTAACTTTGATATTTATGAATGGAAATGCTTTATTATTAAACGACGCGATTTTTAAAGCGTTGTCTATGATGTGAGTGATGTGCTATCTCGTAACACCAACGAGTCTTCCGCTGTATTGAATTATATAAATTTGGGGGTGTTACTGTTTGGTACCAGAGCTCTCGTTATAGAGAACGAAAGATTTTTAAAACCAAGGTTTTGAATAAAACATTTCAAAATCTTTTAACTATAAACATTTTTCTAAAAATGTCTAAAAATCTTTTGACTATAACGGTGCCGAAGAATTCCCAAGTTACCGACAAGGCCAGACTGAGAAGTGTTATTTTAATATATATATATATAACTTGGATTATATATATATGTGATTTAATTTGATTACATGATTGTTTGATGATTATTTTGATTTTTATACGAGGTATTTATACAACGTAGATTGTCACAAGGAACCCTAAATCCCCTAGAAAATTAATCGAAGCTATTCTTGTAGGAATTCTAGCTATCCCAGATCTAAACCAAGTTGTGGATATTTATGATCCCAACAAAATGGTTGATATTCGTAGAAATGTTGATATTAGTTGATTGTGATATTAAAGAAGAATTGGCGAGATTAAATATGATATCGATGTCATGACGATCTTTCCTTATAGAGTGGAGCTTGACAAAACGTTACCACCTAGAAAGATGTCATCCGATTCGTTGTCACCCAATTCTTAAATTTAAGAATCGAAAGGGTGAATGTTGCAATTGAGGCTGTCATTGGAACCATTACCCAAAAGCCTCATGCCACTAGTACCTTTCCGAGAAATCTAATTGAATGTGTGAGTCATCTCATGCTAGAGAGTCATTTGATAATTGTTGTTGTAAGAGCTATAGGATTGGAAATTAAGTGTTGTTCATATTGAGCTTTTATTGCCCTATTAAGGTGTAAGAATAAGGTTGAAAGTATTGGAGAATGAAGTAGGATATCGCATTGAGTATAAGTTGGTTAAAACTTGAATAAAGTAAAATTTAACCCGTATGGAATATGAGATTGTTAAGAGGAAGTCGTTAAGTTCTTTGATTGAAATATGAGGTTTTAAATGATTGTAGGTTCGTGTTAAGGGTTGTTCCTAGGCCATTGTCCACTAACGAGGATGCCCAGTGTACAAGAAATAAATTGAAGAAATCTTCTTCTGAATTGGGACCAATGGATCTTCTGGGACTTATGGAACACCTAATGACTCTTGTAGGTTAGTATTCATTGTGGTATCTTTTAAAAATCCCTAACTTAACTGAGATATCAGTTGGTAGGATGAGTTATGAGAATTGTATGACATAGTGACACGTAATGTGTTATGGTACAATTTTGGCTTGTTTGTGATTAATGAAAAAGACTACCTTTGATTGCTAAATCCTACATGTATCGATGTTATCTATCTTTTATTGCTTCATCCTAATGTTCGCATTAGTGATGCAACCATTGAACAAGTACTCATCTTGAATTGAGTTACGTTGTGGATTATTCTTTAGAGTGCCATCGAGATCATGAACCTCATGATTATTTGGCTAAGGCTCATTTCCTATTCATATTGTAGTTAGTTCTTGGTGAACAAGCTTTCATCACTCTTTTGCAGATCACTCATTGTTTTTATAAGTTAAAACAGTATCCCTTGAGGAAAATTGGGTTTTGATTGTGGTAAATTTAGTCAACTTGCTTTAGGAAAAACAAGCAACTAAAATGAGCGGTAAGTATCGAACAAATGACTTTAAGAAAAACCAAGTGTTAATGACCCAATCAAATAAAATGAGAGAAAGTTCGTTTCCCAAGGAGGTATATGTGTGTGAATTAATTTGTAGTTATTTGAGATTAATATTTGAGAAGAATGGGGATGAGAAGATGAAAAGACGGTTACGTTAAAATTACACTACGACGTAAAAGACGTAAACGTAAAGCCGTGAAAAACTACCCAAATTAAAAATTTTATACTAAGACCAAAAACAAAATTAATAAATAAAAAGACTAAAAAGAAGTCTAAAATAATATAAATAAAGATAAAAATCCAACAAAGATATTTTAAAACCTTTTATTAATTAAATATTTAATTTTAAATGCTAATTAAAGCCCTAAAATTAAATATAACTAATTCAAATGTCTAAAATATGATTTTATTGAATAATCACTTAACTTATATTATTAGAAGACTAAAAAGTAATTTTCTAAAAATTAAAAGCTATTAAAACTATTTTTAAAACTCTAAAAATGATTTAAAATGATTAAAAACTAATTAAACTTAAAATAATTATAAAAATAAATCTAAAAGCTATAAAATTATTCTAAAAATGGGAAAAGTCCTAATTAATGCTAAAGAATCTAGGAAAAATGAAAAATAAAGAAAAATAAAACTTTGATTTTTTTTATAATAAAATAATATTAAAATATTCCTAAAAATAAAAAGTTCTCAAATAAATTCTAAAAAATTCTCAAAAATCCTAAATATTCTAACTAAGAGAAAAACACAAATTAAAGTTTCTAAAACCTCTTAATTAATTTTATAAAAATGTTTAATGTTTATAAAAAACCTTAAAATAATATAAAATTAAAAATTAAAGTTTATAAAACCAAAACCTAATGTAAACCTCAAAATATTTATTAAAAAGCTAAAAATTATTTTTCCTTAAAATTAAAACTATTTTTACTATTTTTTTATGATTTTATAAAAACGGCTATTAAATAAATCCTAGAAAATAAATAAATAAAGGGAAAAATATAAAAATAGGCTAGAAAAGTCTCAAATACTACAAAGATCCTAGGAAAAATCAAATAAACCAAAAACGAAAAGCAAATAAGCTGGAAAATGGGGAAATAAGCCACGACTTTTATATTAAGCTAAGAATGAAAAATGTGTTAAATAACATATGAAACCAAACTTAAACGAAAAGAACTTATCTAGATCAACGGTAGGACACTTAACCCTCCAGCGAGAGGTCTAGTGTTCGAGTCCTGTTGCGGGTAAGTTTTTGCTATTTTTTCCTTTTTTATTTTTTTTCTTTTCCAAATCAATATGTGACCTCTAATAAGCTATAAACTTAATCCAGTTTCCTTTTTTATGCAAGATTAAGTCGAATCAAAGATCAAAACTTGGACAGGTTGAACTTGAACACTAGCAGATTGAACTTTGTGTTTTGCTTGAGGATTTTAGCCAAGAGGAGCTTGGCAAGTGGCTTATTTGATGTAGATTTTGGAACAAGGGGGCACCCTTGTGCTTATTTAAGCACAAGGAGTCAATCAACAAGCAAAAATAAGCACCTTGCACACCAATGCTCAAACAAATCACTCTCACAAAGCAATACAAGTTGCTGTAACTAAGTATGCAGGACTGGTGACAGTTTAAGCTATTACTAGCACCCTAATGAGTTTTAAACTTCAAGCTTATGCATACACAAACTTCAACTAGCACAAAAGTAAATTCAATAATCCATATAACCTAATACTTAACAGGTTTAACAAGATTTAGCATCAAAATGAGAAAAAAAACAAGCAGATTATACCCTTATGCAGATTTGAGCAACTCTTTACCTTTTTTAACACACAAACTAGCTAAAACTTTGTCCCAATCTACTCTCTAACTAACATACAACCTACCTCAATCCTTTTCAATGACTCTAACACCTTTTAAAATCACTCATCAAGGATTTTACCCTGCTAATCCACTTATCCAAACACCCTGTTAAAAATTCTTTTCCAACTTTTAATAAACAAAAACACTCACAAACTTACTCAAACTGATTCAGTGATCTTCTAACATGCTTATCAACACAAATGAACACTGATCCACCAACTTAAACACACAATAGCATAAAATCAAATAAGATCATACAAACAGCTTTTTCTGAGATTTCAACAAGGTAAAAAGGGTTTTACCTTAGGGCTTTACATCCAAAGCCCTAGTGGATGAATATCCACCTCCTTATGCACCCGGGTGCATGCAGATCAATAATCAACTCAATCCACCACCTGCTTAAGACAGATCAAAAAGAACACACAAATACAAGCACAAACTATATATTCTGTTTCTTTTCTTTTCTTCTTAAAATCTTCCAAAAACTTTTAAAAACTTCTTAATACGTTTTCAAAACACTAATTCAACAAACAAAACCAACTTCTTAACATCAAACCTGAAACAATTTTTTTTACAAAAATCTTTCAAATTTCAGAAACCTTTGAATAATTTTGAAACTCAAAATTACTCAACCAACTAACAAATTGGAACTCAGAATCACGCTTCACACAACACACAACTTTTAAAAACAATAAAAAGGAATTACAATTGATTTTATCAAACACCAAACTTTTATTTTCTTAAAAAGGAATTACAAGTGAAAGCTTGAAAACTGGAACAAAGGGTCATCACAAGTTGATGCCTCTTTTTATACTAGTCTAATGAACATTCTAGGCTGCTTAAACACAAAACCCTAATCAAAGAAAATCTCAAAAATGCCCTTGACGTTTTTGAGTGGTGAGCTGTCCAAACTTGATCTCATCCGTTTGTTTTTGCGTTGTGATGAAGCAATGCATCTCCACTGTTGATATTGGACACGTCATAAGACTTGGGGACCAAGGCGTGATGTGATTGGTTGAATGGGGAATTGGGGGTGGGGTCCACACGCGTGGGATTGGGGTTTTTGTGCGTGGGATGGGTTTCAGTGGGTGTGAATCAAGTGTGTGCAAGATTAATTGCATTTTACCCTTGTTTAAGTTGAGGTGAAAACTGGAGGTGTAAAAGGAGCACAGTAACTCCTTTGATCCGATTTTGGGGGAAAAGGGAATGTTTAGCGCGTGTTTTGGTTTGAAAGTTTCAAATGTGCAACTTCAGCCCTTATCTTTTGAGAATTTTGGCAAACAAAGTCTTATGCCCTAAAACCCGTTTTTGCTTTGTTAATATCTTTCACCTTTTTACACTTTTGGCACCAAACTTTAGAAATAGGTTTCAAAGGATTGTTTTTGCCATTTTGAGTAATTTCAAGGGCTGATCTTGGGCAATCTTGATCTTCAAAGGTCTTCAATGTCTCTTAATCTTCATGAGGGACCATAATTGACAAATTGATTTTGTTGAGGGACCAATCTTGTCATTTCTTCAAAGTTGAAGGACCTTTTTGCAATTTTGACAAACTTAAGGGACCAAACTTGTAATTATTAATATACAAGGGTTTTAAGTGTCATTTCTTCATTCTTGGAGGATCAATCTTGTTTGTCTTCAAGTCTTCAAGGGTATTTGTTGAAAATTCCATGATTAGGGCCCGGTTCATTGTACGGCTTCGTTTCTCGTGTCCGTTTTTCCTTGTAACTTGTGATCTTTTGTCTTTTTCACGACATCCATACCTAAAATACACAAGTAAACAAACACAAGCATATATATGGTATTTTATGACATTTTTATGCATTTAAAGCCCAAAAAGAACGATGAGATCATGTATAAATGCCATCTCATCACTCCCCCATACTAAGCCATTGCCGTGCCCTCACGCAATGCTAGAATAAAGTATCTAAGCATCACCAAAGTTCAATTTGTTAACCTTTATTGAAGAGTAAAAGACTTGCAACATACTACGATGATGTGTAAAGACATAATGTATGATTTTCATCACAAAAAGTGACTTTTAGGGTCAAAGAATAGAAACAAGTTAATGTCCCTTAGAGTAAACTTCGTCATCCTTGATTGTCATACATTCCATGCTAAGTGCAAAAACAAGATCATTGTTGGTACAAGTCACAATGCTAACACTACTCATACGTCCAAATTGTGTAATACTTTTTCTCCCCGCAATCCTAGTTATTATAAAAGGAAATGGGTTACTAGCATTTTTTATCTATTTGTCATGGATCACAAGTGATTCATATTGACTTATTTGAGTAGTTATTAGTCCAAAAGCAAAGTAGCACGATTTGATCAATAGTTAACCGAAGGACAAAATCTTTTAAAACGGCTTCTCGTGTATCTCCTTAAGTTCATATCTTGGCATAACTCGTTTCACGATTTGAGACCTTTCTCGGACCGATATTTGGCATGTACTTCATACTTCAAATCTTGGGAAGACGTTCTTGAAATAATGGTCTTCTCTTCATATTTTGGAATTTCTTCACTTGACGTTTTTGAGAGATTCTTCATATTGGACCACGACTTCATCATTTTTCTTCAATCTTTACTTTGGATTTTGATATACAACGATCCGCCTCCTTTTCGGACTTGGATATATTTATCCTCATACCTTGTTAGGGTCTTTTTGGATAGACTTTCTCCATTCTTTAGGGGAGTAATTGCTTCTCGTCGTGTGTCTCGATCCTTCATATTGATTTAGGAATAATGATACTTCACATCATCTTTGGATCTTTAGCAAAAATAGAGCTCCTCATGCCTTGTTAGGGCCTTTTTGGATGATCGCCAATCTTCGCATCCCGCTTCAATAAGTTATGCCTTGGCTATGAACTCTATTCAACCCCGAGTAACTTTTAAACGATCTTGCGCTAGAGGCTAAGTAACCTTTCAAATCGTACGACCTTACTTATTGCAATTATGATTTATTCCTAATGCATTGATCTTATGGGAAGAAAAAGCCACAATTAAAAACATATGAGTTTTTGAAAGAACACTTTCATGTTCTACGTTTAGCATGATCACTTGTCTAACTCTATCATTTCTCGTTCTTCACTATATAAAGACCTCTAATTAAAGAGACTCGTGAATACTTAGCCATGCAAGTCAAAATTAAGCCAAATTTGGATTAGCTTTCATTAAGACTATATCAAATCAACGTTTTGGGTTTTCAAGCCACCTATAGGATCTTGCACTTTCTTGGACTTTTTCAAGTTTAGAGAATGCGTTTTATAGTTCCCTTGATAAGTGACTTTCTAGAATCAATTATAGGAACTTGCGAAAAGTTCTTGTTCTTAACTCGAATGAATTAAGACTTTCGCGTTTTAAAGCTCCCTATATAAAAGTCTAGCAAAACTTGAATTGAGCGGGTTAAGGAATGTAAATGGCTCCAAATGCCCATCAAGTCAAAAATTAACTCTTATTCTACCCATCGGAAAATATACATTCGTGTCTTAAAAACACTTATGAAAAACTAAGAAAAATTTTAAAATTTGGCCATTTTTAGCCTTATTAGCAAAACAAAACATTGAAAGTTGGAAAGCGTGAGGGCGTAGCAAAGCAAGTACCTATTCACCCCCCATACTAAAAGTAAACATTGTCCTCAATGTTTCGAGTCTAAAGGTGGAGCACCCCCATACTAGAGACGAAGAGTCGAATGCTTAGGATCTAGCATGGAAAGGGTGATCAACAATATATCTAAAGCCGTTTATTAAGTATGCTAAAAGATAATTGTTAGAACAATAAAGGATATGTCATGGAATCGTGAAAAACTTCTTCAAACGAACGATGGAGGCTCACGTAAACGAACACGAGAGTCTTCAATCGTAGATGATGATGATGATCTAGATAACACAATCACAAACAACCACGAGACAACGAGTTGGAAGGGTACAAGTCCCCTTATTAGTGAATAATAAGAGATAAGCATGGGATCTCCCCCACGAGGAACCTCGTTTTTGATTACCGAGTCATGAGCTCGACTCGATCCCCTCAAAATGTGAACATTTAGGGAAATCATGGTATGGTCAATTTTTGATGGGGCTTACATGATAAACAAGGCCCAAAAAGCAACCGGTATAAAGGACTAAGTCCATAAAGTGATGCAAAATACCGGGGTCGAAGATGGCGTTCTCGTTTCCATTGGAAAAACAATTTAACGCCACTTCAATATGTGCCATAAACTCAAAGAGTTTGAAGAAAATAGATGAGAAATAGAAGGATGGGACAATTGGTAAGACAAACGTTTGAGCTACTCGAGGTAGACTCGCACCAAGCAAATAGATATAGTTTCCATTTATTGCATCGGTGGAAGACCGAGATTTCCCTTTATAAGAAATTCCGGGATCGAATATCTCGTCCTCGGTGGACAAGGATGAGGGAACATAAGGGGCTTCCCCCATACTAAAACCACACAAAACATCGTCAAAAGGAGTAGACGAGTTTGTAGCACTCAAAACACGGTGTGATGACGGAGTTAGATTTGTAGAAAAATCAATTAAATCACATTTAAGATCTTTTCCTTTTTTATCTTTTAAACTCTCCTTATGAAAACCCTTTTTGATTATGTCGAAAATATTTGGTGTTTCTAAGACGATGTTAGTTACACTAAAAATTCTCACATTTTGAAACCGTTTTGGTTTTGGTGGTGGCAAGTTCTCAAAACGTTTATCGACGAAGAAAACCTCCCCATTGGGGTCTACATATTCATCATCCGAAAGATCTTCCGTAGAAACCGGCAACTTATCAACACTTTTCAAGAATGAATGTTCGAGGTGAGGCGAAGGATTTTTCGATTCAAGTATTGATGGTTTCTTCTTTGTAGGTTTTACACTCATAACCTCCACCGGCGGAGGAAATGGTAAATTGTTTTTGGCGACATTCCCTAAAACTCTTGGTGAAAATTCTTTGCAAACGACATTGGTCGAGTCACCATGGTTTAAAGTTGCAATAGAATATACATGAGAAAGATTGGAGTTTTGTGTTGCATTGATGACAAGTTCTTCCTCATTGAAACGAAGGGTGATTTTTCGAGCATGAACATCGATAAGTGCTCTTGATGTATCCAAAAATGAACGACCCAAAATGAGAGGAACTTTTCGATCGATGGGAATGTCTACAACAATAAAGTCAACGGGATAGTAAAACTTTCCGACTTTAACGAAAACGTCCTCGGCTACTCCACATGCCATGATCGTAGAATGATCGGCCATCTCGATAGACATGTTCGAAGGAGTAAGAGCCGGAAGCGAAAGCGATTTGAAAATCTCGAGAGGCATTAAATTAATACTAGCACCAAGATCGGCCAAGGCGTAGCATTCCTCCATATCTTGAATAGCACACGGAATCAAAAATTTACCGGGATCACCGACTTTTTGTGGTATGCGGCTTAGAAAAACCGATGAACAACTAGACGATTGTTGTAACTTCTCTTTGTTGTTTAGCATACTTTTGAAGTTTGCGGCGAATCGAGGCATCATGATAAGAGCGTCGGCAAAACTTATGTTAAAATGTAGATCACGAAACATTTTCATAAATAACTCAAATTGATAATTGTTCCGTTCTTGTGCTTTCTCTTTGTTTCGTCTCGATGGGTAAGGTAAAGGTGGTGTGGGTTGGTCATTAGGCAACGGCCTTGGAAACTCGGGTTCCACAATTGGTGTTGGTTCAACCGTAGGTGTGGTTTGAGCGGTACTTCGTGGGATTGTAATATGCTCCTTTTCGACCATCACCTCGGGTTCTTTCTCGATTTCCTTCTCCTTAGAAGTACTTGGAAGAGAGATTGGTTCCTTGAAAGTTTTACCACTTCGTGTAGCAACAACCTTCAATTCTCCCCTCGGGTTGTTAATGGTATCACTAGGAAGACCACCCGAAGAAGAGGGCTTACACATGATTGCTTCAAACATCTTAGCCATTCGGTCCTCAAATTTAGATTGCCTAGCATCCGCTTTCAATAACTCTTGCTTAATCTCATGTTGTCCTAATTCCATCTTTTGTTGGTTTTGTTGAAGACGTTGGACATTTCCTTCCATTTTGTTTGCATGAGTTTTAAGTTCATTAGCAAGTTCATTTTTAAGCTCGTTTTTCAACTCGGATCTTAAGCTAATCATCTCACGTTGCATATTATCAAATTTAGCATCATTTGCTTTTGCATAATCCAAAAATTCTCCTTGCAAATTTTTCGTGTGAGCATTTTGAAAACCTTGTGTAGTGTTTTGAAAATCACGGTTTTGATTTTGATTAGAGATTTGTCCATTCCCACTTTGATAATTCCCTTTGTTGTAATTGTGTGTGTTGCCTTGGTAATTACCTTGGTTGTTGTTTCGATAATTGTTAACATTTTGGTTTGGTGGAGCTTGATTTTGGCGGGAACCTTGGCCGTTTTGATTATAAGTTCCCGTTGCTACATAAGCACTCGAAGTGTTACCATCCGCGGTAATGCACTCGGAAAGATCATGAGCTCCCCCACAAGATAAACAACTCTTAGCAACCGCTTTAACCGAAGCGGAATTGGAAGCTTCTTGAGCCTTCCAATGGGACATTAGATTAGCAAATCTATCAAAAAACCGATTTTCCTCATTAGCTTCATCATGTAAGGCGTTAATGCTACGAGACGATTGTGACGAAGATGATGAACCCATATTGGCAACACTCGGTGTGTTACGAGGGCTATAAACCTTAGATCGATTTTCAATGATTTGTAAAGCCTCATTTGTCGTCTTGCACAAAAAATTACCACCCGCGGCGGCATTCAAATAATCTCGTTCATGATCATTAAGCCCATTATAAAAAGTATCGATTTGATGCAATTCCGAAAAATCATGGTGAGGACATTCATGTAACATCTCTTTAAATCGTTCCCATGCCATTGAAAAACTTTCATTGTTACGTTGCACAAATCGTGAAATCTCATTTTTTAAGTGTGTTGTTTTAGATGGTGGAAAAAACTTGTTCACAAACTTAGAAACGAGATCGGCCCATGTCAAAATCGAATTTGGCGGTTCTTTCTCGAGCCAAATTTTTGCGGGTCCATCCAACGAGTATGGAAACAACATCATCTTAATGGCGTCATGTGGAACATCCTTAAATTTGCTAGTGGCGGTGAGACGGTTGAAATTCCTAATGTGGTAATGCGGGTTGTCTTTCTCGTGACCTCTAAACTTGTTTGCTTGCAACATCGACATTAAACCCGTCTTAATCTCGAAATTCTCCGCAAGGATGGCGGGAATAACAATAGCCTCTCCAAAACCCTCGGTGGGTGCTTGTAGCAACTCCATCATAGTACGATTAGCCATGACGACTTCTTGTTCTACAATAGGTTCAACAATTGGAGGTTCTTCAACAATCAACGATCCTTGATTTGCTTGCTTTTGAAGACGTTTACGAGCTCGTTTTGCTTGATTACGAGTGATCATAAACTTCACGAAGAATGGGAGGTGAGCAAAGAAGATTCTTTTTGGTTGTTTTGTGAATTTTCAATTTTTTTTGTGTTTTTGATGATATTTAATTTTTTTGGATTTTGGTGTATCTTCGTAGACAACAATCTACAAAATCTATCCTCGAATCAAACTCTTGATTAAAGAAGCCTCAAAGGAATGAAAACGATCACGTGGAGTGAACGCCTTCGAATGACTTTAGAACTTTGGTGAAAACCAAATTGTTCACGAGGGTTTAATCACAAAGAAAACCAAGCAAATATAGTATACGTATTAATACTTTGGGCGGCAAAACCCTCGATTAGCCTTCAATGTCAAAATACTCACAAGCAAGCGGGGAAACGAGGCGGCGCGAAGCACTTAAGAGCCTTTTTCCTTAGGGTATATTTTATAATACCCGCCTTATACCCACCTTATAGTTTGTATTTTTCAAAATCGAGCTTCACGAAAGTATTTATCTATTTTTGCATTTTTCTTTTTGTTTGAGATTCGAATACAATAATTAGGAGATCAAATCCCAATTAAGGTTGTGTTTTCACACTTTTGGAGATATTGTATATTGATTGTGATACTTAATACAATATAGTAATATTTATACAAGAAAAACCAAGAAAACCGATAATACGTGTTAAGGGAGTTCCACTTAACACAAATACTTATTATGGACAATATCAAAAACAAAAGCTTCCAAATTAAAGCACAACACACCTCCCCGGCAGCGGCGCCAAAATGATTGTGGTAAATTTAGTCAACTTGCTTTAGGAAAAACAAGCAACTAAAATGAGCGGTAAGTATCGAACAAATGACTTTAAGAAAAACCAAGTGTTAATGACCCAATCAAATAAAATGAGAGAAAGTTCGTTTCCCAAGGAGGTATATGTGTGTGAATTAATTTGTAGTTATTTGAGATTAATATTTGAGAAGAATGGGGATGAGAAGATGAAAAGACGGTTACGTTAAAATTACACTACGACGTAAAAGACGTAAACGTAAAGCCGTGAAAAACTACCCAAATTAAAAATTTTATACTAAGACCAAAAACAAAATTAATAACTAAAAAGACTAAAAAGAAGTCTAAAATAATATAAATAAAGATAAAAATCCAACAAAGATATTTTAAAACCTTTTATTAATTAAATATTTAATTTTAAATGCTAATTAAAGCCCTAAAATTAAATATAACTAATTCAAATGTCTAAAATATGATTTTATTGAATAATCACTTAACTTATATTATTAGAAGACTAAAAAGTAATTTTCTAAAAATTAAAAGCTATTAAAACTATTTTTAAAACTCTAAAAATGATTTAAAATGATTAAAAACTAATTAAACTTAAAATAATTATAAAAATAAATCTAAAAGCTATAAAATTATTCTAAAAATGGGAAAAGTCCTAATTCATGCTAAAGAATCTAGGAAAAATGAAAAATAAAGAAAAATAAAACTTTGATTTTTTTTATAATAAAATAATATTAAAATATTCCTAAAAATAAAAAGTTCTCAAATAAATTCTAAAAAATTCTCAAAAATCCTAAATATTCTAACTAAGAGAAAAACACAAATTAAAGTTTCTAAAACCTCTTAATTAATTTTATAAAAATGTTTAAAGTTTATAAAAAACCTTAAAATAATATAAAATTAAAAATTAAAGTTTATAAAACCAAAACCTAATGTAAACCTCAAAATATTTATTAAAAAGCTAAAAATTATTTTTCCTGAAAATTAAAACTATTTTTACTATTTTTTTATGATTTTATAAAAACGGCTATTAAATAAATCCTAGAAAATAAATAAATAAAGGGAAAAATATAAAAATAGGCTAGAAAAGTCTCAAATACTACAAAGATCCTAGGAAAAATCAAATAAACCAAAAACGAAAAGAAAATAAGCTGGAAAATGGGGAAATAAGCCACGGCTTTTATATTAAGCTAAGAATGAAAAATGTGTCAAATAACATATGAAACCAAACTTAAACGAAAAGAACTTATCTAGATCAACGGTAGGACACTTAACCCTCCAGCGAGAGGTCTAGTGTTCGAGTCCTGTTGCGGGTAAGTTTTTGCTATTTTTTCCTTTTTTATTTTTTTTCTTTTCCAAATCAATATGTGACCTCTAATAAGCTATAAACTTAATCCAGTTTCCTTTTTTATGCAAGATTAAGTCGAATCAAAGATCAAAACTTGGACAGGTTGAACTTGAACACTAGCATATTGAACTTTGTGTTTTGCTTGAGGATTTTAGCCAAGAGGAGCTTGGCAAGTGGCTTATTTGATGTAGATTTTGGAACAAGGGGGCACCCTTGTGCTTATTTAAGCACAAGGAGTCAATCAACAAGCAAAAATAAGCACCTTGCACACCAATGCTCAAACAAATCACTCTCACAAAGCAATACAAGTTGCTGTAACAAAGTATGCAGGACTGGTGACAGTTTAAGCTATTACTAGCACCCTAATGAGTTTTAAACTTCAAGCTTATGCATACACAAACTTCAACTAGCACAAAAGTAAATTCAATAATCCATATAACCTAATACTTAACAGGTTTAACAAGATTTAGCATCAAAATGAGAAAAAAAACAAGCAGATTATACCCTTATGCAGATTTGAGCAACTCTTTACCTTTTTTAACACACAAACTAGCTAAAACTTTGTCCCAATCTACTCTCTAACTAACATACAACCTACCTCAATCCTTTTCAATGACTCTAACACCTTTTAAAATCACTCATCAAGGATTTTACCCTGCTAATCCACTTATCCAAACACACTGTTAAAAATTCTTTTCCAACTTTTAATAAACAAAAACACTCACAAACTTACTCAAACTGATTCAGTGATCTTCTAACATGCTTATCAACACAAATGAACACTGATCCACCAACTTAAACACACAATAGCATAAAATCAAATAAGATCATACAAACAGCTTTTTCTGAGATTTCAACAAGGTAAAAAGGGTTTTACCTTAGGGCTTTACATCCAAAGCCCTAGTGGATGAATATCCACCTCCTTATGCACCCGGGTGCATGCAGATCAATAATCAACTCAATCCACCACCTGCTTAAGACAGATCAAAAAGAACACACAAATACAAGCACAAACTATATATTCTGTTTCTTTTCTTTTCTTCTTAAAATCGTCCAAAAACTTTTAAAAACTTCTTAATACGTTTTCAAAACACTAATTCAACAAACAAAACCAACTTCTTAACATCAAACCTGAAACAATTTTTTTTACAAAAATCTTTCAAATTTAAGAAACCTTTGAATAATTTTGAAACTCAAAATTACTCAACCAACTAACTAATTGGAACTCAGAATCAAGCTTCACACAACACACAACTTTTTAAAACAATAAAAAGGAATTACAATTGATTTTATCAAACACCAAACTTTTATTTTCTTAAAAAGGAATTACAAGTGAAAGCTTGAAAACTGGAACAAAGGGTCATCACAAGTTGATGCCTCTTTTTATACTAGTCTAATGAACATTCTAGGCTGCTTAAACACAAAACCCTAATCAAAGAAAATCTCAAAAATGCCCTTGACGTTTTTGAGTGGTGAGCTGTCCAAACTTGATCTCATCCTTTTGTTTTTGCGTTGTGATGAAGCAATGCATCTCCACTGTTGATATTGGACACGTCATAAGACTTGGGGACCAAGGCGTGATGTGATTGGTTGAATGGGGAATTGGGGGTGGGGTCCACACGCGTGGGATTGGGGTTTTTGTGCGTGGGATGGGTTTCAGTGGGTGTGAATCAAGTGTGTGCAAGATTAATTGCATTTTACCCTTGTTTAAGTTGAGGTGAAAACTGGAGGTGTAAAAGGAGCACAGTAACTCCTTTGATCCGATTTTGGGGGAAAAGGGAATGTTTAGCGCGTGTTTTGGTTTGAAAGTTTCAAATGTGCAACTTCAGCCCTTATCTTTTGAGAATTTTGGCAAACAAAGTCTTATGCCCTAAAACCCGTTTTTGCTTTGTTAATAACTTTCACCTTTTTACACTTTTGGCACCAAACTTTAGAAATAGGTTTCAAAGGATTGTTTTTGCCATTTTGAGTAATTTCAAGGGCTGATCTTGGGCAATCTTGATCTTCAAAGGTCTTCAATGTCTCTTAATCTTCATGAGGGACCATAATTGACAAATTGATTTTGTTGAGGGACCAATCTTGTCATTTCTTCAAAGTTGAAGGACCTTTTTGCAATTTTGACAAACTTAAGGGACCAAACTTGTAATTATTAATATACAAGGGTTTTAAGTGTCATTTCTTCATTCTTGGAGGATCAATCTTGTTTGTCTTCAAGTCTTCAAGGGTATTTGTTGAAAATTCCATGATTAGGGCCCGGTTCATTGTACGGCTTCGTTTCTCGTGTCCGTTTTTCCTTGTAACTTGTGAGCTTTTGTCTTTTTCACGATATCCATACCTAAAATACACAAGTAAACAAACACAAGCATATATATGGTATTTTATGACATTTTTATGCATTTAAAGCCCAAAAAGAACGATGAGATCATGTATAAATGCCATCTCATCAGGTTTTCATCACCATATGGATTATTTAAAGTGAGACTTATAAATAATCGTTATCGAAATGAAGTTGTTTATAAAACACCTTGGAAAACTTAATTGTTTTCATAAAAAAGAAAATCTTTGTAAATTTATTTTTGATTCTTATTTAAGAATTAAGCATGAAAATGTTTTTATTATAGACATGATGATAAAATTTTGACGAACTGAGTATTGCATCGTTAATCTTGAAATTGTATATAGTTGCGCGCCTACATACAATTTGGAATGGACCATGCAAGGCTGATTAGTAGTCACCATAAAACTAATGAATAAACACTACATTTTCTTTGAAGATTGTGAAAGATTAAATTTTATGAGATCTGCAAGAAGTGAAAAATAGGGACATAGTGTTAGGGACACCTACATATGCGCCTGTAGCATCTATTCTTCTGAGTCGAATTTACTCATCTGTGGAAATTGTCTTATTTGACAATTGACAATTCTTTATTGTCCAATTCTCCCGTAGTGAGATTCTTAGTAAGAGTATCTGATTACCGAGTGTTGATACCCGATTGGATGTATCGATGTTCCTATCATTTCTTTTGATTAGATTTCATTTGAATGACCTGGGTAACGATCCGAGGAGCTTTCGAATGCGTACTCAAAATTATGAAAACATGGGATATATTCATATACATTAAATGTTTTCGTCTGTATCTGATTTGAAATTCTCTCGCATAGATTATGCGTTAACCTTACTCTTTTAAGGTTAGTTATGTCTCCTGATATCCTTGAATTTGTGAAGGATTATGAATTATTATGAGTCTTTTAAGAAGTTCACATCTTATCAATGGTAACAAAACTGGAAAGTTGATAGTGCCAGTAGAATGGATTGATTGATTATGACATGATGACATTGTCTTAATTGATGGGAACTCGAATATAATTCCCCTAAATGATAAGATGTTGATTATCAAAAGTGATCAAAATGATTCTTGATGGATGACCATATCCTGCATTTAGACTTGAAATTATACCATGAATGGATGTGAATTAGTCATAGATATTATAATCTAGAAAGAACCTAATATGAATTTATTAAAAGATGTTTCTGTTATCTGAAACTTTAGGAGGTATTTATTGGTGAATTACCTAGACTTTCGCCATTAAGGCAAGTTGAATTTGGTATTGATTATATTCTCGGCACTGCACCTGTGGCATGTGCACTGTACGTCAGCACCTTCTGAATTAAAGGAATTACCATACAACTGAGAGAGTTGTCGGAGAAAGCTTTTATTCTACCAAGCTCGTCATTATGAAGAGCTATGGTGTTATCATTCCTTATATTTATAGATTACTGTGAACTGAGTAAATTGGCAATCGAAAATGATATCCATAACTCGAAATGGAAGATTTGTTCGATCATTTATGAGGTTCTAGCGTATGTTTTAAAGATTTGATCCATGGCATGATTATCATCAACTTCGCATCTGCGGAAAAGATTATGTATTCCAATCACTACATCCGGTACTTGTAATGAACATTATGAGTTTCACGTGATGTCGTTTGGATTGACTAATACACATGTAGCATTCATAAATTTGGTGAATCACGCGTGTAGGCTGTAATTTGATAAATCCATGCTTGTGATCATTAAGGACCATGTGTTTGTTTGTAAGAATAGAAAGGAGTTAATAATTATTTATAGATCGCCCTGAATTGGCTGAACCATAAAACCTGTACCTTAAATATTTAACATGTGATTAAAGACTAAATCCTTTACATTATTTGACCATGTGATTAATAAGATAATGGAATATATTGACTTTTCAAAAATTAGAGCCATTTAAGACTTTGGGTTTTACCAAAAAGAAAGTGCAAATATGTTTTGACAAATGTCTTATCAAAAGAATTTTTAAGGAATCATTCCCTTATAACCATAACATTTAACTAAACTCCTGTTTAGGGGTAAATGTTTTTGCATACCTTAAGACAACCTAAGAAGGAGTGAGGAAACACATTTAAACCATGACTTGAAATTTGAAACAACAATTTTTGCTTTTCAATTAAGAAAATTTTTACCAAAGAATAAACGAAGGTTTTTCGAACATTTACGGATCTTATTAATTATTTTATTTGTTTTTGATAAATCAACAAAAATCGTGTTAATTAAATTAAAAATTATTTTGAACATTTTCATATAATTGGACGGACTAAGAAATTTAAAATCTTTACGTTTACGTTTCATAAAATTGAATATTTATTATTTAATTAGATGTGATAATTATCGACGCTTTTAAAACGTCGGATTGAGCAAAACTGATAAAAAATGATAGTTGAGACGAAACTAAAAACTCAGAAAATGTGAAGAAATAATTTTTGAATAAATATGGACATGATAATTATATCACCAGGAGAGGTGAATTTAGGTATCAACGCATTATGTAAAAAGTATAAAGAACCAATTAGGATGTGTTCCTTAATAATGAATGTGCAAAATAAATTGCCGAACAATATAAAAATAGCCGATGATTGTAAAAAGGATAATATAGATAATAAAAGGGGTTCGCGGCCAATGTGAACCACTAGAACTGAGAAGTCGATAGCGTTAAATGTTTTAAAGACCACTTGTGATTGTCTAAATATGAAGGATTGTGAGATGTAGTTATATTGGAATCTTGTAAGTATAAGTATTCTATTCCTGTTATTCCTGATTTAATGTATCATTATCAGAAGAAGTTGTACTGATGACAAATTATGAAGGCAGACATCGCCTCATACATTAGTAAACGTCTAACTATTGCAAAGGTCATCATCTGAATTTGATTCGATTTGGGTCATCATCGACAGACTGACCAAATCTGCTAATATCATTCTCGTTAATGATAAATTCTTGATGAAGAAATTGACTCTTTTGTAAATAAAGGAGTTATGAAAACATAGTGTGCCGTATCAATCATCTCTATCAAGATCCTCGCTTCGCATCGAATTTCTAGAGATTTGCTCAGAAGTCATTGGGAACGAACCTTGATGAGAGTGCTGTTTACCATCCCAATCGAAGGGACGAGGTACAGTAACGATACAAAATACTAGAAGTCTTGTTTTATGTTTGAATGATTGACCTTTGGTAATGAACCGTATAATCTTTTTTTTTCCTTTGGAGAGATTATCATTGAAAACTATCGTATTAGGATCGAGATCGAATCTGGTGAGGATATATATTAGAGCATCTGTAAGCAGGAGTTGGGAGGAAGACACCCGACATACACCCATTGTGAGTTGGACATGTCTTTTAGGTTTAAGGTTTCCTATGATGGCGAACCTAACCTTACAAAATACCCGACCCGCGAGACCTGAAATGATTGTTGAAATTAGGATCTGATTATTGACTGCCGGTAGTGGGCAGGAGGTTATGTGAATATGAAATGTAGATCTTGAAGTGCCAGATGGGTAGCGAAGTTATGCCAAAATATTTAACCATGGAAAAATGAATTGATGATCTGAAAGATCATGGGATATAAGTCCCCGTTGTATGGGACCATTGAGATGATATAAAAGTTGGTTTGAAAGGCATATAAGCTGGATCTACCCTGGGACTTCAAGAGCTGCGTGAATTATGATTCGTATATCGAACTTGATGAAATGTCTATTAATAACTTGTTTTTGGCCTGTATAAAGATTCGTTTAAGTATGTCTCTTCGAATTGATCTAGGATCTATGTGTGCGACTCAGCTGTTCTTTGGTGAAACAAAAGTGTGTCGTTGTAGTATTTAAAATAAAAGTGCAAAAACAATTAAAGTAAATAACTTTAAAGTAAATCTAAATCTAATTAAAAATAAACGGTGCAAGTATTAAAAGTGTGACTAAAATTAAAGGGCACTAAATGTAAATAACGCAAGCTTAAATCTAACTAAGGCAAACTTAAAACGCAACTAAAACTAAAGATTAAACTAAGGCAAGGTTAAAATAAATCTAAGGCAATTAAACTTAAAGTGCGACTAATTAAAAAGGCAGGAAAAATAAAACAAAACTGAAAATAAAGAACCTGAAAAATATCCCTATTCGGAGTAAAACTCTATTCGAAATATATTCCTCTATGCGGAATATACCCTATGCGGAATATCCCTATGCAGAATAACTCCCCCTACTCGGAATGTTTTCCTATGCCGAATAAATCCCCCTACTCGGAATAGAGTGCCTTATGCGGAATGTTAGCCTATTCGGAATACCAAGCCTATGCTGAATAAAGTTGCCTACCCGGAATATAATTCCAATTTGGAATAAGCCCCTATGCGGAATGTCTTGGTTATTCGGAATAACACCCCTATCCGGAATATTGTGACTATTCGAAATCTTGGCCTATGCGGAATAACACTCCTATTCGGAATATTAAATATTCCGAATAGAGAACTCTGGGCAAGACCTTGATACGGAACAATACACGCAATCCTTAACTCGGAATACTTTTACATGGGAAAGTTCAGAACCTGGAAAGTTACAGTAACAAATTCGCGAAGAACAAGGAACAACAAATAACACGAATATAATCAAAACAAAGCTAAATCAACCACAAGATTAAATCAAACTCACAAATAAACATCTATTAATCATAAACAATCAATCCAAAACAATCAAACTCACAAAACTAATCTAAATAATCAAAACCCACTTTGATCAAAATAAGAACATAAGAACATGAACATGAACATAAACAATAGAAATCAAAGATTAAGAAAGGTAGAATGAGAGCTTAACAATAAAGATAAAGATTAACAAGAATTAAAAGAAAAACTTACTTGAAATTAAATGGTAATTAAGGTGCAAGACGGTATTTAAATTTGACAAGTATTTAAATGACAAGGTAATTAAAAGTGGAAGAACTAATTGTCACTATTAACCAACAAAATGAAAATGATTAAGAATTAATCTATATATAGGGGAGGATTAAGGAATGCTTAGGAAGCTTCCTCCCCTCTTTCCTTTCTCCTTAATTGCATCATTAGGCCCTTCCTTCTTAATCTCTTTGTTAATTGCACCATTAGTCCTTAAGCCTTTAAATCTTCTTTAATCTTGGACTTTAATGACTTTTGGCTAGGGATTTCTTTGAACTCGTCTTTTAATTCTCCAATAAAATAGACTTGAGTTCTTCGGCTTTAAGTAAACTTCCGTCTTTCGACTTTTTCTTCGATAAATCTTCAGAATTGGTCTTGGACTTCCGTTCTTTTTGCACTTTTGACTTCTCGACTTCATCTTTCATCTTTTTCTTCAATAAAAGCCCGTGAATGCCGTGTTTTCTCCACTTTTCACAATTCCGTCCTAAATTACAACAAAAACACAAACCACGCATAATTCCGACATAAAAGACATAAAATACACGTTTTGGCTCGGTTATTATTGTAATTAAGTGGTAAAAAGGATGGGTGTTTACACACGTATCAAATCCCCTACACTTGACCATTGCAATGTCCTCATGCAATGCATTAGTTACAAAGCACGTTTACATTTTTCATCATATCAATCCACGTTGGCCTTTATTAAAGAGATAGAAAATTGAAAACATTCCAAGTAAAGAAATCAAAAACATACCTTGGGTTTTGGAAATGTCATGAATAATCATCATCCTCAAGTTTTCACTTTCTCCAAACCAAGCTTAAAAACGAGATCATTGTTATTATAAGTTAGCAAACTAACACGAACTCATGTGGGCCAATTATTCACTTAGACTCCCTTATTCCTAGGTGTATCTCTTATATTTTATTGTTGTCTTGAATGATCACGAGGATGCATTGTTGACTTATTTCGATAGTTATTTAGTCCAAAAATAAAGTGAACGATTTAATCAATAGTTAGCTAAAGGACAAAATCTTTTAAAACTGATTCTCGGGACCTCATAAAATTCATATCTTGGCATAACTCGCTTCGCGATTTGAGACCTTTCTCGGACCGATATTTGGCAGCGACTTCATACTTCAAACGTTGAGAGACGTTCATGAAATTATGGTCTTCTCTTCATATAGGAATTTCTTCACTTGAACTTTTCGAGAGATTCATACTTGGACCACGACTTCTTCATTTTTCTCCAATCTTTATTTTGGACTTTGATATACAACGATCCACCTCCTTTTATGACTTGGATCTATTCATCCTCATACCTTGCTAGGGTCTTTTCGGATACACTTCTCCATGACTTTTGGGGAGTATTTGCTTTTCGTCGTGTGTCTCGATCCTTCATATTGATTTTCGATAAATGATTCTTCACATCACTTTGGATCTTTAGCAACAAAATATAGCCCTCATGCCTTGTTAGGGCCTTTTCGGACTCGCCAATCTTCGCGTCCAGCTTCAATAAGTTATGCCTTGGCTATGAACTCTAATCCATACCGAGCAACTTTTAAACGATCTTGGGCTAGAAGGTAAGTAACTTTTCAAATCGTACAACCTTATTTATTGCAGATAAATTTATTAGCAAGCGATGGGAGAATAGGCTTATGATTAACTCACATAAATTCACGAAAGAATACCAAACTTATAATTGGCTCTATCATCTCTCGTTCTCCATAGTTTAAAATCTCAAGGAACGAGACTCGTGGATGCTTAGCCTATTAAATCTAAGTTTTGGGTTTTCGAGTCGCCTATAGGATCCTGCAAATTCTTAGACTTTTTCGAGTTTAGAAATCGCATTTTAAAGTTCCCTTGATAAACGACTCTCTAGGATCAATTATAGGAACTTGCGAAAAGTTCTTGTTCTTAACCCGTAAGAGTTAAGACTTTCGCGTTTTATAGCTCCCTATATAAAAGCCTAGCAAAACTCGACTTAAACACGTTAAGGATACTAGCTAGAGTAAACTTAGATAAGTAAACCCAGGTTGAGTCAAAAGATTCACAACGTTTAAAAATTAAAACCACTTTATTAAAAATTTATTCTAACAAAGAAAGAAAATAACTATACAAAAGGAAAAACTAATAGGCCAAAATAGATCAAAAATTTTGAAAAATATCGAAAAATTGATTTTCCGGTTAAAGTGAGGACAAATACAAGGAAAAGGACACTTAACTTTGATAGAAGTCCCCCCTACACTTAACATAAACATTGTCCTCAATGTTTAAGCATGTGGGAGTAAACTCCCCTACACTTAGGACATTGTGCATTTTGTTTAAATCTTGCTAAGGAAAAGACAACTAAAGAGATTCCTATTTTAATAATGAGAAAATATAAAATAGTGAATCGAAAAGAGTTTAGGAAAGAACCGGGAAGAAGTGAACACGGAATCACGGGTCGTCAAGAATCATCAAGAGTGGATAATTGAGCGCTCGAATCCCTGATTATAAGAAGGGATGAGAGGAAATAGCAAACCAACAGGTCTCCCCTACACTTAGGATAAAGAAAGCTAAAAGATAGATGCATGGGTTGCCTCCCAAGAAGCGCTTGGTTTTTGATTACCGAGTCGTGAGCCTGACTCGACCTTGATCATCATAGGAAGAGGCATGAAACATATCCACCAGGATCAAAGACATAGTTTTCGTCCATCAAATAGCACAAGCTTAAGGCGAACAAGGCAAGCCAAAGAAGAATAGGCAAGGTTCCCTTAAGCAGCGATGGAGCACGGTGGAAGCAAGGGTGAAGTGCAAGCATGTCTTCAATAGTTCTAAAGATTTTTCCTTTTATTTCATCAGGTGGATACTAAGATGGCTACAGAATATCGATATCGGGGTCGAACACCTTTTCCTTTAGGGGAAAATAGCACTCAGGCTCAGCAGAATGTGAAGAAGATCCGCGAAGAAGCACAACCTCGTCCTCAGAAGGGGGACAAAGAGGTGTTAACTCATACGTGCTGCGGATATTGGTGTCGACCGGTTTCTACTCCTTTGAAAGAATGTGCTTCAAATCCAAAGTAGGATCAAGACGATAATCTTCAAAATCATAAGGAGGAGCATCACTCTCATGAGGGAAATAAGTGTTGAGAAACGTAGAGAAGTCTTCCTCAAATGAGTAATCGTCCAAAGTAGGATCGAGTGATGGCGGAGGATCTTCATCATGTGAAGAATCACTCAAAAGAGTATCAGCCTCATCGAAATCATCATACGTGGGTAGACCGGGATACTCAGAAGTAAGGTCATCATAATCATCCGAATCTGAGCTAGACTCATCATCATAAGCATCAAAGACCGGTGGAGAATCATAAATGGGGGAAGCGTCCAAATTGGTAGAGAATCATCCACATCATCTTGAAAAAGTGGATTATCGATGCAAGAGTCGAATAGAGGATTGTTGTAGATGGTAAAATCATCGAGCACATTAATCATATTCACTGATTCTCGTCCACAGGATTTACTTGTAAGCTTCCCCATTTTAAAAACTTGTGAATCATTCACGACTCTTAAGATTAGCTCACCTTCGGCAACATCAACAAGAGCTCGTCCGGTTCTTAAGAATGGCCGACCAAGTATTAAAGGAATACGAGGGTCCATTTCATAATCAACAACCACAAAGTCGACCGGGAAAGTAAATGTGCCAACTTTAATGAACACGTCTTCGGCTATACCAACGGGGTAAGCGAGAGTGCGATTTGCAATTTCAAGAGTCATCTTTGTTGGAGTGAGGTCTGGTAATGATAGTTTTTTCCAAACACTCAAAGGCATAAGATTTATACTGGCCCCGAGATCAGCAAGGGCAGTAAATTCTTCAGTTTTGTTGAAAACGCAAGGCAACACAAAATGACCAGGATCTCCAAGCTTTTCCGGAAGTTCTTTAAGAATAATTGCAGAGCAGTTTTCATTTAAGCGTGTGTTGGCGAGCTCAATCAGCTTCTCCTTCTTGTTAAGAAATTCCTTAAATGCTTTAACAAATTTGGGCATATGGACAAGTGCTTCAAGAAAGCTAATGTTGAAGTTCATTTGAGAGATCATCTTAAAATAGCATAACACTTCAGAGTCATCCTTGGTTAGCATTTTGGTCTTGCCTAAACGAGAAGGATAAGGGATATTGGGTTTGGGTGGTGAAGGTGCAGGTGTAGGTAAATGTTGAGATGTTGCAGGGTCCTTCCTAGGAACATCGTCATGACGAGGCGGAGACGGTAATGATGCACTAATACTAGGTGTAGGAGGAGTAGGGATAAATGGTGGTGGAGGAGGTGTAGATGATGGTGGTGGAATCGGTGGATCGACAATGGTAATTCCACTACGAGTAGTAATAGCACTCACATTTGCTCGCGGATTGGTGACGGTGTTTGAAGGTAGAGAACTTGAAGAAGAAGGTTGAGCGGCGGGCAAGAAACTAGCAAGCATATTCTTTAAATCATTCGTTTGATTGCTGAAGGAGGATTGAATATTATCTCGAAGCTCGGATCTTATCTCATTTCCTTGCTTGGTGATATCTCCTTTTAGATTGATAATTTGGCTCTGTAGATTCTTGATTTGCTCACCTTGGGTTCTCATGATGGCTTCAACATCGGGGTTAATGGGTGGGGGTTGTTGAGTGGGTGGGTGATAAGGATTAGAAGCTCTTGGTGGGATTTGGTTGCTTCTATTGTAATTGTTGGCGGGGTTTTGGTTTTGAGGAGAAAAACCGGGTGAAATGTAGTTGTTTGATCGGTAACTCAACAAATTTCTATCCTCTTAAGGTCGAGCTTGGTAATTTTCCGGTGAATAATTACCATAAGCTGCATACACATTTTCCGGATTTCCTTGTGTAGAAGGACAATCGGTGTATGAGTGAGGACCGCCGCATGTTTCTCAAGAAGGTGCAACCGCTTTAACTTGTTGTTGTTGTTGGTTTGAAGCGAGAAGCAAGATACTTTTGCTCATTTCAGTCATCATGCGGGTGAGTTCGGTCATATTAGGGTTTGCTTTGGTAGGAGAAACATTGACTCTCAGGTTGTTCCTTGAAGAAGCAGAGGAATCCCAGTTTTTGTGGTGAGTAGTCATGTTCTCTATAAGCTCTCTACACTCCTCGGGTCTCCTTTTCATGAATGTGCCACCGGCGGCTGCTATAATCGTATCACGATCTCGAAAAGTCAAACCGTTGTAGAAAGTATCAATTAATGTTACAGGGAGCATGTTGTGGTTTGGACAACAATCAATCAAGACATTATATCTTTCCCAAGCATCAAAAAGAGATTCATCGGGTTCTTGCATGAAACCGCTGATTTGATTGCGAAGGCTTGTGACCATGGATGGTGAAAAGTAGCGCGATAAAAAACGTTGAGTCATGTCATCCCAAGTATGAATAGAATTCTTCGGGAGACGATCAAACCATTTCTCGACATGATGTGATAGAGTATGTGGGAAGAGTTGAAGGCGTAGAACATCCATTGTGGCCCCAGGCAACTTCATGCTTTGAGTGATTGTAATGAACTTGTCGAGGTGTTTGTTGGCATCATCATAAGGCAATCCACGGAATATGTTAGTTTGCACTTGCTGAATCATGTGGTGCTTCAACGAAAACTCCGGAGCCGTGATTTGCATTGGCGCAATCGGTCCTCCTCGTCCAAACATGGTAGGTTGACAAAGCTCCTCCATTTTCCGAAGATCGGGTTGTGGATGAACATTGTTGTTATTGTTGAGGTGCGGTGGATTATTGTTGTTGTTAACACCTGACATACTTAAATCTTCTCGAGTCTCGGGCTCTTGATAAATAGAAGATCTAGTACGCATACACCTGAAAATGCAAAAGAAAAAGAAACCAAACACAAAGACAATATATATACACAATAAAGATAAAATCTTTTTGGATTTTTGAAATTTTTTATTTTTATGGATTTTTATCTATTTTTAATTTTTATGGTTTTTTTGAATTTTTTAATCAAGAAAATAACGCTCACAAGTGAACGGATCCCAAAAAGCAACGCGTCTCTCACAGAAAACCGTTAATCTTTACGAAAAGAGCCGGCAACGGCGCCATTTGATACTAGGCTTTTGGCCTGTATAAAGATTCGTTTAAGTATGTCTCTTCGAATTGATCTAGGTTCTATGTGTGCGACTCAGCTGTTCTTTGGTGAAACAAAAGTGTGTCGTTGTAGTATTTAAAATAAAAGTGCAAAAACAATTAAAGTAAATAACTTTAAAGTAAATCTAAATCTAATTAAAAATAAACGGTGCAAGTATTAAAAGTGTGACTAAAATTAAAGGGCACTAAATGTAAATAACACAAGCTTAAATCTAACTAAGGCAAACTTAAAACGCAACTAAAACTAAAGATTAAACTAAGGCAAGGTTAAAATAAATCTAAGGCAATTAAACTAAAAGTGCGACTAATCAAAAAGGCAGGAAAAATAAAACAAAACTGAAAATAAAGAACCTGAAAATTATCCCTATTCGGAATAAAACTCTATTCGGAATATATTCCTCTATGCGGAATATACCCTATGCGGAATATCCCTATGCGGAATAACTCCCCCTACTCGGAATGTTTTCCTATGCGGAATAAATCCCCCTACTCGGAATAGAGTGCCTTATGCGGAATGTTAGCCTATTCGGAATACCAAGCCTATGCTGAATAAAGTTGCCTACCGGAATATAATTCCAATTCGGAATAAGCCCCTATGCGGAATGTCTTGGTTATTCGTAATAACACCCCTATCCGGAATATTGTGACTATTCGAAATCTTGGTCTATGCGGAATAACACTCCTATTCGGAATATTAAATATTCCGAATAGAGAACTTTGGGCAAGACCTTGATACGGAACAATACACGCAATCCTTAACTCGGAATAATTTTACCTGGGAAAGTTCAGAACCTGGAAAGTTATAGTAACAAATTCGCGAAGAACAAGGAACAAGAAATAACACGAATATAATCAAAACAAAGCTAAATCAACCACAAGATTAAATCAAACTCACAAATAAACATCTATTAATCATAAACAATCAATCCAAAACAATCAAACTCACAAAACTAATCTAAATAATCAAAACTCACTTTGATCAAAATAAGAACATAAGAACATGAACATGAACATAAACAATAGAAATCAAAGATTAAGAAAGGTAGAATGAGAGCTTAACAATAAAGATAAAGATTAACAAGAATTAAAAGAAAAACTTACTTGAAATTAAATGGTAATTAAGGTGCAAGACAGTATTTAAATTTGACAAGTATTTAAATGACAAGGTAATTAAAAGTGGAAGAACTAATTGTCACTATTAGCCAACAAAATGAAAATGATTAAGAACTAATCTATATATAGGGGAGGATTAAGGAATGCTTAGGAAGCTTCCTCCCCTCTTTCCTTTCTCCTTAATTGCATCATTAGGCCCTTCCTTCTTAATCTCTTTGTTAATTGCACCATTAGTCCTTAAGCCTTTAAATCTTCTTTAATCTTGGACTTTAATGACTTTTGGCTAGGGATTTCTTTGAACTCATCTTTTAATTCTTCAATAAAATAGACTTGAGTTCTTCGGCTTTAAGTAAACTTCCGTCTTTCGACTTTTTCTTCGATAAATCTTCAGAATTGGTCTTGGACTTCCGTTCTTTTTGCACTCTTGACTTCTCGACTTCATCTTTCATCTTTTTCTTCAATAAAAGCCCGTGAATGTCGTGTTTTCTCCACTTTTCACAATTCCGTCCTAAATTACAACAAAAACACAAACCACGCATAATTCCGACATAAAAGACATAAAATACACGTTTTAGCTTGGTTATTATTGTAATTAAGTGGTAAAAAGGATGGGTGTTTACACACCTATCATCTATCAAGTGAGAATCTGATTGTTTCTTAGTAAAGTTTAGATCGGCGAAAAGTTGCATTCATAAAAAACACGTGAACATCATGGATAGAGAATGTAAGTCAACATTAAGCCTGATCTTATTCCCGTAGTTATGTTTGATGAAACTCGCGTATTGTAATGAATTACACTTGTGAGAAAAGACCGAATGTGGAGGAAATACCCACATGGCTTTAACTCTATAAGAAGCGAGTAGTAAGGTAAGATGATCTTTGAGGACAAAGATCCTGTTTAGGGGTAAATGCTGTGACAATCCGTCAATTTATGATTGATATTTTATTCTCAATATTTATTTGAAAATATTAATTTTAATGTTATATTATGAACTCACTTATTTTTTGGAATAAATTTGGATTTACGTCTTGAAGTAGCATCGACTACGTCTAAACCGGAGGATTCAACGTTACGTGCTTACGTTTACATACACCGTTTTGGTGACAGTCCGACATTTCAGAAAATAAATTTATCCGTGAATATTATTTTGAGATTTTAAATTTGTGTTGGTTCACAAACTCACAAATTTACGAGAAGAGATTAGGACTTACGATTTTAATTTAACGTCCTTTACGACTAAACCAGAAACCTTAGGATTACGTATTTACGTTCGAACTCCGTTTTTGATGAGACAATTTTTATTAGATTCGTTTTGTGTCGTTAATTCATAATTTATAAAAACTTTTTTCGTAAAACGATCCGAGAGCACGCAAATCGAGGAAACAAGAATCGAGGAATACCCGTAAATTAATGGGGATGGAACAAGTACATACTTGTCCCACCCCCACACATGGCTAAACAAAGCTAACAAAACCATGTGGTGTCAAGCTTACAAGATAAGCTAAGACACATGTCTTAGTTTACTTGTAAACTAGCAACCAACATCAAAACCACCACCTCAAACCATTTTCATTCATTTCAACACATGCAAACCACTAAACACTCTCCTCCCTCTCTCTAAAATTCGTCCCAAACTCATCCAAAACAACCCCCATTTGATCTTGATTCAACCATAAATCATATGTATAATTTACATATGATGAAAACCCATTGAAGTTATGAAGATTGGAGGTGATCTTAACATGTAAAAAGGAGTTTTCAAGGGAGTTTGGGGCTGATTTCTCAAGGAGTTTTCATGAAGAACAAGGGCTAATTTTTGGAGGAATCTACAAATACTTGGTGATCCTAGAAGTGGTGTTGATATCTCATAAGATTGGTTACCCAAAACCATGTCTTGTTCATCCAAAAGCTCATCATTTCATCACTTTGGTGGTATAAAGATTGTTCTCCCCATCCTCTTGTTATTTTGATTATGTAATCATGTATTTTTTTCTTATTGTATATATATATATGATGAATATATGATGATAAAAATGTTGTGTGGGGATCAAGTGTTGATAAATATGATTAAAGAGATGAAAAACCATAGGTAACAAGGTTAAAATCTTGCTAAATATGATGGCTGTATAAAAAAAGTAAGTAACCAAATGTTAAACTGATAAAATGGCATGGTGGAATCAATTTACAGTAAGTATTAGATGTCATACACATGTGAGAGTTGGCCATGCAATGGAATCATCAAAATGAGTGAGATATGATCAAAACAAGTTTAGAATACAAATCTGAGTTCACTGTTTTGGACGATTTTTAGAAAATACTTAAAGCTGATTCAACAGTAGCTATAGAAGAGTTAAATGGAGCACATATCATGTAGTTTATGTCATAAAAATTTGAGCTTCTATCTCCATATAGAACTCTAGATATAGCTGTTTTGGTGAACATGAAACTAAAAATCAGATTTTTAAAGAATTAATGTCTAATAGTATTATATAAGCACTCAACTAAAAATAGTATAAAATATGAATTAAAACCCACTAACTTATATAATACATTTATATAAATATGTATAAGGATAAATAAATGAACATTTTATAAAAATGGTAGTTTGATAAGTTTTATAAGTTATAAAACTATAAACATGATTTTTTACGACTTTTTCGGCTATTACCGTAAAATTAACGTTTGTGTTAAATAAAACCTAGACGGTTGGACCTGTCTAATGTAAACTTTTATAAACTCATATACTGATATATAAACATATATAACAAGTAAAAACTGATAAAACCCGAACTATAAAACATACGGACATTAACGGGCTAAGTTAACGTTATTGGACTAATAATACAACAAAATGGGCTAAAACACTTATAAACTTATTTATTGGGCTTAACCCATTTGGGCCCAACATGTAAAGTATAAATACTGATAATAAAAGTATAATTGGACTAATGAATAGTATTGGGCTTATAATAGGCTTATTGGGCCTAAAACATGTAAATAAGTAAAACTAATAAACTAGTACAAAAGTTACCAATACATAACACTATAATGAATGAGTAAAAATGTATAAACCCACTTGATAATCATCATATATATAAAATCATCATATGTATACATAATTGTTATTTTTATAAAGTCATTGGACAAGAGTCTAAGACGAGTATTTTTTGTCTAGGTTTCCGTGATTGAAGCACGTACCGTACATCTGAATTGCCGATAACCCGCTTTCCCACATCCACGTGAGTTCATAGCCTCGCACTCTTTTAAATGTTTTTATGAAATATTTTATAAACCCGTGAGGGAGATAACATGTTAGTTTTTATAAAATAGGACACATTTGTCCCGATTGTTTGTTTATTGATTTGGACCCGGATGATTGTATGACCCTATGAATGATTAAATGACCCGATAGATGAAATAAAATGGATTATTAAAGTTAGGTTATGTCACTAAAAGTCCCATTAGCATGAATTGTGAACTACTGGGATTTGGTAGACGCTTATGCATATAATAGTACTATTTGGGGACGATCACCCCAGTTCGCGCCTTGACGGTTGATCCCCGTCGTGCCACATTGATTGGTAAGCGAATTTATGTATGAGAAGATTTCCATAGCGTGACCTTTGTGACGACACGCTAATTTAGAAGGGCAAGTTGAGTATCGGGATAGCTACCCGTTGTTTGGTTTAGTAAGGTAACAATGTCATGCGGCTTATAATAATCCAATTAACGAAATACTGCTATACGCACCGAATTACAATATATTGCCTGACTAGCAATATGGGGTCATATTATTGATATTATGTTTGTGTTTTGGTTTTCATGACCATATTCATATAACGGTTTTTATTTAATCTATACAACGTTATAAAACGTATTGTATGATATTTTTACGACATTGGCTCGTATAATGATTTTTAAGGAAAATGCCTATATTATGATTTTCGATAAGGATTTGTATAAAAATGACTTTGGCTATTTTATGGCCTATTACAATGATTTGTACGAAATGATTTTTGATAATAATTTTATACCAAAGTTATATTGATGGAATTTATTAAAATCTATGAATTCACTCGGCGTTATCGCTGGCCTTTTATTTTAACATGTTTTACCTCAGGTACTTGAAGGTAATTCTCGGGAAGACAACAAGAATTCATGGCCCGCACTTAAATAACAATTTCCATTCAAATTCTTTGTAAAACTTGTATGAAATACAATGACTTGGACCTATGTAACTTTGATATTTATGAATGGAAATGCTTTATTATTAAACGACGTGATTTTTAAAGCGTTGTCTATGATGTGAGTAATGTGCTATCCCGTAACACCAACGAGTCTTTCGCTGTATTGAATTATATAAATTTGGGGGTGTTACACCTATCAGACACAGAACGGTCCTAAGTCTAACCGTTTCCCTTAGGTTGGTATTGCTGAGTGGCCGGTTGGGACCTGTCCCCAGTCTTTTGCCTAAAAGATGCAATTGTATAAAGAATGATATAAAATGGAAAGGTACTGAATTGAATGAAATGATTAACATTTGATGACTGAGATATACCCCTTCTCAGATCTGTCTGCCTCACCAAACTCGTCTCTCTCCTGCAGCATCTCTAGCTTGCGAGCTGCATCAACCACTTGCACCACAGTAGTAAACGTAACACACACCAAGTTGTTGGCGACAGAAGTACAAACAGCGCAGCGGAAGTAATATGCCGACTCTTTCGCTGTCCCGGTTGCTGCGCCAAGGAAACCAGCAAGTCTAAGGAATATCTGCATAAATTCCGTACTATTCTCTCCAGCTCTCTGTCGAATGCTATTGGGACCTATGTAATAGACATTTGTAATAGATAAGCTAGGAGGTATGTAGTTCCTCCTGGTCCTATTAGTAGTAGGAGCAACACGTGCTCCTGGTCTAAGTAGAAAGTCAAACATTATTATTCTGAGTAGTTTGTTAGGATATGCATGAGATATGTTAGGAAAGGATATGCATATCAGAAGTTACACGTTTTGGTTTAATGTAGTATTAGGGCTTCCTTCTAGTATAAAAGGAACCATTGGCAAAAGGGTTAGACAGACCTTGATAAACATTATTCATTTCATATTAATAGTAAATCCTTAGTAAGGATCAATTTAGTTATTCTGTTTCTTCTTGTTCATAGTATTTGTATTCCGCACTTATACTGTGTGTTACATCTCGAGTCTCTCTGTGAATAGGCTTGTGATTACAGAAGTCGTTCACCATCCTTAACAGGCTGCAAGATCCATATCTAATGGACCCAACAAGTGGTATCAGAGCCTGGGAGAGTCTCTGCTCAAGAAGAATCAATTTTTCTTTTTACCAACATCATTGTTTAATCATGTCTTATTCTAGTTCTACTGAAACAGGAGAAGCAAGCACCTCCAAAACACATCAACCTTAGCAAATCGTTGCTACTGTTTCCAATACTAATGGAAAATTCCCACTCTTGAAGAAGGATGAGTATGATAGCTGGGCCATGAAGATGGAATGTTGGATCACCAACACTGATCTAGACCTTTGGAAGATTGTTCAGAATGGCAACAGCAAGAAAACTACTGGTAGAGATAAGAATGGTAATATCACCATTCTCGATTCGAAAACTCATGAAGTAATCACTACTGTTCAGAAGGAAATCAAAGCAAAAACTATTTTGCTTCAGTCCTTTCCTGATGATAACACGGGTGAGTTTTATCACTTGGATGATGCTAGGGAGATTTGGAATGGAATAAAGGAAAGATTTGGAGGGAATGAGGAATCCAAGAAGATGCGCAGATCAATGCTGAGAGATGAATTTACATAATTCAAGATTTCTAAAACAGAAGGTCTTCATCAAGGTTATGACAGGTTCCAAAAGATTCTTAGCCAATTGAATCAACTCAGGTCCAAACCTGACAATGAAGACATCAATGCCAGGTTTCTTAGAGCCCTACCTCACTCATGGACTCAGGTAGTCATCTCTCTAAAGGAAAAAGGAGGCCTTGACTATCTTGCTTTTGATGACTTGTTTTATGAACTCAAAACCTTTGAGACTCATGTGAGAGGATACTCAAGTGATTCCTTTCCTACTCCTGCTAACTCTGCTTTTGTGAGTTCCATGGGATCTAGTCCAATGTCTTATGCTAGTAGCCTAAGCTATACGTTGTCATCTCAACATACTTCTACTCCTGAACCAAAAGCCAAGACTGGTAGCATAGTAGAAGCTGTTCTTCACTCCTTTGTTGCTGATGTTGATCCACAACAGTAGCTTGCTTTTGATGATTTCAAACAAGTTGATAAACTTGACTTGGATGAAATGGATCTAAAATGGCAGATGGCTATGCTCACTCTTTGGGTTCATTAGTTTGAAAAGAAAGTCGGTCGAAAATTCAACTACAACCCAAGAGAGCCAGCTAGGTTTGATAGAAGCAAAGTGGGTCAGATGCTATAACTGCCAGCAGTAAGGACATTTTGCTAGGGAATGCCCTAACAAAAATGACCAGGATAAGAACAGGTATTCAGCCTTCAAGGTTCAAGAGCTCAAAGATGAAAAGAAAGCTTTGGTGTCTGTTGACTCCATGGTGAACTGGAATGATCACCAGACTGCTACCTTGGAATCAGCTGAAGCTTCTACTGATGTATTTGCTATGATTGCTGGGAACCTATCTGATGCCGAGGAAGCAGAAGAATTTGCTCTTATAGGAATCTCACCTCAGGTACAAAATTTCCCTCTTGGTTGTCATGATAAATACTCAAAACTATTAACTCAATACAATGAACTAAATGAATAAAATGACAAATATTTTTTAGAATTCAAGCGTATAAGAGTTCTCTAAAAACTTTGGAACAACAAAAGAAGTGGCTTCAAGACACTCAATGTGAATATGAGGATAAAATTAGAATTCTAAGCATTGATTTAGAAAACACCACTAACATGCTTAAATATACTGAAAAACTAAACAATGACAGTATTAAGGCTAAGCAAGACATGCAAGAAAAATTGGATGCTACACTTTTACGATTTGAAAAATGGCAAAAAGCACCCAATAATCTTTCAAAGTTAATAGATAGTAGCATGTGTGGTAGGACTAAGAGAGGTTTAGGCTTTGATAAATATATTGATTCAGAGGATGTATTTGATTTATCTTTTTCAAGTGTCTTTAATCCTGACAAAGATGAGGAGGGAAAACCTAGTTACAATATGTTTAAACCAGCTGCAGCAATGCATGTTGTTCCTCCACCTCTTCCAGGAACTTTTATGCCCATATCTAGGCATACTGACTTGGATGGATCATAGATGCATGAGTCTCCAAAAATCTCTACTAATACTAATGACTTTGTCTCTTGTACTTTTAGTGACAAGGCCAGTAACTATGCATCCTGTGGTTCAAGTGAAGAGTCAAGACCTTCAAGATCCAAGACAAGTGACCCTGCTGCTACTAGTACTAGGATGAGTGACGAGAGAGTTGCTTTTGCTTCTACTTCCACTGTTTCTAGTTCTAGGTTATTGAGTCCTTGGAATGTTGATTCTCCTAGAGTTGTTTGTAATAAGTTTAGCAGTGTGAAACAATGTCATTTGAATAAAAGGTCTGTTAGAACATGCTTTGTTTGTGGTAGTAAATTTCATATGATTAAGGATTGTGATTTTTATGATCAAACTCCTTCTGTTTATCAAGCTTATCCTGCTCCTAGTCCACCAGGAGTTGCTCCTTTTTCTTCTAGAAGACTAAACCCATGTGCCCAATCTTATTCCTCTAGAAGGACCTCTCCTTCAGCTCTAATCTTTGAAGAAGCAATGGTTATACCTACAATAGACCAACCAGCAACTATTTTTAGAACTTTAATTAGAATTACGCTTTTAATTCAGACCAAATGTATTTTGGGTTGGGACATTTGAGTTCTGCTGTTAAGTCCTTAGCAGGTTGTTCTTGGTCACAAAATAACACCCATATGATGAACAGGCAACCTAAGAACAGCAGTGGATCTCATCAATCTTCTTGGCTATCTACTAAAGATCCATAAGGCAGACTCAAGCCTGAGAAGGTCTGGGTCCCCTTAAGACACTAACTTTTGCATATGACATTTTTGTTGTTGTAGATTACTCCATACCAAGATGCTTATCTTGGAATAGTTGATAGTGGATGCTCTAGGAGCATGATAGGAAATAAAGGACTTTTATCTAACTTAGTACCATTTCAAGGTAGAAAGGTCTACTTAGGAGGTGGTGAAGGAAGGATCTCTGGCAAAGGGACTATTCAGACACCCAACCTTAATTTTGAGCAGGTCTACTATGTGGAAGCACTTTAACACTTCAACTTGATCTCTGTCTCTTAGATTTGTGACAAGAAGCAGTTTCTCCTCTTTACAGATACTGAAGCACTGGTGTTATCCAAAGACTTTAAGCTACCGAATGACTCCCAAGTTCTACTCAAAATCCCTAGAAGACACAATCTCTATAGTATCAAGTTGAATGAAGTTAATCCTACTTGTCAACTAGCTTGTTTGGTTTCCAAAGCATCAGAAGATGAAGCCAACAAATGGCATAGAAGGATGGGACATGTAAGCTTCAAGACCATTCACAAACTAGCGAATATGAACTTGGTCTCTGGTTTACCTCTCAAAACTTTCAGAATAACATCAATTTCCTTCCGTGCAGCAAAGGCAAACAACACAAAGCATCCTTCAAGGCCATTACTGCTCTCAGCCTCATAACTGAACCATTGCAGCTACTACACATGGATTTATTTGGTCCTACCTCCATTAGGAGCATTGACCATAAACAATACTTTCTTGTGGTAACTGATGGGTATAGTAGGTTCACGTGGGTTTTCTTTATGGCTTCTAAAAGTAATACCTACTCTATTCTGAAGGACTTCATTACACTCATTGAGAATCAGCTGTCCAAGAATGTGAAAGGTATCCGATGTGACAATAGAATAGAATTTAAAAATGCAGACCTCATAGCACTTTACAATTCCAAAGGTATCAAAAGAGATTATAGTGCTGCCAGGACTCCTCAATAGAATGGTGTTGCAGAAAGGAAGAACATGACTCTAATAGAAGTTGCAAGAACCATGCTTGCATATTCCAAGCTTCCAACTATGTTTTGGACAGAAGTTGTCAACACTGCAAGTTATGTGTTGAATAGGGTTTCAATTACCAATCCATATAAGAAGACTCCCTATGAACTTCTTACAGCCAAAGTCCCAAGCATTGCTCATTTGAAGCCATTTGGCTGTCCTGTCACCATTCTGAATACTAGTGACTATTTGGGGGGAATTTGATGGCAAGGCAGATGAAGGCTACATTGTGGGATATTCAGCTCACTCTCAAGCTTATCGTGTCTATTATCTCCATGCCAAGCGTGTCATTGAAACTATCAATCTTAGGTACTTTGAGGAGAAGACAAACATACAAGGAAAAGGTCCTAAATGGTATTTTGATCTTGATTATCTTAGTGATTCATTGGGATATTTTCGTTTCAAAACTAACCAACATGCAGGTACATAAGTGTTTTCAACTTCTAGTGCAGGTGCTCATTCTAGTTTTTTGGACTCAGATGAGGATGATGACATTTTTGTTGTTTCATCCTATTCCACCACAGTCTCTCCTAACACAACTGCTACTCCTATGGATGCTTATTCATCAGACATTGTAGATTCACAAGGAGCTCTTGACACACTGCTTAAGGAACAACTAGATGCTACTACAACAGCTACTCAAGGAGACTTTAAGTTCCTATGAGTACTCCTGTTGTACTAGTTACTCCTGGTGATCCTATTGTTACTTCTAGTGCAAGTTTAACACCTATTCGTAGTCTGGTTAGTGATCCTACTTCCACAACTAGGTTCTCTGGTCCTTCTGACTTAGGAAACTATCAAAAGAAGACTTCTACTAAGCTGGATGATATTCATAAGCAACCGATAGATGGTATTTTTGACTCTGCTTCATATGATGATGACTTTGTTGGGAATCTTAATAACTTGGCACCAGAAATGGATGTAGCTCCTATCCCTGTTCAGCAGATCAATAAAGACCATCCTACTACTCAAATCATTGGAGATCCTGGTTCTACTTTCAAGACTCGGCGCATGCATAAGAAAGCAACGTCTGATCATCATGCTCTTGTGAGCTACATTGAAGACCAAAAGCGTAATAATCACACATAATTTATTCACTGTTTGTTTGCTTGTTTTCATTCGCAGGTGGAACCTAGGTCAGTCTCACATGCTCTTGAGGATCAAAGTTGGGTGGAGGCTATGTAAGAGGAGATAGAACAGTTCTTGTTTCGGAATGTTTGGATCCTAGTTGACTTGCCAGATGGAAAGACAACAATTGGTACCAAATGGATTCTCAAAAACAAGAAAGATGCAAGGGGTATTGTGGTGAGAAATAAGGCTAGGATGGTCGCACAAGGTCACACACAACTAGACAAAATTGACTATACTGAAGTCTTTGCTCCTGTTGCTAGGATTGAGGCCATTCGTTTCTTTTTGGCTTTTGCTTCTTATATTGGCTTTACGGTTTTTCAGATGGATGTCAAGAGTGCGTTTCTTTATGGCTAGATTGATGAGGAAGTTTATGTCACTCAACCTAAGGGTTTTGTGGATCCACTTCATCTAAAGAAAGTCTACAAGGTGGTCAAAGCTCTATATGGACTTCATCAGGCTCCTAGAGCTTGGTATCAGCGCCTGTCCACTTTCTTGTTGAAACATGGCTATAGAAGAGGCACTATTGACAAAACATTGTTCATTAAAAGGAATGCCAAAGACATCATCCTGGTTCAAGTATATGTGGACGACATTATCTTCGGTTCTACTAGAAAGAAATGGTGTGATGAGTTTGAACAGCTAATGAAAGGCGAATTTCAGATGAATGCCATGGGAGAACTCACATGTTTCCTTGGTCTTCAAGTCAAGCAACAGTCGGATGGTATATTCATAAGCCAAGAAAAGTATGTTCATGAGATCATTCAGAAGTTTGATGTGGAACCTCTTAGACCAGCAGCAACACCTTATGAAGTCACTAAAGTAAAACTCAAGAATGAGCCAAATCCTCCGATAAATGTTCACATGTACAGGTCAATGATTGGCTCACTCATGTATTTGACTGCTTCACGCCCGGACATTATTTTTGCAGTAAGTGCTTGTTCTAGACATCAGGTGGCTCTAACCGTCTCTAACTTGAATGCAGTCAATAAAATCTTCAAGTATATCAAGGCACAACCCAAGCTAGGCTTGTGGTATCCAAGAGAATCACCTTTTGTTCTTGAAGCCTAGAGTGATAGTGACTATGCAGGTGCTAATAATGATAGAAAGTCAACGCTAGTTATTGTGGACAAGTCTTGTGGATACAAAATCAGATGCTGGATTATGGGTTCAACTTCATGAACACCAAAATTTTCATCGACAATCAAAGCACTATCTGCATTGTGAAGAATCATGTCTTTCATCAACGAACCAAGCATATTGAGATTAGGCACCATTTTATAAGGTATGCCAATGAGAAGAAGCTGATACAGGTTCTTAAAGTTCATACGGATGATAATGTTGCTGATTTATTGAGTAAAGCCTTTGATGGTCCGAGATTTAACCACTTGGTGGTTCACATTTGTATGGGTCAATCCTTGAGGCCTAGGATTAAGGGAAGGCTATGCCTAAGGGGAGGCTTATTGTACATATTTCCTTGTACATTCTTACATATGGTAGCTTCTAACAACATTTTTCATGGGTATCCGTGGTGTGTGAAACTTCTAGTAGAAGATTTTGGTTACTCCTAGTGGCAGTCTTCTGATCCTAGTGGGTCCAAACCCTTATTCTTTACTTGTGGTTTGCTTCTAGTATTGATTTTGGGTCACTGTTCACTTTGTTGACTTTCGTTGTCCACTTGCTGCTCCTAGTGTTGACCTTTACGCGTTTTGACTTTCAGTCAACGAGAGTTACTTCTGGTATACATCTTTTTGTTTATCTTTCGTAACTGGGATTTGCAAATAATGGTTTAAGGGGCAAGTGGTTACTCAAGCATTTAAGACATAATTTTGAAAGGGCAACCCCCATAATTAGGGGTCAATGAACAATTTTGTGATCATTATTTATGGTCAAATTACTCATTTGACTCAATTATCACAACCATAAACGCACACATACGCTCCTACCCTTCACCCTCTTCAATCAATCATCTTCCACTGCTTCCATCATCAACAATGGCAACACTCCAGTACAAACCCGATCATAACAAGGTGGCCTATCTTGGCGAAGGTCCTAAAAGAGACGAGTTCACAGACATCCTGGAATACATTGAAGCTTCCACTCTAAGGTATGCTCTTACTATTTGCCCCACTGTGTATGATACTGTTATACGTCAGTTTTGGGCAACTACCAACCTCGTTGCTGTTTTGGGTCACCCATTAGAGCTCCATGCTACCATATATGGTCGCTCCTATGTGGTGTCTGAGGCATCCATTAGGTCTTCCCTTCATCTCCAAGATGAAGATGGCATTGTCTCTATTCCCAATTCAGAGGTATTGGATGGTATGGTTGCTATAGGCTATAATCATGAGGGGAAGTTTAACTTCCAGAAGAATAGATTTACCCCTCAATGGAAGCTACTGGTTCACTTCTGATTCATTGTTTGAGTCCAAAGTCTGGGAGTTAGGATGCATTTCCTATCTCCCTTTCTACTGGTTTGATTTTATTGCTCAGGGTCGTACTTTTAACTTTTCTTGTTACTTGTTTGATGGCATGATTACTAATCTTCGTGATACTGGCTCTAGGAAGAAGTTCTTGATGTACCCTAGGTTTTTGTAGTAGGTTCTTATGTGCCTACCTAGGAATAGGAAGGAATATGTACCCACAAAGCCTACTCCAAAAGTGTATGCGAATATGGCACTTGGATATAAGGGCCCTTTGAGGCCTCTTACTGATGCTATGTTGGGCCTTGCCCAAGGGGATCCCAATGTGGTTCCTCCAGCTGATGAAGCCGAGGAGGAACCTCCATTAGAGAATGATCCTATGAAGGAGGAGAACCCTGCTACTGGTGTTCCTCATGTGGAGGTAGAGGAGCCAGCTAGAGAGGTGGTGGTAGAAATGCCATCTACTTCAAAGGCTGCCCCCTCTTCTCTTCCACATGAGTCCCCATTTGCTTATACTCCCCCTCCTAGCCTAGCTCCGCATTCTGCTGAGAATCCCTCTAGCTCTCATGCTCATATGGATGATCCTTCTGTTGCTTCTGGTCTCTATGATGCATCCCCTCACCCAAGTCCTCTTGCTGGGGAAGCTGAGGAACCTGTTACTCTAACCTCTTTGCTATCTCTTATGCACATGTACTATGCCAAGATTGTGTCTTTGGAAGATGAGATCAACCAGTACCGCAAACTCACACAGGATTTTGTGCTCCCGTCGGCGAACAAGGTTAAAGCATTGGAGACACAGCTGAAGCGTCAAAGGAAGAAAGTTGTGCTTTCTGATTCTGATGAAGATGTGAGGAAGATGGGCTGACTATTTTGGCCAGGGCTGCCTTTGCTGATAAGCCGAGTGATGACTTGCCTGCTCCTCCTAGTCCTTCATGCATTCCTGATGCCACTGCTGATCCCAAGCCAATGGTTGACTCTTCTGGTCCTTCTGCTGGTTCTACTCATGATCCCAAGGACAAAGCCCCTATGACTGATGAACCCTCTCCTCCCAAGAAGCGAACTCACAGACAATTAGAGGAAGAGAGATTGGAGGAAGAGGCTACTCAAAAATTGCAAGAGGAGCTTGACCAACAAGCCAAGGCTGAGGATGTAGCCCTGCAACAACAAAGACGTGAACAGTTGAGGCACAACGCCATGCATTGGGATGATCATGACTGGATGAAGGTGCTTACCATACTTACTTCAGACTACTCGTAGTTCACATATTTGTTGGGTGCCGATGTGAATCAAGGAAATTGTGTTCAACAGGCTATGGCTTTGATACGTAAACAACAGTTTTCTCTTGCTGCCCAGCTTCGTGAACAATGCCATAACAAACCTTTGTCGCGTACTGAGGAGAGAAGGTTGATGCAGCAATATGTTAAGAATCAATCGGCTGCTTACTATCAGACTGGATGGACATGGGAAAGGGTGACGAGGCTGTCTTTTGATGAGCTTAAAGATCTGTACACAAAGATGATCAAGCGTCAAAATACACCTGTCCCTGAATATGTCATTTATCGCCCACCTCCTCGTGTTGTCCTCACTTTTAAGACTGCTGCTGCTCCCACCTCTTCGTCAGATGTTCACACGGGTACTTCTGAGGTTCCATCTTCTAGTGCTCCTTCTACTACTTTTTCTACCACCACCACTTCAAATGTTGATCTCACTCACTCTCATGCTGATACTACCACCCCCAATGAAGCTACTACCACTTCTGCTACTAATCCCACTCCTGTTACTCCTGCTGTGGAGCCAAAACCAACACCGGTGACTGAACTACTTCCTACTCCATCAGCTGGTGCAACCACTATTGATCCTATGGTTGTTGAGGACTTTGTTCCTACTGGTGCTTCTACTACTGTTGTCAAAGTCAAGACAGAATCTTCTTCGGGTATTCCCACACCTCGCCGTTCTATTCGGAAGAAGAACGCTCGTCGTGGTAAGTCTGTCCCGTTTGAGAAGAGAGATCCTGCCAATCACATTGATGCTACTTCTGATAGTGAGACTGAGTTGCCCCTTGGCAAGGGAGTGATTGTTGCTTGGGAGGTTCGCCCATCCCCCATTTCTCGTGGTACCTTTACTCATAAGCTTCTGACTAGTGAAGGCTACACCCGATATGTCTCTGGTTTGCAAAGTATTTTGTCGTGGGTGGAGCGTCGTGATCTTATGTTGTTGTATGGTTTGGTGGATGCTGACATTCCTGAGTCTCCGAGTGAGCTTCCTAACTGGCCTGGGTTGACAATTTGGGGTGATTCAAAGTTGATGTTGGATTCCTCTCTTGGTTCTCCTCATGCTGGTGTTTGTAGTGATCAACTTCGATGGGTGATAAGGAGGTGGAAGTTGTATGCTAGTTGTGGTGTTCATGTGCTTGAGCTTGAGTCTGGTGCCGTTTTCTTTATGCTTACTGAACCATTGCTACCATGGAAGCAATGCTGGAGTGTCATCTGCTGGTGTCTAATGCTCCTTCTGGTAATGAGTCTGCCATGGCCACTACCTTAGTTGAAGGTATTCAAGCCCGGCTGCATGCAGACAAGGTTGCAGCTTCTTGTATGTGATTGGTTTGTTTCTTCTATCCTTATGTTATACTTACATTCTTTTCACCAATATGTACAGTGATTGGTGACTCACATTTTACTTTGGTTATTTAGTTAAAAAATATACTTTTATATAATATCTGCTTATACTTTAAATGTTGGAGCATAGTTTGGCTGGGCCGGTTCGACAACTCTCCTGGGTCGTTAATCGTCTTCCCGGGTACTGAGTAATGCTGCAAACAATAGAAGAACCGGTTAGACGTGGACCCGAGGCCGAAGCCCCGGGGTCCACCTCCGACGGTCAAGTTAGTATCGGGACGATACATAGTAAAAGTGGTGTAAGTATAAGATATAACATGATTTATAATGGGACCCCTACCCCTGTTTATATAGGCTTAGGGTTTCTTATAGGATAAGTAAGGTGTGTATGGGCCGTGGGCCTGGCGGGTCGAGCCCATTACCGACTGTACGTCGACATGTCCCCCAGTCTAGTATGATATGGTCCATGATCATGTTATGATAGACTCATTCGTGTATCACGCTCACAAACAACCGCGTGCGGCTTGTTGCTTAGGACATCCTCGTAGGTCGTCCGTAACATATGGCTCCACTCGTAAATGGGCTACCTTTAGCAAAAGATGATGAGTTGGGGTTGTGAATAGTGAGCGAAGCCACTATACGTCATCATGTCCCCCCAGTCTAGTATGCGTGGTTGTCACCAAGGTTAATAGACTTTACTCCATATCTGCTACCTGTAAGTGTATCCACGTCGAAAGAAATGGGGAACCCGTGTACGTAAGACGGGTGGGTGTGCTCGAATGCTTAGTTTCCCGTGAATAGACGGTAAGGACCCCGTAAGAAGAAAACTTGTTCTATAGTCGGGGTAACACTGGCATTGGCAAGGTATCATTCTTATTCATCTCTAACGTGACGATGATAAGAAGGTTTTGTGAAGGTAGAGGTAGAACCCGTATGCTGCATTGTGAATATTTTGAAGGCGTACTTCTTGTACCCACTGATGATGCAAAATAATGCGAATATTGCATTCGTCTTAAAGCCAACAGAATTCGTATTTATGTGGCAAGATGATGCGGATATTATATCTGTCTTACGGCCAAGACATATGATAATGAATGCCAGAAATTTATTATGGTTTTTCTGAACTAAACGTAGTTGATCAGGCTCCGTCTAATTAAGACCAAACAATATAAACTTTGGAAAAATCACTCCATGGTGGGCAAAGTAATTCGTCGCGGAAGGCGTACTTCCACAATAAAGATATGAACCAACGAAAGACGTAATTCCGTGACATGAATAACGAACCATCGAAAGACGTACTTACGCGACGTGTATAACGAGCCAGCGAAAGAAGTACTTACGCGGCGAAGACAGCGAGCCAACAGAAGGAGTACTTCCGCGACGAATGATAATGAGCCAGTGGAAGGAGTACTTCTATGGCGCAGATAAGGAGCCAGTGGAAGGAGTACTTCCACTGCGAGAATAATGAGCCAACGGAAGGAGAATGAGCCCATGGAAGAATACTTCCACGGCGAAAGATAAAGAGCACGTGCAAGAGATACTTCCACGGCGAAAAATAATGAGCACGTGGAAGAGATACTTCCACGGCGAAGGAGAATGAGCAAGTGGAAGAATACTTCCATGGTGAAAGATAATGAGCATGTGGAAGAAATACTTCCACGGCGAATAATAATAAGCGCGTGGAAGAGATACATCCACGACGAAGGAGAATGAGCACGTGGAAGAATACTTCCACGGCGAAAGATAATGAGCACGTGGAAGAGATACTTCCACGGCGCAAATAATGAGCACGTGGAAGAGATACTTCCACGATGAAGGAGAATGAGCACGTGGAAGAATACTTCCACGGCGAAAGATAATGAGCATGTGGAAGAGATACTTCCACGGTGAAAATAATGAGCACGTGGAAGAGATACTTCCACGGCGAAAATAATGAGCACGTGGAAGAGATACTTCCACGGCGAAAAATAATGAGCACGTGGAAGAGATACTTCCACGGCGAAGGAGAATGAGCACGTGGAAGAATACTTCCACGGCGAAAGATAATGAGCACGTGGAAGAGATACTTCCACGACGAAAAATAATGAGCACATGGAAGAGATACTTCCACGGCAAAGGAGAATGATCAAGTGGAAGAATACTTCCACGGCGAAAGATAATGAGCACGTGGAAGAGATACTTCCACGGTGAAAATAATGAGCACGAGGAAGAGATACTTCCACGGCGAAGGAGAATGAGCACGTGGAAGAATACTTCCACGGCGAAAGATAATGAGCACGTGGAAGAAATACTTCCACGGCGAAAAATAATGAACACGTTAAAGAGATACTTCCACGGAGAAGGAGAATGAGCACGTGGAAGAATACTTCCACGGCGAAAGATAATGAGCACGTGGAAGAGATACTTCCACGGCGAAAATAATGAGCACGTGGAAGAGATACTTCCACGGTGAAAATAATGATCACGTGGAAGAGATACTTCCACGGCGAAAATAATTAGCACGTGGAAGAGATACTTCCACGGCGAAAAATAATGAGCACGTGGAAGAGATAATTCCACGGCGAAGGAAAATGAGCACGTGGAAGAATACTTCCACGGCGAAAGATAATGAGCACGTAGAAGAGATACTTCCACGGCGAAAAATAATGAGCACGTGGAAGAGATACTTCCACGGCGAAGGAGAATGATCACGTGGAAGAATACTTCCACAGCGAAAGATAATGAGCACGTGGAAAAGATACTTCCACGGCGAAAATAATGAGCACGTGGAAGAGATACTTCCACGGCGAAGGAGAATGAGCACGTGGAAGAATACTTCCACGGCGAAAGATAATGAGCACGTGGAAGAAATACTTCCACGGCGAAAAATAATGAGCACGTGGAAGAGATACTTCCACGGCGAAGGAGAATGAGCACGTGGAAGAATACTTCCACGGCGAAAGATAATGAGCACGTGGAAGAGATACTTCCACGGTGAAAATAATGAGCACGTGGAAGAGATACTTCCATGGCGAAGGAGAATGATCACGTGGAAGAATACTTCCACGGCGAAAGATAATGAGCACGTGGAAGAGATACTTCCACGGAGAAAATAATGAGCACGTGGAAGAGATACTTCCACGGCGAAAATAATGAGCACGTGGAAGAGATACTTCCACGGTGAAAAATAATGAGCACGTGGAAGAGATACTTCCACGGCGAAGGAGAATGAGCACGTGGAAGAATACTTCCACGGCGAAAGATAATGAGCACGTGGAAGAGATACTTCCACGGCGAAAAATAATGAGCACGTGGAAGAGATACTTCCACGGCGAAGGAGAATGATCACGTGGAAGAATACTTCCACGGCGAAAGATAATGAGCACGTGGAAGAGATACTTCCACGGGAAAATAATGAGCACGTGGAAGAGATACTTCCACGGTGAAGGCGAATGAGCACGTGGAAGAATACTTCCACGGCGAAAGATAATGAGCACGTGGAAGAAATACTTCCACGACGAAAAATAATGAGCACGTGGAAGAGATACTTCCACGGCGAAGGAGAATGAGCACGTGGAAGAATACTTCCACGGCGAAAGATAATGAGCACGTGGAAGAGATACTTCCACGACGAAAATAATGAACACGTGGAAGAGATACTTCCACGGCGAAAAATAATGAGCACGTGGAAGAGATACTTCCACGGCGAAGGAGAATGAGCACGTGGAAGAATACTTCCACGGCGAAAGATAATGAGCACGTGGAAGAAATACTTCCACGGCGAAAATAATGAGCACGTGGAAGAGATACTTCCACGGTGAAAATAATGAGCACGTGGAAGAGATACTTCCACGGCGAAGGAGAATGAGCACGTGGAAGAATACTTCCACGGCGAAAGATAATGAGCACGTGGAAGAAATACTTCCACGGCGAAAAATAATGAACACGTTAAAGAGATACTTCCACGGAGAAGGAGAATGAGCACGTGGAAGAATACTTCCACGGCGAAATATAATGAGCACGTGGAAGAGATACTTCCACGGCGAAAATAATGAGCACGTGGAAGAGATACTTCCACGGTGAAAATAATGATCACGTGGAAGAGATACTTCCACGGCGAAAATAATTAGCACGTGGAAGAGATACTTCCACGGCGAAAAATAATGAGCACGTGGAAGAGATAATTCCACGGCGAAGGAAAATGAGCACGTGGAAGAATACTTCCACGGCGAAAGATAATGAGCACGTAGAAGAGATACTTCCACGGCGAAAAATAATGAGCACGTGGAAGAGATACTTCCACGGCGAAGGAGAATGAGCACGTGGAAGAATACTTCCACGACGAAAATAATGAACACGTGGAAGAGATACTTCCACGGCGAAAAATAATGAGCACGTGGAAGAGATACTTCCACGGCGAAGGAGAATGAGCACGTGGAAGAATACTTCCACGGCGAAAGATAATGAGCACGTGGAAGAGATACTTCCACGGTGAAAATAATGAGCACGTGGAAGAGATACTTCCATGGCGAAGGAGAATGATCACGTGGAAGAATACTTCCACGGCGAAAGATAATGAGCACGTGGAAGAGATACTTCCACGGAGAAAATAATGAGCACGTGGAAGAGATACTTCCACGGCGAAAATAATGAGCACGTGGAAGAGATACTTCCACGGTGAAAAATAATGAGCACGTGGAAGAGATACTTCCACGGCGAAGGAGAATGAGCACGTGGAAGAATACTTCCACGGCGAAAGATAATGAGCACGTGGAAGAGATACTTCCACGGCGAAAAATAATGAGCACGTGGAAGAGATACTTCCACGGCGAAGGAGAATGATCACGTGGAAGAATACTTCCACGGCGAAAGATAATGAGCACGTGGAAGAGATACTTCCACGGGAAAATAATGAGCACGTGGAAGAGATACTTCCACGGTGAAGGCGAATGAGCACGTGGAAGAATACTTCCACGGCGAAAGATAATGAGCACGTGGAAGAAATACTTCCACGACGAAAAATAATGAGCACGTGGAAGAGATACTTCCACGGCGAAGGAGAATGAGCACGTGGAAGAATACTTCCACGGCGAAAGATAATGAGCACGTGGAAGAGATACTTCCACGACGAAAATAATGAACACGTGGAAGAGATACTTCCACGGCGAAAAATAATGAGCACGTGGAAGAGATACTTCCACGGCGAAGGAGAATGAGCACGTGGAAGAATACTTCCACGGCGTAAGATAATGAGCACGTGGAAGAGATACTTCCACGGCGAAATATAATCAGCACGTGGAAGAGATACTTCCACGACGAAGGAGAATGAGCACGTGGAAGAATACTTCCACGGCGAAAGATAATGAGCACGTGGAAGAGATACTTCCACGGCGAAAATAATGAGCACGTGGAAGAGATACTTCCACGGCGATGACAATAAGCACGTGGAAGAGATACTTCCACGGCGAAAATAATAAGCACGTGGAAGAGATACTTCCACGGCAAAGGAGAATGAGCCCGGGGAAGAATACTTCCCCGGCGAAAGATAATGAGTACGTGGAAGAGATACTTCCACGGCGAAAATAATGAGCCCGTGGAAGAATACTTCCACGGCGATGATAATAGGCACGTGGAAGAAATACTTCCACGGCGAAGATAAGAAGCACGTGGAAGAGATACTTCCACGGCGAAGATAAGAAGCACGTGGAAGAATACTTCCACGGCGAAGATAACAAGCACGTGGAAGAATACTTCCACGGCGCATGAATAAGCCAACAGAAGAGATACTTCTGTGGCAAAGGCATAAGCCAATGGAAGAGATACTTCCATTGCGCAGAAACAAGCGCGCGGAAGGAGTACTTCCGCGGCGAAGGAATAAGCCAATGGAAGAGATACTTCCATGGCAAAGGAATAAGCGCGCGGAAGGCGTACTTCTACGGCGAACGAATAAGCCAATGGAAGAGATACTTCTATGGCGCAGAAACAAGCGCGCGGAAGGAGTACTTCCGCGGTGAAGGAATAAGCCAATGGAAGAGATACTTCCATGGCAAAGGAATAAGCGCGCGGAAGAAGTACTTCCGCGGCGAAGGAATAAACCAATGGAAGAGATACTTCCATGGCACAGAAACAAGCGCGCGGAAGGAGTACTTCCGCGGCTAAGGAATAAGCCAATGGAAGAGATACATCCATGGCAAAGGAATAAGCGCGCGGAAGGCGTACTTCCGCGGCGAATGAATAAACCAATGGAAGAGATACTTCCATTGCGCAGAAACAAGCGCGCGGAAGGAGTACTTCGCGGCAAAGGAATAAGCCAATGGAAGAGATACTTCCATGGCAAAGGAATAAGCGCGCGGAAGGCGTACTTCCACGGCGAAGGAATAAGCCAATGGAAGCGATACTTCCATGGCGCAGAAACAAGCGCGCGGAAGGAGTACTTCCGCGGTGAAGGAATAAGCAAGTGGAAGAGATACTGTTAGACTTACTTTTTGATAAGCTGGCGCCTTTCACGTGAGTTGGACTAGATTTACATACTTTGCTACACGCAGGGACTTAATGTGTAAAGTATGTATAGTTTAGACATGTTAGGCCTATAAATACCCCCATGACCCTCCATGGGGGTGTGAAAGTTTGTTCATTTTTCATTTATTTTCATTTCACTTGAAATAAAACACACAACATTCCTTCACCTCTCTCTAACTTTCTCTCACTAGAACTAACCATGTTCATCATGTTCTTTGATCATCCCCGACCACCCGAACCATGGTGGGTTTTTTGCTTGTAGGAATCATTGTAACCAACTCACGTGAGTCACCATCTTGGAGGGAGATTGTTAGACTTACTTTTTGGTAAGCTGGCGCCTTTCACGTGAGTTGGACTAGATTTACATCATTTACTAAACACAAGGACTTATTATGTAAAGGTTGTATAGTCCTATCTTGTTAGGCCTATAAATACCCCCCATGACTCTCCATGGGGGGTGTGGAAGTTTGTCATTTTTTCATTGTTTTCTCTCACTTGAAATAAAACAATCTTTTTGCTTTCACCTCTCTCTAACTTTCTCTCACTAAGAACAACAATGGCATACATGTTCTTTGATCATCCCCGACCACCAGAACCATGGTGGGTTTTTGATGCCTTTCAGATACTTTCATGGCAAAGGAATAAGCGCGCGAAAGGAGTACTTCCGCGGCGAAGGAATAAACCAATGGAAGAGATACTTCCATGGCGCAGAAACAAGCGCGCGGAAGGAGTAATTCCGCGGCGAAGGAATAAGCCAATGGAAGAGATACTTCCATGACAAAGGAATAAGCGCGCGAAAGGCGTACTTCCGCGGCGAAGGAATAAACCAATGGAAGAGATACTTCCATGGCGCAGAAATAAGCGCGCGGAAGGAGTACTTCCGCGGCAAAGGAATAAGCCAATGGAAGAGATACTTCCATGGCAAAGGAAGAAGCGCGTGGAAGGAGTACTTCCGCGGCGAAGGAATAAGCCAATGGAAGAGATACTTCAATGGCGCAGAAACAAGCACGCGGAAGGAGTACTTCCGCGGCGAAGGAATAAGCCAATGGAAGAGATACTTCCATGGCAAAGGAAGAAGCGCGCAAAAGGAGTACTTCCGCGGCGAAGGAATAAGCCAACGGAAGAGATACTTCCATGGCAAAGGAAGAAGCGCGAGGAAGGAGTACTTCCGCGGCGAAGAAATAAGCCATTGGAAGAGATACTTCCATGGCAAAGGAAGAAGCGCGCAGAAGGAGTACTTCCGCGGTGATGAAATAAGCCAATGGAAGGGATACTTCCATGACAAAGGAAGAAGCGCGCGGAAGGAGTACTTCCGCGGCGAAGGAATAAGCCAATGGAATAGATACTTCCATGGCGCAGAAACAAGCACGCGGAAGGAGTACTTCCGCGGCGAAGGAATAAGCCAATGGAAGAGATACTTCCATGGCGAAGGAAGAAGCGCGCAGAAGGAGTACTTCCGCGGCGTAGAAATAAGCCATTGAAAGAGATACTTCCATGGAAAAGGAAGAAGCGCGCGGAAGGAGTACTTCCGCGGCGAAGGAATAAGCCAATTGAAGAGATACTTCCATGGCGCAGAAACAAGCACGCGGAAGGAGTACTTCCGTGGCGAAGGATTAAGCCAGTGGAAGAGATACTTCCATGGCAAAGGAATAACCCGGCAGAAGGAGGACTTCTACGGTAAAGAAATATATCTAAAGATATATGTGTGACGTGCACATAAATAGTGGTATTATTATACCCTAGTAGCCCCCAAGTTTAATGGTGCTACACTCGATTAGTAGTATTAAACTTAATCAAGTATTCAAAAAATTACGATCACGTAGACCAGCACGAATGGACGTACCATAGCCGCGTACGAAAGATAAAATTGGGGTCGAACGTGCGAACCAACGCGGATGGGTCTTGCTATAACTGCGAATTGTCACATAGTATAAGACGTATCTTAACTAACTTATTGGATGAGCTATGCCATTACGTGCGGCGTACCGCTACTACCATAAGGACGGTCAAAGTTTTGACAAAATTTTGTTAGACGTGCACAGTGTGTCTTTTGCAAGTCCATCATGAGTCATATGGTTCGCTAACTTACTACAACGTCTTGATGGCAAGGTGTCTAACAAGGATACATGATCCATGGTCGTTGGGGTTGCATCCCTCTTACACGAAAAGTTTAATTATTAGGTTCACTCAATCCTCTTATTCCACCTGGGAACGATGTGTACATGTACGCCCGTAGGCAGAAGATATCCGAGTGTACGGACTAGCACGGATGGACATACCATGACCGCGAATGATAAATAAAATATATTATATTAAAAAATATATGTCATATATCTTTTATTAATTATATCGGAATATCTCCTAAATAATATATTATAGTAATTTAAATGATATGTGTAATATTTTTGTAAATTTGAAAATGTTATAAATGCGAGGACTAATCGTGAAAGGACGCGACTCATGACCGTAGTTAAAAAAATAAAATATATACCCGAATGTACGAAGTATTGCGGATGAACGAAGCCGAATAACCGCGGCTATTAAAAGAGAAAATATTTAAAACATATACTACTTCGAACTAGATTTTTTGGCATCAACAATTTTATGTGTAATATAATAGAATAAGGATATTATACTATTTTCGGCAACTTAGAATATATTTATCACGGCAAATATGGTAGGAGTATTATTTGTATAACATGATACTATTATGTATATAGAAAATATGTTTTTTCTATAAGAGTTCGTAACATAAACCTTTTTTAGCAACCTAAATCACCAAAATTGTAAATTCGCTGGTAGACTTATATTTGACAAATTCAGTTTTAGCATATGTTGCGATATATTTACCACAACATCACTAAAATATGTAGAGATATATTTGCGACAAGATAATAGATCAATGCATGTATTTTTTTCATACCACATGGTTAAGGGTGGTAAACAAATCATTCACAATTTTAAAATATATAGGCGAATCGTTTAACTAAATCGATGATATTCGTTACCAGTCAAGAAAAAGCATTTGTTTTTAAATACATGATACTGATGTTGATAAGGATGCAACAAAAAATATGTAGACGACGCATGTATATCGCTACGATAATTTGGGCAACCTATTAGCATATCAGAGTATTCACCCTACATAGAATAAATAATATATGTGTGGTAGTATGAACCCATCATGATTTAATAGTTATCATCAAACCATGATATACAAGTTGCTAGCTACGAACATCATATCCACATGATGACATATAGTATATCATCTAATAAATGGATAACAATTTAATTCTTTGACTGCCAATATTTGCAAAAAAATAGAAAAGGTTAGAATTACCGAGGTTTTGCATCGATTTGTGTTTTTCGGTAGTATGAGACCACGAAGCATTGTTTATTCAGGGTCCCACGGATGGCGCCAACTTGTTGGAGCATAGTTTGGCTAGGCCGGTTCGACGACTCTCCTGGGCCGTTAATCGTCTTCCCGGGTGGTGAGTAATGCTGCAAACAATAGAAGAACCGGTTAGACGTGGACCCGAGGCCGGAGCCCCGGGTACACCTCCGACGGTCAAGTTAGTATCGGGATGATACATAGTAAAAGTGGTGTAAGTATAAGATATAACCTGATTTATAATGAGATCCTTACTCCTGTTTATATAGGTTAGGGTTTCTTGTAGGATAAGTAAGGTGTGTATGGGCCGTGGGCCTGGCGGGCTGAGCCTATTACCGACTATACGTCGACATTAAACATGTGCTGGAATTTCAAAACTTGTACATAATATAATATCTGCTTATACTTTTACGTCATGAAATTCTTTTCAACATTGGCATTTTCACACTTGGACTGTTTTGAGAGGTACTTCTGGTGTTGGACTTAGTCCACACAACAAATGGTGCTATGTCTTGCGGCCAAGAAAGAGTTGATTCACCATGAGGGTACGACTCTGGTGTGATAATCAAATCTGTTGATGGTTGCCAGGATACCTAAAACTGGATGGTTTTCACTTGCCTTGGTCCTAGACTGAAAAGTGTCTAGTCTAGGGGGTACGGCTCTTGGTAAAGATCTATATCAAATCCTTTGGTAGTTGTAATAGCTTGCTCAAAGCTATAGGGTTTTCAGCTCACCGATTCTTAATTGCTAAGAGTTGGCTAGTCCAGAGGGGTACAGATTCTGGTAAAGACGCATATCAAATCCGTTGACGGATGTGATGATTTGCGGAAAATCATTAGGGTACCCTCACTCACCATTGATTTACGTTCTATGAGTTGGGCTGGGTTCTGGTCTCCCAGGGTGATACTTATTCCACCACAAAGACTAGCTAGCCCAAAAGCGAGCACCTACTTGGTAAAGGCTCATCAAATCTGCTCATGTTGCTGTCAAGATTCAACAAGGTGCAGATATGTTTCAAGCTTTCAAGAAGCTTCTAGGTATTTCTATGGTTATGTTGCTGTTTGTGTTGATGTTTCAATCCTCAAGCTGTTTTGCAAGATTTACCAAGAAACTTGAACTCAACAAGTCAAATTCAAGTTTAGGGGAGGATTGTTAGGACCTCTGTAATAGACTTTTGTAATAGATAAGCTAGGAGGTATGTAGTTCCTCCTGGTCCTAGTAGTAATAGGAGCAACACGTGCTTCTGGTCTAAGTAGAAAGTCAAACATTATTATTCTGAGTAGTTTGTTAGGATATGCATGAGATATGTTAGGAAAGGATATGCATATCAGAAGTTACACGTTTTGGTTTAATGTAGTATTAGGGTTTCCTTGTAGTATAAAAGGAATCATTGGCAAAAGGGTTAGACATACCTTGATAAACATTATTCATTTCATATAAATAGTAGAAATCCTTAGTAAGGATCAAGTTATTTAGTTATTCTATTTCTTCTTTTTCATAGTATTTGTATTCCGCACTTATAGTGTGTGTTTCATCTAGAGTCTCTCTATGAATAGACTTGTGATTACAGAAGTCGTTCACCATCCTTAATAGGCTGCAAGATCCATATCTAGTGGAACCAACAAATGCCATGATACTCCCTCTTGAGTCGATCCTGCTCAGCTTTCGGAAAGAACTGATCTAGAACTAACTCCTTAAACTGTACCCAAGTCAAGCCAGCAACCCCGTCGTCACCTCCATTCGACTGCATGAGTGCTTTCCACCATGCCAGCACGTCTCCCTCAAATTTTTAACAAGAAAGCCTCGCCTTAAATATAGGATCACACCCCATGGCGTCGAAAATCTTCTTAACGTGTGTAATCCAGCTCTCAGCCTCAGATGGACTGTCAGTCTGCTGAAAAGATTTGGGACGCTGCTTATTGAACCTTTCCAGCCATGTGATAAGAGTAGCTGGTGGTGGAGGAGGAGGGTTGTTCTGATTCTGATGCTGATTGTGATTGGCTTGAACCTCAGCACGAATCTCATCTCTGAGTTGGGGAAGTAAAGCTTGTAGAGCAGCTTGGATAGCTCCCTACATATCTTGCTCACGTGTGTTAACCATCTGACAGTTTTAAAACAAAACAAAATGAAATGATTAATATGACTAGGCGATTACCCGCGCATAGCTGCGGAATTGCCTGGCGGCAGATAATTAACGAAACGCTATATTGTGGTAAGATAAAACTGTAGTTGGAAACTACCGTAACATACGGTAATCAAGTTTAAAATGAAATCCCATATACAATGTATCAAACAAGATATTAAAAACATAAAGTAAAAGTGAAAGTGAAAAATTGCATCAAGTATAAAATATAATCTAGGAACTGATGTTACTCGTTGCGTAAAACTTCTTGGTACACGACATCTGAGGTGTATACTCCTTCTTCACCAAACTCTTTGACTGGTTTCACCAGTACCTTGGTAGTTGCACGTGATATCCCTTTAGATAAGGAAACATAAAGCTGGCCATGTGAGAAAACAGAGTCAGGCAAATAGACACCTACATTTGGAATAGTTTGCCCTTGAGCTTTATTGATAGTCATGGCAAAGCAAAGGCGGACAGGAAATTGTGTTATCTTTAGCTTAAAAAGAAACATGTCTTCTTCAGATGGAGCGAGAGGAATTCTTGGCAAGAGAACTCTAACTCCAGCGTGTTGCCCGACAACAATTTCAGCATTGATGACATTTGGATCAAATCGTTTGCATATCGGCCTCGTGTCATTGCATAATCCATTTGTCGGATAGAGATTCCTCAAAAGAATAATCGGGCATCCAATTTTCAAGTGCAAGTAATGTGGCGGCAATCCGCTCACATTTAGGGAGTTTAAGAATTCAAGAGGATACGTGTTGTGTGTGTCATCTTCCGCTTCATCAAAACTATAGTAAACCTTCTCTTCACCAGGAAATCTGCCAATCAACATTTCATTAATACTGTCAACATGTTCATTTTTAGTTGATAATAACTTCAAGACCGCGGGATTCACGGATAATTTAAAAAAATAATTTTAGAAGAAGTTATATGTAAATAAAATAAGAGAAACAATGGACGTAAACATATTTTATTAATATTTAAAAAAAAATAATTAGATAATAAGTGTATTATTCAATAAACACTTGAGCTTGAGTTTGTAACAATCAAAATAATAATCGTCCATGCATTTTTGTCAATGATGCATTTTTGTCAATGTTCCGTGAATGAAACATATAGTGTGAAATAAATAATATCATCTCTCGTATGACATCATGATAATGAATGAATCTCCTAATGATAAATTTTAACTTACCGAACGAACTGAAACAGAAAAGTATATATATGAACGCAGAAATGAAGAGTCAAACCCAACAACTCTATATAAGATAAAATAAAAAGCAAGAAATATGAACATATGCAGATACAAAGGAAATAAAGATAGAGAAGTTATCTCATAAAGAAAATACATATGGTGTTAATGAATACAAGCCTTTAGAAATAACTCGAATGTTCCAATGCAATAGTGCTTTGAGTCCTCGTTATGATCAAAACGATTCCATAGTCGGACGTACCTTGTTACATGTTGCATATGCCTGTTTCACCAATGTGGCACCTACTGTGAAAAGATGTGAACACAATTACATATTAACAAATAACTAAAAATAAAAAAATCAAATGAAAAATCCAAAAAATTATTAAAATCCTCAAACGAAATGGATTCATTATTGCTCCGCATGAGCTCTAAAAAATTCTAGAACCCTTAAAAAAAGGAACCAGATTTATCTTCTCAAACGCATCTAAAGTTAAAATAGGCCTTTAAAAAAACAGAATTCAAGAAATATCCATTTGAATGAGTATTGATTTGCTTGGACAATATATTTGGAATTCTATCAAAAAAGATGGGAAACAAATCGATTTTTGAATAACACAAATCCAATTTGCTGGGCTCATCACATGCTGCGCTTTTGGCCAACAAAAAATTATGACACAAACCTAATTCAATCATGAAAAAAGAAACAATCAAATGTTTCAGTTGAAGTAAATATATGAAAAGGATTAAAAGGACGGGAAAAGCTTCTTAATATCACATTCACAATTAGAGATGATGTATTACCTTATGATCAAAAGTGTCTTTTGAAAAAAATAGGTTTGTTGACTAATAAGGGTTTCTCAGTACGAATGTGTAGCCTGCAACCAAGTTAAACATTTGTGATTCAAAAGTTAAATGTGTATAAAATAACTAAATGGATGTGGATTTTATAGCTTATTGATTCTAGTCAATCGAATTTATTTAAGGAAAGAATTATTATCTTTGATTTTCCAGCAATGTCAACGAAATTAAATAATTGATTGATTTTACAAAAATAATTTTTTATAACGTATTTTAAAAAAAATGTCGACAATATGCGTAAAAACAGTTTCTTTTTGAAGATTTTGTTTAAATCAATTTCGAAAACGCGTTTTGTTTTAAAAAGTTTCCAAAAATATGTGTAAAAAATTGTTAAAACTCAAGTTTTAAAACTTGTTTTGTATTAAACACTTTCCAAAAATATGATTAATTAAAAAAATACGAAAAATCACGGGTTTACAATAGTAAGTTTGTAATTTTTTGGAGTTTAAAAAATAAAAAAATAATGAAATGTTTTGTTTTAAAGATTAATGAAATATGTTTTTACAAAAATAAAATTTAATGAAACGTTTTTTTAGTTTCAAAAATAAAAATAATGCAACGCATTTAGAAAAATAAATTTTGTCAACGTAAAATTTGGTTACCAATGTTTATCAGGAGTTTTTTTATATATATCCACAAAATAAATTACATTAAAAAAGAATACAATTTTTTTTTGATATACACAAAATAAAGTTACATAAAATAAGCCTACAAAAGATTTTTTTTTATATACACAAAATAAATTTACATAAAAAAAATTACTTTATTTTTGTATATATACACAAAATAAATTTACATAAGAAAACAAAGCTAAAAATATTTTTTTTTACACAATAAATTTACATATAACAGTGAATTGAGGCTTGACAGTTTCAACTTTTGCTTAAATTGTTTCCTATTTTAATTTGTGATTCATTTGTAACCGAATGTTACATTTCCTTAATTATGAATGTTGAAACTTTCAACAATTATTCTACAGCTATTTGGTTCCTTTCCTGAGAAGTTTGGTTGAAAATTTTCAACTTTTCAACTTTTCAACTTTCAACAAATGAGATACACCCTTTATAGGGTATATAGATAAGAACATATGATAACATAAGAAAATGATGCATGAAACAGTTTATGAAGGCATAGCCAACAAAAATGACATGAGTTGAGTGAACGCCTATGGGTCGGTTCACCAAAACAAAATTGACATGACGAGAGTGATCGCCTATGGGTCGGTTCACTAAAACAAAATTGACATAACGAGGGTGAACGCCCATGGGTCGGTTCACCAAAACAAAATAATTCGAATAAAAGCACATGCGACTAAATATGGTCAGCCATGTACCAACCATTACTTAGTCAAAATACCTGCAACAATGATACATGGAACAAATGCATGAAAACAAACTGTTAGTTTTAGGAAGACACTGGTGGCTACCCACTAGTCACATGTCACATTTTTAGTGCCTACAGGTCGAAACCTTGGCTCTGATATCATAATTGTAACACCCTATTTTGATAAATGGAATATCACAGGATAATTATGGCGTGTCATCAAAGCATGCAAGGTAAATGTCTTAAAAACATTAAATGACCATAAAGACAAATACCGGAATCAAACATCGTTAGTCCAACATAAGCTCACAAACATGAATATAAGTACTAAAAGGAAAAGACTAAACAATGTCCAAAAGAAATAATGTATGAAAATGCATAAGGTAAAGAAGACTGGATAGCTTCCGTCCAGATACACATACTCTCGAGGTCCTAAGTGCGTCCCTAAGTACCAGCCGTTTGGGAACATGGAAAGGAAACGGCTGAGCCAAACGCCTAGTGAACGGATATATAACATAGTATGAAAGACATAAGCATAAAAAAAGACTAATAGCAGCGGAAATGTATAAGTCCTGGAAAACCTGGTACATGTTTATAAAACTGGTTTTATATTTTGAAAAGCTTTTGATTAACTTATGAAAACTGTATTTTAAATTTAGCCAAGAGCCCATATAGGTTATGAGGTATCAACGTGCATGAATACTTAGAGTGGTGGCCTCATCATGCAATTAGAGGGGTGCCTCTAATTATACTGGTCTGGATGGGAGGGATCAAATCCTTGTGAGGGATGCAAGGCACATACCACATTCACCATGAAAATCTTGAAAAACATGTAACTAGGATGCACCTATATGCCCCACATGATAATATAAATAAATGGAAAAAATTGAAAGGGACGCCACGAGCAATCACTCCGTCGTGGGGAATTCATAACACTGGTGCCTCTAGTGTTATGGTTATGGTACCTCCATAACTAGATGAACTGGCATGCATGTATATAGCTTAGGCATTAAAAATAAAACATAAGCATTCAAAACATCTAAAATAACTGGGGAAAATAGATGGCTGCAAACGGGAATCAACGGGGAATCCTAATAAAGGAAAAAAATGTCCATACTGAAGGACGGAATATCCGTACCGTATATCCAGTAATGAAGCTAGATGAAAAGCTGAATGATCTAATCCGAATTCGCGGATACTACATAAATAAGGGACGTGTATGAGTTGTCTGATTACTGAGTGTGTTACTGGTTCTGGGTGTTCTTAACTTATTTTATATGTTCTTGTCATGTTTTAATGTTTTGAGTGTTATCTTGTATTTATTCACGTTTTACATGTATTTTGATTATGCATTTCATGTATTCTTGTATTACTATACTTGTAGTGTAATAATAAGTAACTTTCTAAAAATAGCAAGTTTCCAAAAATAGAAAGTTTCCAAAAATAGAAAGATTCCAAAAATAGAAAGTCTCCAAAAATAGAAAGTTTCCAAAAATAGTAAGTTTCTAAAATAGAAAGTTTCCAAAAACAGTAAGTTTCCTGAAATAGAAATTTTCCATAAATAAAAATAAGTTGGACTAATAATTCTAAAATATAAGCTAGTGCTTATTAATCATATGTTATAAGTCATGATAATTATTAGTAAAGTCTATTAAATTAAATACTACTAAAGTGATTATTAATTAATAATGAAAATGCATGGTTTATTAATTAATAAAATGTCATGGTTAAATTAATAAACTTTACCTTATATAATTTAATTAAATTTAGGCATGGTTTAATTTAATTCAGTCTAATAAATACTTAGGTTATATCATGTTTTATATAATTATATATAATAACCTAAGTCATGCTTTTAAATCAATTAATTAATAATGCATGTAAATTAATTTAATTGACTTAATTAATAAAACATTTGCTAATAAAATATACCAGATCCCTAAACCCGAGAAAACAAAACCCGAACGCCAAAATACCACCACACAGCCGGCGGCTGGTGGTGGTGGCTGGCGGTTGTGGCTGGCGGTTGTGGCCTTGGCCAGCCGTCGGTTGCCGCTGCTGAGGACACGGTTCACACCGGCCTCAGCCGATTCCCACTGCCGAACCAAAGTGGCCACTGGGTGCCTTGGCTTGTTGTTGTCCGAACAAAACCCACACCGAGCCCCATTGGGGTCTCGGTTTGTGGTCGAAAGGAGACACCGAGAGCTTTAGCTCTCGGTTTGTGTGCCGAGCCAAAACTAAAACCAAACAACCCCAAACCTTGTTTAATCCTTCCTACTAACATGTTTTATTTGATGTTTTTAAAGATCCATGTTCATAAAAATCAAAAATAAAATAAAGAGATCAAGGTTTTGTTAATTTACCGAATGCGTGGATGAATAAAGGTTTGGAACATGAACACGAATACGTAGAAACCAAAGATAAGAAAACACAAACGTCCTTGTGTGTTGTGGCTTCCGCGGCTCAAAGAAAACGAGGGGCCATGGTTTCTTTTGTTTTTCTTGAAAAAAAAATAATGGTAATTCCCTGGAAAGTTAATTATTTTCACATGGATTCTAAATGGGCCGGTCCAAGAGGCCCTTCTCTTTTTTTTGTCTTTGTCGCGACCCAACACAAGCCCAACACCAAACTCATTCATTGTTCGTGTTAAAATATTCGTATGCATTCGTGTTTTAAATGTTTGTGAATTAAATATTACACGTTTTATTTAATGTGCATTAATAATATACGTAATTCTTGTAATTTAATGTTCGTGACACGTGTCGTATGTTATTAATGGAAAGTTTTAGATTATTCATGGTTTGATGTAGTGTACTGTCATACCTCACCATGGCGGAATATGGGGCGCGAGCTATGGATATCATCACAACATGACGTGTCTATAGAAATAGCTAAATGAAATAAGAAATGTCATAAAATGGTGACACAAATGTCATGACAATATCTCAACATATAGGAGTCTAGATAAGTAGGTAACTGTCCTACCGCTTACCCGAGACAAACAATTAACATAAACAAAACAAACATATAGGTGTCAACAAAGTATCACTTATTCAAACATAATATAAAGACAAAGAGGAAATGGGGTTCCTCCAAATGCAACCCTAAGCCTCCAAAGCTAGCCACTCCTATTCTCATGCTTAGCCACATTCTCACCTGAAAGATACACTAAAACACGTCAACATGATGTTGGTGAGAGTCATAGGTTTAGACTCCAACCTCAAATCAGTTATAATAAGCTGTGAATAACAACTAACAATAAAAATATATGGACAATGTGTTACAGATGTGCATTAACAACTATCATTCATGATTTGTCATACCAAACCAATTTTAAGGCTCCAAGCCTTTTCAAACACCATGGTTCCATAGGTGCCCATACACCTATGTACCAATCCCAAGGCCCCACCTTGTTAACATCCCCTTGGTACCAAGTCAAATCACAAAACAATCATGAATCAATTAGCAGTTAATCACATAAGTACACACAAGTCCATCACCAATCATAAAACATTCACAGGAACAATTTACAAAACCATAACGAGTGTCTCTTCCATCCCATATGGAAGTCAAAATCATTAAAAGATATGGGACTATGAAACTCACCTGATCAAGCTTCTCCAAATATCCACGCTCTAGAGAAAATCTAAACACGTAAACATATACAATCAAGACATGAACCACATACCAAAATGGCTCATCAATCTATGATGGATATCTAACATTCTCCTACAACTTAACCTCATTTATGTGCGATAAGCATCCCATTGCACCCCTCTATAAGCCCTTAACTTAGTTATGTTCATAACCTGTCCCGTTAACATTTTACCCAAAACAGTCCTGTTTTTCATACTTCAAACTATGGGTCGAACACCCCCTTAACCAAAATAACATGCCCTGTAAAAGAAACCCAATGCCCTTACATGTGTTAGCTAACTCTCCTATTTGGCCGCAACCTTAAAGCTATTGTTAATGCCTCCATATATATATATATATATATATATATATATATGTATATATATATATATATATATATATATATATATATATATATATATATATATATATATATATATATATATATATATATATATATATATATATATATATATATATATATATATATATATATATATACTTTTACCTATCCAGAATTTACGGATTTTAAACATATGAAAAGTTTGTTATGACCAGAGGGTCTTAACCTATTCCGTTTACTTACCCCCACTCCAGATACTTTCTATAGTATATAAACTAACTCCCATATTCGTTTTAAAGTCTATCTATGACCCTACGCACCCTAACCAACTCAAAACATAAAATGTAAACAGGCTGATCCTAAAACTGCTTTGACACCCGACTGATGTAACCTGTTTTTGACCCATTTCGTGACCTCCAATTTAGTTCTCGTTTCTTGCATTTAAAAGATAATTCAATAAAATTTCTAGGGACATAAGATTCGAAAATTAAAAGTTTTTAGAACTCTAGATATGACAAAAACAAGTGACCTAAAGTTCTTCCCAGTTTTTAATTATGAATTTAATTGAATTAACCTAATTAATTATTCATCTTTATTTAATCACAAGCCCTAATTATTCTAATCATTCTTAATCATAAAAACTCAGGTTTTAATTTATAATAAACCCTAAATCCATCATACATTGATTATAAAAACCTAAAAAACAATTTAATTGAAAAAGGAATTTGAAGGTTTTACCTTAAGATCAATGGAAGCCAATATTTTATGTAGAACCCTAATTTTTCTCCAAGTGATTGTTGGTTTTTCTTTGCTCCAGGGATTTATATTTCTTTTTTTTATATAAAAACCTTATATACTAATGTTACCAAGTCCTAGCCCAAGTAGTATTGCCCACCTTCCTTTTTTTCTTTTTCTTTTCTTTATGTCGACCCCCAACCGTCCTATATTTTTTTATTATTTTATTATTTTTAATACACTACTAATATTTCCTTAAATTACTTTAATTAATTACATCCCCTAAAGCCTCCAAAACCTCTAATCCGTAAAACTAGTCAAATTACGCGTATACCGTAAAAGACGTAAAAATATACATTTTTATAAAAACTCTTAGAATATGAAATAAACTATATAACTAAGTCCTAAATGACCTAAAACCATCCCGTAAATTATAACCGTGACTATATACTTCATCCGAGACCCCTAAATGCAAAAACCTTAAATCTTAAAAATACGATTTTCTATAATACATATACGCATACGTAAACCACTAAATAACACCATCAAAATTCATAGTCGCTGCTATGTGAGCTCATGAACATGAAAACATCACACATCGTTTCACTCACAAGGTACCCCAAACCCGAAAGCGATGTCCAAACCACACTCTATTCACACCAAATAACACATAAACACATAAAGACACATAATTTCACGAAATATGCCCAAAATAAAACTAAGTGACGAACATCAAAACCGTGGTTGTCACATCACTCCCTCCTAATAGAAATCTCGTCCCGAGATTTACTCCTTAGGATCAGTCCCATCATTAGCAAATAACTGAGGATACTTGTTCCTCATGAACTCCTCCTGTTCCCATGTGAACTCTGGTCCATGTTTCGAATTCCATCTAACCTTAACCAATGGTATCTTACTTCTCTTTAGAGCCTTAACTTCACGATCCATAATCTGTACCGGCCCTTCAATAAAACGAAGGCTCGTATCTATTCTAATATCATTTAACGACACCTGCAAGTTCGTCTTTGCTAAACATTTCCTCAAAATCGACACATGAAATACATCATGCACACTGCTCAACTCTTCCTGTAATCTCAACCTATAAGCCACTGGTCCAGTCCTTTCAAGGATTTCAAATTGACCCACAAATCTAGGTGTTAACTTCCCTTTCTTCCCAAACCGCATCACCCCTTTCATGGTGAAACCTTTAGCACAACTTTGTCTCCAACACTAAACTCCAACGACTTACGCCTCTTGTTAGTATAGCTCTTTTGTCAGTCTCTAGCCGTCTTTAGTTTCTCCTTAAGTACTGTTATCGCATCAGTAGTTTCCTGTACCAATTCAGGCCCTATTAGCTTACTACTTCCAACCTCAGCCCATAGTAGTGGTGATCTGCATTTCCTCCCATATAGTGCTTCAAATGGTGCACACTCTATACTAGCATGATAACTATTGTTGTATGAAAACTTAGCCAACGCTAAATGAGTCTCCCAACTACGTCCAAAATCTATCACACACGCCCGTAACATATCTTCTAGTGTTTGTATGGTCCTTTCACTCTGACCATCTGTCTATGGATGATAAGCTGTACTCATATCCAGTCTTGTACCCAGCGCCTTCTACAACGTTCCCCAAAACCTAGAAGTAAACCTGCTATATCTATCTGATATTATTGACACCGACACTCCTTGTTTTGTCACCACATGCTCTATGTACTTCTTTGCAAATTTCTCCATCTTGTCATCCTCCCGCATTGCAATGAAATGTGTAGTCTTAGTCAGCCTATCCACTATTACCCATATCATGTCATTACCGTTATTAGACCTTGGCAGCTTGGTAATGAAGTCCATGGCGATATTCTCCCATTTCTACTCAGGAATCTCAGGTTGTTGTAGTAATCCTGAGGGTCTTTGATGCTCAGCTTTCACCTTTACACAAGTCAAACACTCGCTGACATGCACCGCTACATCCTTCTTCGTTCCGGTCCACCAATACATGTCCCTCAAATCCTGATACATCTTATCAGCCCCTGGGTGTATTTAATACCTCGTCGCATGGGCTTCATCCAATACGACTTTCCTTGTATCACCAAACAATGGAACCCAGATTCTGTCTAAATAATACAAACAATCGTCTCCCCTTTTCTCCATGTACTTTTCCATTATGTGTAAATTTTCTTCTTCCACTTTTTCCTCTTTAATTGCTTCTTCCTGTGTTATTCGTATCCTATCTCTAAGACTCGGTTGAACAGTCATACACATGGCTCTTACTCTCTTTGGTTTCAGTCTTTCCTTCCGGCTCAAAGCATCCGCCACCACATTGGCCTTTCCCGGATGATACTTGATCTCACAATCATAATCACTAAATAATTCCAACCACCTTCGTTGTCTCATGTTTAGGTCCTTCTAATCAAAAATGTGCTGCAAGATTTTGTGATCTGTGTAGATTACACTTTTCGTCCCATACAAATAATGTCTCCAAATCTTGAGAGCAAAGACTACAGCCCCTAGTTCCAAATCGTGTGTGGTGTAGTTCTTCTCATGATTCTTCAACTGTCGTGATGCATAAGAAATAACTTTATCTCTCTACATAAGAACACACCCCAACCCCTGATTAGATGCATCATAATACACTACAAAATCCTCCACTCATACTTCTGGTTCTTTTGTGTCAGCAATGTCAAAGTCTTTAATAATCTGGAGAAGTTCTCTATAAACCTCATGTAATATCCGGCCAAGCCTAAGAACGACCTTATTTCAGACAATGTAGTAGGTGCCTTCCAATCTTTCACAGCTTCAATCTTCCCTGGGTCTACATGTATGCCGTCCTGGTTAATCACGTGACCCAGAAAATGCACCTCTTGTAGCCAAAATTCACACTTGGAAAACTTCCCATAAAGCTTCTCCTTCCTAAGTAGTTCCAACACTAACCTCAACTGTTCACCGTGCTCCTTCTCTGTCATGTAATAGATAAGCATGTCATCAATGAAGACTATGACAAACTTGTCCAGGTATGGTTTGCACACTCGGTTCATTAGATCCATAAACACTGTTGGCGTGTTGGTTAAACCAAATGGCATGACGGTGAATTCAAAATTTCCATACCTTGTTCTAAATGTAGTCTTTGGTATATCCTCCTCACATACCCTTAGTTGATGATAACCGAACCTAATGTCTATCTTTGAGAAGTATTTTGCTCCTCGTAGTTGATCAAATAAATCATCAATCCATGGGAGTGGATAACAATTCTTAATGGTCAGCTTATTCAGCTCTCAGTAATCGATACACATTCAAAATGATCCATCCTTCTTCTTAACAAATAATACGGGTGCTCCCCATGGAGAAGAACTAGGCCGAATGAAACCTTTGTCTTGCAATTCCTTGAGTTTCTAAGCTAATTCATGCATCTCTGATGGTGCTAGACGATATGGTGACTTCGCTACGGGTGTTGCCCCGGGTACTAAGTCAATCTTAATCTCTACTTGTCTCACCGGTGGTAATCCCACTAAGTCGTCTGGAAATACATCCACGAACACTTTTACTACCCGAATCTTACTGATCTGTGACTCATTATCCTTCGCACTCATGAGGGATTTGGTCATCTTATCCCTCTTTTTCCGATGAACATATAATACCTTACCATCACCTATGGGAATTTTAACAACTTTATAATGACATACTATCTCAGCCCGATGCCATGATAACTAATCCTTCCCAATGATCACATCAAAACTCCCATGACCTAAAGGGATCAAATCTATATTGAACTTATAATCTCCTAACTCTAAGCTATAGTTTCGGAAAATTTCATCAACTTCTTCCTGTTTACCACTAGCTATCTCAATCACATAACCCGGTTTTGATACACAAGGACTCATGTTTAACATAGGCACAAATTGGGAAGATACAAAGCTAAAATCGGCTCCAGAGTAAAATAGGATAGTAGCAAAGCGATTATTAACGGAAAACGTACCCGTCACCACATTCGGGTCCTAGACGGCCTCTACTGCATTCGCAAGGTAAAACCTGCCTCCATTCCTATTCCTTTATTCCCGTCATTCCGATTCCAGTTTTGATTCCTATTGTTTCCGTTGTTGCGGTTGGCATTGTACTGATGACAACCGCCTTGATTCCCTCGACTCCCCTTCAATGCTAGCTGACCCCTTCCTTGATTAGTTGCCCCGACCAACCTTGGGAACTCTCTCTTGTAGTGTCCGAGCTATCCACACTCAAAGCAGTTTCCACCGATGACATTCATCCTCACAGATTGGATTCGTGTAGCGTTCCTGTTAGGTGCTCCATAATCCTTAGCAAAGTGCCTTGGTTTCTGGCAATTGAAGCATACAGGGCATGGTGTGCCTCTTGGATGGAATCTAGAGCAGTTTCAGCAAGCTGCATTGTTGTTGTTCGGATTTCCAGAACTTTGAGGTACTCTCATGGCAAAACTTCTTCCATCTTTTGCCTTCTTAACATTTTCCAGTTGGTCTCAGGCAATTTTGCAACTTCTGGCTCCTTTCTTTTATCCCCGCCTTTCCCAAGGTTCCACTAGATACAACCTCCTCAGTAAGTATTTTTGCTGTAAGTATAGCTTGCTATATCGTGTTAGTTTGAGTAGCCTTGATCATTCCCCTAATTTGAGTAGGCAATCCAGCAATGTACCGCTTGATTTTGTTCGCCTCAGGGGTAACCAAATGGGGAACCAACTTTGCCAACTCATGGAAGCGATCTGTGTACTCTACATGAGTAGCTCCAACCCTATCATGTCCCTAAAACTCATTCTCCAGCTTCTCCATCTCATTGCTTGTACAAAACTTCGCAGTCATAAGAGCCTTAAAGTCGTTCCAAGCCATGACATTTACAGCAACTCTCCCTCTTGCTTGAACTTGAGTATTCCACCAAGTTAAAGCCTTCTCACTAGCGATCCGGTTACATACATAACCCTCTGATTGGGTAAACAACCGCTCATCTGAATCACATTCTCCATCTTCTCAATCCATTGGGTAAGTATTACCGCGCCACCTTTCCCATCATACTCTTTTGCACCACAAGACGTGAATGCATTATTGCTACAGCCATTGTTTCCACCTCCTCCTTGACCATTGTTGTTGTTGTTTTTCAGGTTATTAGTCACCTACTAAACAATGGTTGGTATTATGTTGGCCATTTGAGCAACAATCAAAGCAGCCAAATCAGAATCTCCGTCACCACCACTTCCTCCAGAACCATTTCGCGTATTTACCATGCTATAGTAAAAACATGACACTCGTTAATAACTACCAAATGTAAAATCCATGATTTTACCATGATTTTATGTAATAGATTTTCACCCAATAATCCTAGAACACAAACTCATGTGTTATATTTCTATGGGTCATGTGTGAACTTGTCTAACATGTACATATACTTGTACATACACACTTGTTGAAATAAGATTCATAATGTGAACCTTGTACATAAAGCTAGGGATAACGAGTATTAAGGTGTATACTTAATATTGGAAATATTCAACACTTAACAAAAATTAGAAAAATATGCTACACCATGTGTATGTGGTCGTATATGTGTATATGCATAGTTTAGGTATCCCTAAACTTTCTTGGACTAGCCCAAAGTTATGTATTCCTTATGCTATAGCCCAACTCAAGCCCACATAAGCCCACCCTTTTCTTTGGATAGCCTTACACGGCACACACATGCATATGTGGAAGAAGAAGGGTTGTCTTGGAAAGGGAAGAGCCTCCACTTGGCACAAATGTCCTTTCCAAGGTAATCATGCCTTTTGCATTCTCTTTCCCTCTCTCATCTTTAAGCCGAAACACACACATTCCCATCTCTCCTACATGAAACCTCACTTCTCTCTTCATCCCTCTCTCTCTATTTCGGCTATAAGCCACAAAACTCCAAAGTTGATTCATTAAATCAAATAAACCTTTTTCCCATCTTGATTACAAATCATTTGGTAGCATCATTTCTCTTTGAACCACTATAAACAAGCCCTAGCCAAATATTTAAGGCCACGGCTTGATTTATATTCGGGTTTTCTTCATCATCTTGAGTAGATCTTATATCTCCTTGTTCATCTAGATCCTCTTTGGTACTTTTAGGCAAGAGAGGTATACACATTATAATTTTCATTTCTTCATGCATGCATCTTCATACATAACATGTTAAAAATCAAGATTTGGTAAGGCTATGGCCCTTATGGGTCACGTCATATTTATACAAACCATGATCATGATTCAAAATATTTTTAATAAGAAACTTATGACTTATGTGTTATGTGTTAAACTTGATTTAAAAACTATATGAAACCTTTTATAAATCTAAATATGGCATGGGTTACAAATCTTGTTTATGGGACTTTGGTTAACCAATAACCATAGATCTCATGAAAAGAACTTTTGAAACTTAAAAATCATGAAAACCATGACCTTAAAGGTCACGGCTATAATGAGTAAATGCCATATGATTTGTCTACTAAGTTTTGAATAGTGGAACATGAAATGTTACATGTTAAATGAGCTATTAAAAATCATCAAAGTAACTTATGTGAATATATATAGCTGTGGGTTACATATGACCCTAAAATGGGTTAGATGTACATGCATGCTTATAAAAACCTAGATCTAATGATAAGTGTTAACTTAACATGGTGTACATGAAATAAGCTAGTAGATCCAATGGGAATATTGGGAGGAAACAATATAGTCGTGGGCTATACATTGTTTCTTGGAATAATAGTAGCCTTGGAAACATGCATGTAACCTAGATAATCATAATGTGTTTTTGTAAATATTTACAAGATTTAAAAACTAGTTAAAGTATTCATCTTAGAAATACCAAGATCTAAAAACATAGTCGTGAGCTATATATGTGGGTACATGGATCTATGTTTGATTTTTAGGCCTAAACATAGTTTAGATCTTATTTTGAACTTGTGACTTATTCTCTTGATGTGTATATAGTTAGATCTAATTTTGCAACACATATAAACTATGCAATCTTAAAATAATATTTGACTTATCTTAATAAGCCATAACTAATGTAGGTCGTGGGTCATAAGCTCTTACTAGTGCTTATGACTTACTTGTAACCTTATGACACACCTAGATCTATTTTGGTATAACACATAAAATGAATTTTTAAGTTTTATTCATCTATTTAGATTGAAAACTAAATATTAATAAGCTCAAAATAAGCTTATAAGAGTATCCTAAGTAAAAATATACATAAAATGTAAATTAATGTTAATGGACTAATTAAGTCTATGAGAAGTTAACCTAAAACTTAAATGAACCCAATAAGCCCATTTTATAAATTATAGTGACTTAAATGGACTTAGGATCCCACTTAGGCCCATTTAACTAATTAAAGGGACTTAAAAATTTATTAAGCCTAATAAATGATTTAAAGGCCCATTTAAGTAAATTAGTGAACTTGAAGTATATTTAAGCCCACTAAAATAGCCCATTAGATGTTTAGCCCATTTAATGAGCCCATATAAAGTTTAAATGTTAAAATAAAAGTTTTTATAATAAAATATAACTTATAAAAACTTTTTGGATAAAAATGACAATTTACAAAACTTAAGGATTAAAACCGTAACTTAGAAAACTTGTTTTGATAAACTAGTAAGCACAAGGACTGGAATTGTAAATATCCAAAAGTCTAGGGTTTAATAATTACTATCCGTGGCGAATTAATCCCTAGGAACCATTTTGGGAAGTTTCTAAAAGTTATTTTGTCATTTTAAAACCCTAAGGACTATTTTTGTAAATTGCAGAAACCTAAAGAAGCCCTAGGGGCTGTTTTTGTAAATTTAGTAGAGTTACAAAACATAGATATAACTAGGGGGACCAAATCTACCATAAGCCGAAACTATAACAAGCCCTAGGTACTAAATATGTAAAAATCCGAAAGTCTACTTGTTTAAAAATATGGAGGGGCTAGTTTTGCCATGTTCCGAAACATTAACAAGCCCTAACTCTAAAATCTATTTTAATTATAATAAAACATAATTAAAAGTCTAGATCATAAGGATTAATGTATAAAACTTAAGTTTGTGATAAATAAATTATTTTATTAATATTAAATAGTTTATGAAAACTTTAGAGTTAAATAAGAATAATATTTTTTTTATGAAATATTTATTTACATTTGCTTTACAAGATAAAATGTATAAACAAGATTAATGTGTGATATTAATACATGAATTCATATACTTTTAAGAAATAAAATTTTATGAACGTTAATTAAATTAAATGTTACCACATAAAAATATTATAAGTAAAATCCCTTATGTTTACTTAAATATAGAACTTGGTTATAAATTTAATTAGATGTTATTGATACAAGTACTATAAACATAAATTAATATTTTAAGTGAAACATTTTCTTTTATGCCTACTTAAATGTAAAACTTAATTGTAAGATTGAATGATTACTATAAATACATGTATGCTAACTAATATTAATAGTTAAACATTTTATGTGAACTTAGAAATGAAACTTATATAAATAAGTTAAATGAATATTGATGCTACTTGAACTACGGTTATTTAGATAAATACCATAGTATAAATGAACTGAATAAAATCCGTATAAGCATACACATATGTTCTTTGTACTATCTATTAAGACTATACTATCTGATTAGGCATAACTTTGGTGTGAGCTTTAATTGGATATCCGTGTTAAACAAGCAATTGCCTACTCCTAGGTGAGTTTACAGCCCCATATAAACTTTGATAAAACTTTCCCTTTTTGAGAAAGAAAATATGCAAACATATATTGGACATAACTGAATTGTATAAACTTGATTATTGATTGATTATTATTGAAACTGTTAAATTGTTGTAAATCGCCCGAATGTTATAAATAGATCTATTAGGGATTGACCATCCCCATCTGGGTGAGTCATGCTCACTGGGCCTTGGCCGGGACAACAGACGTATACCATGTTGGAACTAGAATGGGTGTCTTTTTGTAAGACACTACGTCCTCATCTGTTGAGGACTATAGGGTTAAGCTTTAGTTTCTAATAATAAACAAATGTTATTTACATTTTAGTAAGAATGCTTTGTGCATTATTACTTCTATGATTATTGTATGTCCAAACTAATTAATTGATTAAAATCTGTAAATTCACCAACTTTATGTTGACCCCGTTAGTATGTTTTGCACATGAATATGAAGTTAGTACGTGGTGTGTGCATGGTCTCCAACATCTTAGAAATCTCCATCGTAGGACTCTCCAGGGGTTCTATTTGGGAATTGAAAACAATCACCTACTGTATTGTTTAAAACAATTTTTATTTATTTGTTTGAATAAACATGTAATCTTATTTGACTAAGTTTTTATCTTATGCTCTATGGACTATATTCTATCGATCCACCCTTGTGACATCTCCGTGGATATTTCCGCATATTTTGGCCCTACCCGGGGTGTCACAGAGAATGGTATAAGAGCATTAGTTATAAAGAACCAGATAAATTTTTAAATAAAATAAAAATAAAAATGATTTTTCTTTTATTTAAAACTGGACTATAACTTATAAAAATCTTTTTAGGATTTTTTATGGGACCGTATTAGTTAAGCATATATATCTTTGGGCATTTTATGCTATGTGAACTACTTGTATATATATATATGTTTACTAAACTTGATTATTAATACTGTTTAGTGAAATATTGCTATGAAAAATGTTAGATGTGCTAAGCTTGAAATTTTTTTACACTATATAGTAAAATCCTAAAATGAAAATATGGGTAGTATTAAACCAAACTTCACACTTACAAACTGATAAATGAACTATTTACATGATAATATATATATATATATATATATATATATCTATATATATATATATATATATATATATATATATATATATATATATATATATATATATATATATATATATATATATATATATATATATATATATATATATATATATATATATATATATATATATATATAAGTATAAATAGTTGTAACCTTAAAACATTCTAATAATTGTTTAAAAGGGATATATTTCATAAAGCATGTAATCTAAATAATATTGTTCTTTGTTTGTAAGGTGATACTCACTTCAAACTTAAAATAATATTATTTTAGAGCATCATGATTCCGCCTACTGCATCCCCGACTCTTCTACCCAGAGTAGCTCCTACTCTAGTTGTTTGTTCACCCCCACGATCGACGCAGTGTGGATGGTTGTCAGCCTCGGGATTCAGAGGATGACCCAGCCACCGAAGCTGTACTCCCAGAGGACCCTTTTATCTCAGCATCAGCCACACCGACCCCAACCTCTATGGAGGAGGACCGGGTCCCTTCTAGCATACCATCTTCCATGCCTCTGTCCTATTCATCAGGCTTTTTCTCCGGACCCGTACCCGTCTCCACTTATGAGACCAGGGAAGGCTCCGGGGCAGGACGTGTCGATTCCATCCAGGCCCAGATCTCTGCATTGGTTGCACGCCATGAGCGAGAGATATCCAACCTCCGCTGCCAGTTGACAGTCATTCAACAGAGCCATGCCGTCATCTATGAGCGTATCGACACTCTTTTCCGCACTATGAGGGGAGACTCCCAGACTGCTAAGGGCATCCAGGCTAGGACGAGGAACTGAAGTGGTTATTGGATGAGAACTACCGCCTCCACCAGTGTATTCAGGTCATGGAAGGTCTGCAGCATCAGACCCATGCTGCTCTTGCTGCTCAGGAGCAATCCTTGTCCATCTTCTTTGATCTCGCCACTGTCCGACATGATGGGGTTACTGGGGAGATGGCTTATCTCCGAGGGTCGTCGATAGGCTCCAGAACCAGCTACTGTCTGCACTCCGTACGCTCAAGGAGACCCGAACGACAGTTCGGACTTTGTGGAACACCAGGAAAAATTCTGCAGCCCCACCAGCTCCATCCGCACCGTCAGCCCCGGCATCTTCTAGTGGACCATCCAGGCAGGATTAGTATAGATGTACTAGACTTCTTGTATATCATGATAAGCTCACGGGTTACATCCCGGCTATCATGATATAGGGCCTTTGTACTTTTATCTCTTTTTCCGCTTTTGGTGATGTAATCCCGTACTTTATCTTTCCTTTTTCTTTGGGTATGTATTTTGGATATGATGTACTTAAGACAATGTGTACCACTACCCGGAGCAAGGCTAGCTAAACCTTGTTCCGGATTTGATATGCTCGGTGAATGTTTAAAATTCCCTACGGAACTTTGCATGAAATCACTCTCTTATGTTATATCTGTTGTGCAATGTATTATATTATGAAATCCTGACAGGTTATCCAAATTTGTTATGATTTTTATGCATGAAATCATTCTCTTGCAAATAATATAAAAACTGCACTAACGATTGAATTAATAATCTCATTTTATGTATGATTATAGACAAATGGTGATTTCACAATCAAACCCCAATAATGCAATGGCCTCCAATACCGCTAATATCGAAGCACCTGAAGCTACTCATAATGTTACCGCTGCTCAACTCCGGGAGATGATTGGTGAAGGCATTTTGGCAGCCATGGCAGCCAGAGAAGCTAATGTGGGCGATGACCCAAACCCCAACATACACAGAAACAACTTCAACAGGGGTTGTTCGTACACCGACTTCTTGAAATTCAAACCCTCATACTACCGAGGAAAAGAAGGAGTTGTTGAACTAACGCAATGGTTTGAAAGACTAGAGACAGTTTTCCGCATCAGCGATTGTGCTGACGAGAACAGAGTTAAGTATGCTACATGCATCTACTCGATTGCGCCCTTACTTGGTGGAACTCTGTGGTCGCCACCCTTGGACATGCCGCTTCTTATACTCTCACTTGGTCCAACCTCAAGGAAAGAATGACTAAGAAGTACTATCCCAGAGAAGAAATGAAGAAGTTGGAAGTCGAGTTGTGGGATCTCAACTGTAAGAACAATGATATCATTTTGTACAACCAAAGATTTCAAGAGTTAAGCTTGATGTGCACCAGAATGTTTCCTCTAAGGAGTGACAAGATTGAAAAGTATGTCAGCGGACTCCCTAACAACATTCATGACAGTGTGCTAGCTTCACGACCCACCACTGTTGAAGGTGTCATGGAATTTGCGACTGAGATGATCAACAAACGAGCCCGCAATCTGTCTGAGAGACAAACAGACAACAAGAGGAAATCCGATGAAAACTCTCGTAGCCAGCACCAGCAGCCTTCCAAAAAGAAAAACATTGGGAAAGCAGATGACACTACCCCTACAACCCGGACCAAGAACTACTCAGGGACAAAGCCCAAGTGTTCGAAGTACAACTACCATCATGTTGTTGGAGGACAATGTCAAGGATGCTACAAGTGTGGCCAATAAGGCCACTTTTCTCGCGATTGTCCAACCCATGTTGCTACCCCAGGTCGACCCAACACCAATCCTGGAAACAACAACAAGGGCAAGTCCAACGCACGAGGGAGCGGTAGCGGGTCGAAGAAAGCTGTGGTATGTTACGAGTGTGGAACCCTTGGGCACGTGAGACCTGATTGTCCCAAGAGGGCCAACCAGAAAAAGGACGACAAGGGAACTCCTTCGCAAGTGTACATGGTTGGCAATGCCCTAACAAACCCAGGCTCCAGCATCGTACCTGGTACGTTCTTACTAAACCAGTGATATACATCTACCTTGTCTGATACATGTGTAGACCAAAGCACCACAATTGCTAAATTTAGTAAGGTAATGGAAATCCCTCCGATAGTTCTAGGCTCCTATTATACTATGGAATAGTCGACGGGAAAGTTATGATAGTTAAACACCATCATTCGAGGTTGATCCTTAAAACTTTTCAAATCGCTGTTTTACATCAATCAGATCCTAGAAAGCCCTGATAGCTTTGAGGTCGTTATTAGCATAAATTTACTAACAAGTATCATGCGACTATCCTATGTAACCAAAAATGGGTTTGTGTACCTTGGTGAGATGAAACCTTGATTATACTTGGGAGCCATAAACCTTATATAGTTAACACTAGATTTAGTGTCATCTCTAGCACCAACGGGCCAGAGAATACTTAATAAGTGTGAAAACACTTATCCTTTTACCACTTATATCCAATAATAACAAGACCAAAACGTGTATTTTATGTCGTAAAAGTCGGAATTATGCGTGGTTTGTGTTTTTTATTGTGTTTTAGGACCAAAATATGAAAAAGGAAGAAAACACGGGCTTTTATCGAAGAAAACGGGAAAAGACGAAGTCAAAAGATCAAGAGTGCAAAAAGAACGGAAGTCCAAGGCCTATTCTGAAGATTTATCGAAGAAAAAGTCTAAAGACGGAAGTTTAATGAAGTCGAAGAACTAAAGTCTAAATTAAAGAAGAAAATTATCAAGACAAGTTCAAATCCCGAGACGACATCGAGAAAAGACAAAGAATTAAGTCGAGTCGAGAAGACGTGAAGAAAGAAAGAAAGAAGAAGCAACACATGCATTCCTTCCATTTTTCCCCTATAAATACCCTCCTAATACACATTAGGAGGAGAGTTAGCTTTTAGTTTTAGTTTTTATTTTTTACTTTTCTTTCTAGTTTTAGAGAGAGAAAGTTCTAAACTTTCTCTCATTAAGTTTCATCTTTTCTTTTAATCTTTCAAGATTAAACATTTGTGTATTGCTTATTTCATTAATCAAGTTCTAGTTAAGCTTTTAATCCTTAATCTCATTCTACCTTTCTTTGATTTTTAGATTGATTTTGGTGCGAATCACATTAATTCCGTGTTGAACTTAATGGTTTTGTGCTTAAAAAGTTAATCTTTTTGATCCTACATAAGCTTTCATTTGATTAGGCTTTAAGTTCCTTGTGCTTATTGGCTTATTCATTTCTTTTAGCTTATTTACTTTTAAAAGTTTTCTTAAAAAGTTCATATTTTTATGATTTGATTCAAAGGTTTGCTTATTTTATGTTTGGATAAGTTTTTGATTGTGCTTATTTAGTATATTTCACTTTTGGTTCGTGCTAGTTTTGGGGATAAGCTTATCATAATAGCTTATTACCTAGCTTTTTACCGAATCCAATATATATCGGAAAGGGTCTAAACCCCTTTCCGATCAGCTTATTCCGACCAAGAGCCCACACCCCTCTTTCTGATTGTCAAATCGGAAAAGGGTTTCTGTTTTCCGATCAGCACCCATTATTCTGATCGTAGTGATCGGATTAGGGCTTATATATTCCGACGGTAAGTTTTGACACATTCCGATCTGGCCCCTTTGTTGAATATTCCGATTAGAGGTTTTGCATAATATTTCGATTGTATACTTTTTCCCACATTCCGATCTGGACCCTTTTTTTGGCTCATTCCGATTGACTGCATTTATTAAACATTCCGATTGGGGGTGTTGTTCAGTATTCTGATCAGTCACATTTCCAACATTCCGATTAGCTTGTTTTCCATATATTCTGATTGCACTTTCCGATCGGTACATTCCGATCATGTTTAGGTTTTGTTTTCCGATGGTTTGAATTTCTTGTTTTTAGAAAGTTTCCAAGTGTTAGTTTTATTTAGTGTTCAAGTAATTTTCTAATATTGCCTTTAAATTTTCAAGCACTAAATTTTAATTCGTCATTTTAGTATAATCTTTAAACTTCTACTTTACTCCACGACATTTTAATTGCTTGCTGTTAGTTTAAAATAGATAAACAAAACAAAACCATTCTCTTGTTCACCAAAACACGATTGAGTCGCACTTTAGACCGGTAGTCAATTCGAAGAGATCGGACGATAAGATTTTATAATTAGCCAAAAGCAGAGTATTAAATGGCGCCGTTGCCGGCTCTTTTCGTTAAGATTAACGGTTTCTAGTGAGAGACGCATTGAATTTTGAGATCCTTTCTTTGAACGTTATTTTCCTTGCTTCAAAAATTTTCAAAAATCCTAAAAAATATAAAACTCTTCAAAAATACAAAAACATTAAAAAATCATAAAAAGCAATTCTTTTCTAAAGGTTTTGCACCAAAATGATTATATAGGTATTCTCTCTGTGTATATTTTTCTTCTGCAGGTGTATGCGTACTAGATCTTCGAACTATTCTGAGCCCGAGAATCGTGAAGATTTAGATATGCCTGGTGTTAATAAAAACAATAATAACCCACATCTACCCAATTTGAATAACAATAACAACAACAACAATGTCCCCCTACCTGATTTACGAACAATGGAGGAATTGTGTCAACCCACCATGAACGGACGCGGAGGCCCGATTGCGCCAATTCATGTCACGGCTCAGGAGTTTTCGTTGAAGCATCACATGATCCAACAAGTTCAAACTAACCCATTTCGTGGAATTCCGGATGATGATGCCAACAAACACCTCGACAAATTCATTACCATCACCCAAAGCATGAAGTCCCCCGGTGTTTCTATGGATGACCTTGCCTTCAACTTTTTCCCCACTCACTTTCTCACCATGCCGAAAAATGGTTTGATCGTCTCCCGAAGAATTCTATTCATACGTGGAATGACATGACTCAACGCTTTTTGTCACGCTACTTCCCTCCATCCATGGTCACAAGCCTTCGTAACCAAATCAATGGATTCATGCAAGACAATGATGAATCGCTCTTTGATGCTTGGGAACGATACAATGATTTGATCGACTGTTGTCCAAATCACAACATGCTCCCCGTCACTCTCATTGATACCTTCTACAATGGTCTCACTTTTCGTGATCGTGACACGATCAATGCCGCCGCCGGTGGTACTTTTATGAAAAGGAGACCGGAGGAGTGTAGAGAGTTGATTGAAAACATGACTACTCACCACAAGAATTGGGATTCATCCGCATCCTCAAGATCTAACCCGAGAGTCAATATTTCTTCTACTACTTCCAATCCCGAGATGACTGAAATTTCTCGACAACTTGCTGATATGAACAAGAATTTCATGACCATGGCCACAAACCACTTTCAACAAGCTAAAGCCGTTTCTATTTCTTGTGACACATGTGGTGGTCCTCATTCTTACAATGATTGTCCTTCTACCCAAGGCAATTTTTCTGAAAACATTAACGCGGCATACGGTACTTATCCCACGGGAGGCTATCAAGCTCGTCCTTAAGGAGACCGTAGCTTGCTAAGTTATCGTTCCAACAACTATCTTGCTCCACCCGGTTTCCCTCCTACCAATCAAAACCAACAACAAAGCTATAACCGAAACAACCGATCTCAACCTCGTGCTACCAATCAATATCAATCCCAAAGAAACCCATACCCAACTCAAGGAAATTCTCAAGCTTACCAAGCTCCACCTCTCAATCAACCAATGGCATTGAATCCAGACGTCGAAACGTTCATGAAGACTAATAGAGAGATGGTGACGAATCTTCAGAGTCAATTTGTCAACTTGAAGAATGACATGGCGAAACAAGGGAGCGATATTCGAGCCGAGCTGAGGAATGACATGGCAAAACAAAGCAATGAAATTCGCGCAAACATCAGAGACTCTTTCAGCACTCAAGCACTTTACATACGTGATATGATCGGTTTGCTCATCCAACGTAATCAACCCTCTTCTTCGGGTACTCTTCCGAGTAACACCGTTGCGAATCCAAGAGGGGAGATGAAAGCAATCACCACTCGTAGTGGAAAAGGTTATACGGAACCCGAGCTTCCTCCACCTCCACCCGTGATTGTGAACAAGGAAAAAGAGCAACTTTCCCCACCTCCTTTGCCTTCTATCCCCATTTCCCCACCACCCGTGGTTGTGAGTGATCCTACTCCCCTAAAGCCTTTTTCTTCATCCAATATACCTTATCCTTCAAGGTTGAGGAAAGAGAAGCAAAAGAGCAAGGATGATATTCAGGTTTCGAACTTCCTTAAAATGTTCAAACAACTCAATTTCAATATCTCCTTTGCCGAGGCTCTCGCTCACATGCCTAAATACGCGAAAATGTTTAAAGATCTTCTAACTGACAAGGAGAAGCTTCTTGACATTGCTCAGGCCCAACTTAATGAGAATTGCTCCGCAGTGCTCTTAAGGAAATTACCCACCAAACTTGGTGATCCGAGTCGCTTCTTGATTCCTTGCAACTTCCCGAGAGTAGAGAATCGCATGGCCCTAGCCGATCTAGGTGCCAGTATAAACTTAATGCCTTTAAGTGTTTGGAAGCAATTATCTCTCCCCGAGCTAGTCCCCACCAAAATGACCTTGGAATTAGCTAACCGTACGGTTGCTTATCCAGTGGGGATAGCCGAAGATGTCTTTGTTGGCGTTGACAAATTCACCTTCTCGACGGATTTTTTCGTCGTTGACTACGAGATGGACCCCCGTGTTCCATTAATCGTTGGACGTCCATTCCTGAGGACCGGTCGCACTCTCATTGATGTAGCCGCTGGCGAAATAATCATGAGAGTTGGTGACGATAAAATTGTCTTCAACATGGGTAAGATTTCTAAGCAACCTTATTCATATGAGAGTGTTAATGCTATTGATGTTCTCGATGAGGCTTGGAAGAACATTTTCATGATTCTTGCAAAAGTACTCTCTCTTCTCTACCCAATGTTGAGACCGTTGCCTCAATTGCTCCGGCATTGACTCCTTTTGGAGAAAGTGACTTGGATGATTTCGAAGCTAGCTTGGGTCCTCTCGATATTAAGTATGATGATTCTTCCACTAATTGGGATGAAGACATTCTTACTATTGAGAGACTTCTCAGTGAAGACCCGTTTCCTCCTCCCTCTCCTTAAGAGGTGACTAATGATGATCCATCGTTAGTTACACCATCTATTGAGGATCCTCCTACTCTTGAGCTTAAAGACCTACCTCCTCATCTAGAGTACGTTTTTCTTGAAGACAACGAGAAGTTACCGGTCATCATCGCGAAGGACCTGACAGAAGAAGAAAAAGCCCGACTTATCGCCGTGTTAAAGAGACATAAAAGATCTATCGCTTGGAAAATCTCTGACATTCGCGGAATTGATCCTCACTTTTGCACACATAAAATTCTCATGGAGGACGACTTTAAGCCCACAATTCAAATCCAACGAAGGGTGAATCCTAAAATCCATGAAGTCATCAAAAAAGAGGTTATCAAACTTCTTGATGCGGGTATGATTTACCCTATTTCGGATTCACCATGGGTTAGTCCAGTCCATTGTGTGCCTAAGAAAGGCGGAATTACCGTTGTGCCCAATGCAAACAACGAGTTGATTCCTACCCGTCTCATTACTGGGTGGAGAGTTTGTATAGACTACCGCACACTTAATGATGCCACGAGAAAGGATCATTTCCCTCTACCTTTTATGGACCAAATGCTTGAACGTTTAGCGGGTAATGAATATTACTGCTTTCTTGATGGTTTCTCGGGTTATTTCCAAATACCCATCGATCCCCAAGATCAAGAGAAGACAACATTCACTTGTCCTTATGGCACATTTGCTTACAAAAGAATGCCTTTTGGCTTATGTAATGCCCCCTGGATATTCCAAAGGTGCATGGTGGATATCTTCCATGACATGGTTGAGCAAACCATGGAAGTCTTCATGGATGATTTCTTGGTCTTTGGGAATTCCTTCTCTTCTTGCCTTGCCAATTTGGAACGTATGCTTAAGCGGTGCGAAGACACTCGCCTTGTTCTGAATTGGGAAAAATGCCATTTTATGGTAAAAGAAGGCATTGTGCTAGGACACAAAATCTCTAAAGCGGGTCTTGAAGTCGACCGTGCTAAAGTAGATGTCATAGCCAAATTACCTCCACCTTCAACCGTGAAGGGTGTTCCACTTATCCTTCACGCAAGGATTAAGAACTGAGAGTTCCACGTTGGTGATCAAGTCTTACTTTTTAACTCTCGGTTGAAGATCTTCTCTGGCAAGTTGAAGAGCCGCTGGTCTGGTCCATTCACCGTCACCAAAGTCTTTCCATATGGGACCATTGAGCTTTCTCAACCAAATGGGCCCAATTTCAAGGTGAATGGCCACCGTTTGAAGCTGTACTTTGGTGTGGACATCTCTCATGAGATGATTCCATCCCTCACCACGTTCCCCATGAACTAAATTGGGTCGAGTCAGGCTTGTGACTCGGTGAACAAAAACAAGCGCTTCTCGGGAGGCAACCCGTGATCTATCCTTTACTGCTTTCATAATAAGTGTAGGGGGAGCCCCGTATGTGTTTGTTGTCTTGTTTCTTGTGCTGTGCAGGGATTCAAGCTTCAAAGAGCATCTTGATGACTTTTGACGAACCGTGATACCGTGTTCCCATCTTCCCGGTTCTATCCTAAACTCTTGTGATTCAATATTTCATATTTTATATGTTCACATTGAATTCACTTTAGTTGTCCTTTCCTTACCAAGATTTAAACAAAGTGCACAATGTCATAAGTGTAGGGGAGTTCACTCCCACATTCTTAAACATTGAGGAAAATGTTTATATCAAGTGTAGGGGGGACTTCTATCGAAGTAAGTGGTCTTTTCCATGAATTTGCCCTCATTTTAACCGGAAAACTTGATTTTTCGACATTTTTCAAAATTTTTAATCGATTTTGGCCTAGTTGTATAGTTGTATTTTCCTTTATTATATTTATTTTCTTACCTTACTAGAATAAATTTTAAATAAAGTGGTTTTAAATTTTTCTTAGTCGTGAACATTTTGATCAACCCGAGTTTACTTATCTAAGTTTACTCTAGCTAGTATCCTTAACGTGTTTAAGTCAAGTTTTGCTAGGCTTTTATATTGGGAGCTATAAAACGCGAAAGTCTTAACTCTCACGGGTTAAGAACAAGAACTTTTCGCAAGTTCCTATAATTGATCCTAGAGAGTCGTTTATCATGGGAACTTTAAAATGCGATTTCTAAACTTGAAAAAGTCCAAGAATTTGCAAGATCTTATAGATGACTCGAAAACCCAAAACTTTGATTTAATAGGCTAAGCATCCACGAATCTCATTCCTTGAGATTTTAAACTGTGGAGGACGAGAGATGATAGAGTCAATTATAAGTTCGGTATTCTTTCGTGAATTTATGTGAGTTAATTATAAGCCTATTCTTCCTTCGCTTGTTAATAAATTTATCTACAAAAAATAAGGTTGTACGATTTAAAAGGTTACTTAGCTTCTAGCCCAAGATCGTTTAAAAGTTGCTCGGTATGGATTAGAGTTCATAGCCAAGGCATAACTTATTGAAGCGGGATGCGAAGATTGGCAAGTCCGAAAAGGTCCTAACAAGGCATGAGGGCTACATTTTGTTGCTAAAGATCCAAAAGTTATGTGAAGAATCATTTATCGAAAATCAATATGAAGGATCGAGACACACGACGAAAAGCAAATACTCCCCTAAAGATCATGGAGAAGTCTATCCAAAATGACCCTAACAAGGTATGAGGATAAATAGATCCAAGTCCTAAAAGGAGGCGGATCGTTGTATATCAAAGTCCAAAATAAAGATTGCAGAAAAATGAAGAAGTCGTGGTCCAAATATGAAGAATCTCTCAAAATTTCAAGTGAAGAAATTCTTATTATGAAGAGAAGACCATAATTTCAAGAACGTCTCTCAAAAATTCGAAGTATGAAGTCGCTGCCAAATATCGGTCCGAGAAAGGTCTCAAATCGCGAAGCAAGTTATGCCAAGATATGAACTTTATGAGGTCCTGAGAAACAGTTTTAAAAGATTTTGTCCTTTAGCTAACTATTGATTAAATCGTTCACTTTATTTTCGGCCTAAATAACTATCGAAATAAATCAAACAATACATCCTCGTGATCATTCAAGACAAAAATAAAATATAAGAGATACACCTATGAATAAGGGAGTCTAAGTGAATAATTGGCCCACATGAATTCGTGTTGGTATGCTAACTTATAATAACAATGATCTCCTTTTAAGCTTGGTATGAGGAACGTGAAACTTGAGGATGATAAACGTTCATGACAGCCAAAACCCAATGTAAGTTTTTAATTTCTTTACTTGTTTCTATCATTTTATTTTTCTTAGATGTTTAGTACTTAATAAAGGTCGTACTACATGAAATGCTTTTTTATGCAGTTATAGGCATCTCTAGCCACCATATAATACATATTGCATAGGTGGAAACCACCTATATAAAGGCTGTTAACAACACTGCCTAAGAGCAAAGCAATAACACAAGTACACTGCCCTGAGAGCGTAGATCGAAGAGCCTAGCTCGAAGAGGTGAGCCCGAACCCTGCCCTGCTCGAAGGTCGTAGTTTTTCACTATCCCGAATGCTTTGCTTCGTCCCGCACATGATTGGTGTATCTTTCTTTTAAAGCGTATAGGCTTTATATCAACTTCGATTCTAGATTATTTATGATGGAGAATGTAAACCGTGCTTTAAAATTAATGCATTGCATGAGGGCATTGCAATGGTCAAGTGTAGGGGATTTAATAAGTGTGAAAACACTTATCCTTTTACCACTTATTTCCAATAATAACAAGACCTAAACGTGTATTTTATGTCGTAAAAGTCGGAATTATGCGTGGTTTGTGTTTTTATTGTGTTTTAGGACCAAAATATGAAAAAGGAAGAAAACACGGGCTTTTATCGAAGAAAACGGGAAAAGACGAAGTCAAAAGATCAAGAGTGCAAAAAGAACGGAAGTCCAAGGCCTATTCTGAAGATTTATCGAAGAAAAAGTCTAAAGACGGAACTTTAATGAAGTCAAAGAACTCAAGTCTAAATTAAAGAAGAAAATTATCAAGACAAGTTCAAATCCCGAGACGACATCGAGAAAAGACAAAGAATTAAGTCGAGTCGAGAAGACGTGAAGAAAGAAAGAAAGAAGAAGCAACACATGCATTCCTTCCATTTTTCCCTATAAATACCCTCCTAATACACATTAGGAGGAGAGTTAGCTTTTACTTTTAGTTTTTATTTTTTTACTTTTCTTTCTAGTTTTAGAGAGAGAAAGTTCTAAACTTTCTCTCACTAAGTTTCATCTTTTCTTTTAATCTTTCAAGATTAAACATTTGTGTATTGCTTATTTCATTAATCAAGTTTTAGTTAAGCTTTTAATCCTTAATCTCATTCTACCTTTCTTTGATTTTTAGATTGATTTTGGTGCGAATCACATTAAATCCGTGTTGATCTTAATGGTTTTGTGCTTAAAAAGTGAATCTTTTTGTTCCTACATAAGCTTTCATTTGATTAGGCTTTAAGTTCCTTGTGCTTATTGGCTTATTCATTTCTTTTAGCTTATTTACTTTTAAAAGTTTTCTTAAAAAGTTCATATTTTTATGATTTGATTCAAAGGTTTGCTTATTTTATGTTTGGATAAGTTGTTGATTGTGCTTATTTAGTATATTTCACTTTTGGTTCGTGCTAGTTTTGGGGATAAGCTTATCATAATAGCTTATTACCTAGCTTTTTACCGAATCCCATATATATCGGAAAGGGTCTAAACCCCTTTCCGATCAGCTTATTCCGACCAAGAGCCCACACCCCTCTTTCCGATTGTCAAATCGGAAAAGGGTTTATGTTTTCCGATCAGCACCCATTAGTCCGATCGTAGTGATCGGATTAGGGCTTATATATTCTGACGGTAAGTTTTGACACATTCCGATCTGGCCCCTTTGTTGAATATTCCGATTAGAGGTTTTGCATAATATTCTGATTATATACTTTTTCCCACATTCCGATCTGGACCCTTTTTTTTTTGCTCATTCCGATTGACTGCATTTATTAAACATTCCGATTGGGGGTGTTGTTCAGTATTCCGATCAGTCACATTTCCAACATTCTGATTAGCTTGTTTTCCATATATTCCGATTGTACTTTCCGATCGGTACACTCCGATCATGTTTAGGTTTTGTTTTCCGATGGTTTGAATTTCTTGTTTTTACAAAGTTTCCAAGTGTTAGTTTTATTTAGTCTTCAAGTAATTTTCTAATATTGCCTTTAAATTTTCAAGCACTAAATTTTAATTCGTCATTTTAGTATAATCTTTAAACTTCTACTTTACTCAACGACATTTTAATTATTTGCTGTTAGTTTAAAATAGATAAACAAAACCAAACCATTCTCTTGTTCACCAAAAGACGATTGAGTCGCACTTTAGACCGGTAGTCAATTCGAAGAGATCGGACGATAAGATTTTATACTTAGCCAAAAGCAGAGTATTAATACTTGGTCCGAGAATATCCCATTTCCCTAACATGTTTTTCCCTGCCTGACCTGAAAGACACACCCGACTCACAATGGGTGTATTTAGTAGGGTTACTTCCGCCACCTAGACAACCCTAAACCTGAAAGGCACATCCAAATCCCAATGGGTGTACATTGTAGGGCTATGTTCGACATCCCCCGTAAGGAAATGTTGAATGTCCTATGTTTTTGGACATTCCTCTTTCCTCTTCGGGTCCAATTAGTTCAACAATACCATCACCCAGTAGACGCTGGGAGATGAGAATTTCTCTCTCTAGAAGTCAAAATTTGTACGAATTTTGAACCCGTAATAGTGAATGCATGACCCTTTTTATGACACCCTGCAAAGCGCGCGCTTCTTTATTATTGGTATCTTCTTTTATTTCAACCATTTGAGGTACTTCTTTTCTGCACCCCTCTCACTCAGCCTCACGGCAAAGGAAACAGATTCTTTGCAACTTCTTACGCAAACGCCATCGACAACAATCTTAACCTCTTCGTTGGGTAGAAAATTTAGTACCCTTAACTAATGTTTGTGTCCCGCTGGCTTGAGGTAAAGATCGTAAGTCTTTTCTTAAAGCTGTTAATATAGGAGGGGTTAAAGTTAAACATGTTTATTTTACCTTCAACCCCCCCCCCCCCCAATTTTTCATCCGCGGGTATGGAGATATAACTTGTACCTCACCCATGAAAAGGATGTAGAAATAGTGCATCCCCAGATTCCCCAGCGTATGAAATATGTTGGCGTGTCCTCCGCATATTAGAAACCATTTGCAATGGATTTGTCCTCCTAACCAAATCAACAACGCCATTGGTTTTTTCCCAGATCCTGGAAGGGGATAGCTACGACCCCATTAAGCTTTCCTCGCCTACCCATCCACAACAGCAGTCTCCTTTACTGCTCAATCGGATGTATAGTGCAATCCAGATAAAGACCTCTTTGCATTCCTCGCCTACCCATCCACAGCAGCAGTCTCCTTTACTGCTCAATCGGATGTATAGTGCGATCCAGATAAAGATCTCTTTGCATTCCTCTCCTACCCATCCACAGCAACAATCTCCTTTACTGCTCAATCGGATGTATAGTGCGATCTAGATAAAGATCTCTTTGCATTCCTCGCCTACCCATCCACAACAGCAGTCTCCTTTACTGCTCAATCGGATGTATAGTACGATCCAGATAACGATCTCTTTGCATTCCTCGCCTACCCATCCACAACAGCCGTCTCCTTTACTGCTCAATCGGATGTATAGTGCGATCCAGATAAAGATCTCTTTGCATTCCTCGCCTACCCATCCACAACAGAAGTCTCCTTTACTGCTGAATCGGATGTATAGTGCGATCCAGATAAAGATCTCTTTGCATTCCTCGCCTACCCATGCACAGCAGCAGTCTCCTTTACTGCTCAGTCGGATGTATAGTGCGATCCAGATAAAGATCTCTTTGCATTCCTCGCCAGTCTCCTTTACTGCTCAATCGGATGTATAGTTCGATCCAGATAAAGATCTCTTTGCATTCCTCGCCTACCCATCCACAGCAACAGTCTCCTTTACTGCTCAATCGGATGTATAGTTCGGATAAAGATCTCTTTGCATTGCCCCTATCCGACCACAGCAGTAATCTCTTCTACTGCTCAATCGGATGAATAGTACAATCTGGATAAAAATATCTCTGCATTCTCTTCTGTTCACCTGTAATGACAGAAGTTTCCATTAATGCCGAATCAGACATATAGAAGTAACCTAGGAATAGACCACTTCGCGTTCATGCCGCCATCCGTACCTGAGAGAGAACCTGAAACGAATCATGTACTTGAAACATCTCTTACTCAAAAGATAACTAAGTTTTTAGTAGCTTTGAGGACAAAGCTAAAATAACGGGGTGGTGCTGTAAAATCCATGATTTTACCATGATTTTATGTAATAGATTTTCACCCAATAATCCTAGAACACAAACTCATGTGTTATATTTCTATGGGTCTTGTGTGAACTTGTCTAACATGTACATATACTTGTACAGACAAACTTGTTGAAATTAGATTCATAATGTGAACCTTGTACATAAAACTAGGGATAACAAGTAGTAAGGTGTATACTTAATATTGGAAATATTCAACACTTAACAAAAATTTGAAAAATATGCTACACCATGTGTATGTGGCCGTATATGTGTGTATGCATAGTTTAGGTATCCCTAAACTTTCTTGGACTAGCCTAAAGTTATGTATTCCTTTTGCTCTAGCCCAACTCAAGCCCACACAAGCCCACCCTTTTCTTTGGATAGCCTTACACGACACACACATGCATATGTGGAAGAAGAAGAAGGGTTGTCTTGGAAAGGGAAGAGCCTACACTTGGCACAAATATCCTTACCAAGGATATCATGCCTTTTGCATTCTCTTTCCCTCTCTCATCTTTAAGCCGAAACACACACATTCCCATCTCTCCTACATGCAACCTCACTTCTTTCTTCATCCCTCTCTCTCTCTCTATTTCGGCTATAAGCCACAAAACTCCAAAGTTGATTCATTAAATCAACTAAATCTTTATCCCATCTTGATTACAAATCATTTGGTAGCATCATTTCTCTTGGAACCACTATAAACAAGCCCTAGCCAAATCTTTAAGGCCACGGCTTAATTTATATTAGGGTTTTCTTCATCATCTTGAGTAGATCTTATATCTCCTTGTTCATCTAGATCCTATTTGGTACTTTTAGGCAAGAGAGGTATACACATTATAATCTTTCATTTCTTAATGCATGCATCTTTATACATCTATAAACACAAGTGAATAACATGTTAAAAATCAAGATTTGGTAAGGTTATGGCCCTTATGGGTCACGACATATTTATACAAACCATGATCATGATTCAAAATCTTTCTAATAAGAAACTTATGACTTATGTGTTATGTGTTAAACATGATTTAAAAACCATATGAAACCTTTTATAAATCTAAATATGGCATGGGTTACAAATCTTGTTTATGGGACTTTGGTTAACCAATAACCATAGATCTCATGAAAAGAACTTGTGAAACTTAAAAATCATGAAAACCATGACCTTAAAGGTCACGGCTAGAATGAGTAAAGGCCATATGATTTGTCTACTAAGTTTTGAATTTTGGAACATGAAATGTTACATGTTAAATGAGCTATTAAAAATCATCAAAGTAACTTATGTGAATATATATAGCCGTAGGTTACATATGACCCTATAATAGGTTAGATGTACATGCATGCTTATAAAAACCTAGATCTAATGGTAAGTGTTAACTTAACATGGTATACATGAAACAAGCTAGTAGATCTAATGGGAATATTCGGAGGAAACAATATAGTCGTGGGCTATACATTGTTTCTTGGAATAATAGTAGCCTTGGAAATATGCATGTAACCTAGATAATCATAATGTGTTTTTGTAAATATTTACAAGATTTAAAAACTAGTTAAAGTATTCATCTTGGAAATACCAAGATCTAAAAACATAGCCGTGAGCTATATATGTGGGTACATGGATCCATGTTTGATTTTTAGGCCTAAACATAGTTTAGATCTTATTTTGAACTTGTGACTTATTCTCTTGATGTGTACATAGTTAGATCTAATTTTGTAACACATATAAACTATATGCAATCTTAAAATAATACTTGACTTATATTAATAAGCCATAACTAATGTTGGCCGTGGGTCATAAGCTCCTACTAGGGCTTATGACTTACTTGTAACCTTATGGCACACCTAGATCTATTTTGGTATAACACATAAAATGAATTTTTAAGTTTTATTCATCTATTTAGATTGAAAACTAAATATTAATAAGCTCAAAATAAGCTTATAAGAGTATCCTAAGTAAAAATATACATAAAATGTAAATTAATGTTAATGGACTAATTAAGTCCATGAAAAGTTAACCTAAAACTTAAATGAACCCAATAAGCCCATTTTATAAACTATAGTTACTTAAATGGACTTAGGATCTCACTTAGGCCTATTTAACTAATTAAAGGGACTTAAAAATGTATTAAGCACATTTAAGTAAATTAGTGAACTTGAAGTATATTTAAGCCCATTAGATGTTTAGCCTATTTAATGAGCCCATATAAAGTTTAAATGTTAAAATAAAAGTTTTTATAATAAAATATAACTTATAAAAACTTTTTGGATAAAAATGACAATTTACAAAACTTAAGGACTAAAACCGTAACTTATAAAACTTGTTTTGATAAACTAGTAAGCACAAGGACTGGAAATATAAATATCGAAAAGTCTAGGGTTTAATAATTACTATTCGTGGCGAATTAAACCCTAGGGACCATTTTGGGAAGTTTCTAAAAGTTATTTTTTCATTTCAAAACCCTAAGGACTATTTTTGTAAATTGCCGAAACCTAAAGAAGCCCTAGGGGCTGTTTTTGTAAATTTAGTAGAGTTACAAAACCTAGATATAACTAGGGGGACCAAATCTGCCATAAGCCGAAACTATAACAAGCCCTAGGTACTAAATATGTAAAATCCGAAAGTCTACTTGTTTAAAAATATGGAGGGGCTAGTTTTGCCATGTTCCGAAACATTAACAAGCCCTAACTCTAAAATCTATTTTAATTATAATAAATCATAATTAAAAGTCTAGATTATAAGGATTAATGTATAAAACTTAAGTTTGTGATAAATAAATTATTTTATAAATATTAAATAGTTTAGGAAAACTTTAGAGTTAAATAAGAATAATATTTTTTATGAAATATTTATTTACATTTGCTTTACAAGATAAAAAGTATAAACAAGATGAATGTGTGATATTAATACATGAATTCATATACTTTTAAGAAATAAAATTTTATGAACGTTAATTAAATTAAATGTTACCACATAAAAATATTATAAGTAAAATCCCTTATGTTTACATAAATATAGAACTTGGTTATAAATTTAATTAGATGTTATTGATACAAGTACTACAAACATAAATTAATATTTTAAGTGAAACATTTTCTTTTATGCCTACTTAAATGTAAAACTTAATTGTAAGATTGAATGATTACTATAAATACATGTATGCTAACTAATATTAATAGTTAAACATTTTATGTGAACTTAGAATTGAAACTTATATAAATAAGTTAAATGAATATTGATGCTACTTGAACTACGGTTATTTAGATAAATACCATAGTATGACTGAACTGAATAAAATCCGTATAAGCATACACATATGTTCTTTGTACTATCTATTAAGACTGTACTATCTGATTAGGCATAACTTTGGTGTGAGCTTTAATTGGATATCCGTGTTGAACAAGCAATTGCCTACTCCCAGGTGAGTTTATAGCCCCATATAAACTTTGATAAAACTTTCCCTTTTTGGGAAAGAAAATATGCAAACATATATTAGACATAACTGAATTGTATAAAATTGATTATTGATTGATTATTATTGAAACTGTTAAATTGTTGTAAATCGCCCTAATGTTATAAATAGATCTATTAGGGATTGACCATCCCCGTCTGGGTGAGTCATACTCACTGTGCCTTGGCCGGGACAACAGACGTATACCATGTTGGAACTGGAATGGGTGTCTTTTTGTAAGACACTACGTCCTCATCTGTTGAGGACTATGGGGTTAAGCTTCAGTTTCTATTAATAAACAAATGTTATTTACATTTTAGTAAGAATGCTTTGTGCATTATTACTTCTATGATTATTGTATGTCCAAACTAATTAATTGATTAAAATCTGTAAATTCACCAACTTTATGTTGACCCCGTTAGTATGTTTTGCACAGGAATATGAAGTTAGTACGTGGTGTGTGCATGATCTCCAACATCTTAGAAATCTGCATCGTAGGACTCGTCAGGGGTTCTATTTGGGAAACAAAAACAATCACCTACTGTCTTGTTTAAAACAATTTTTATTTATTTGTTTGAATAAACATGTAATCTGATTTGACTAAATTTTTATCTTATGCTCTATGGACTATATGCTATCGATCCACCCTTGTGACATCTCCGTGGATATTTCTGCATATTTTAACCCTACCCGGGGTGTCACACCAAAATACTCCATATAGTATACTTAACACCATACACACGCCTATCATAACCATACGTACTACCAACATATACTATACAGGCATGTATCAATCCAATTTCATGTAATCATACTTAGGAATCCATTGAAGTTGTGGTACTTGTAAAACTATGTTGGCCACCATACTTATACAATTACTCTTTCCCCAATTTACTCCATCCTATAATGACACTTATAAGAATCAATACAACACATAACACAAAATTCCATTAACTCACAAAAACATATAACCACACAAAATAAGGTCCAAAACTTCATTTATTAAAATAACGTAGTCAAATACTTGAAGCATCCAAATCCATAGTCTAGCTAAACTAGCATAGACATAATCCAAAATGAAGACATAAACAATTTTAAGGCATGCCGCCCATAAGAGTGGAAACATATTAAACTATTAAAACAAATAACAGTTGGACGCGGTGGATTCTGTGTCTGATTAATCTCCCCTGTTATCATAATTTTTCGAATAGACCGTCTTGTCTTGACACTCCTCATTAGTTGTTCCTTATTCCCTTCCTTAGATTTTATTGTTAACACTGTTTTATAAACCCATATGTTGTTCAATTTCTTCTTAGACATGCGCTCTATAGCCTCACATGGATGCCACTCTTATGGAATTTCCTTCTTATACTGTATACGCTTAGTACTCCCTAGCCACCTAATTCCAGCGACTTTAACCACCACGTGTTTCTTAGGGGGCATGACTTAAAAACCAAAAGAAAACATCATACATTAGATACCCGAAAATAACTTAGCAATTATTGTGATAGCAATTCAGATATCAAAAACAAAACAGAAATTAACATGTGACTATGTGTGGAAAACTACAGTTCAACCTATACTAGTCAAAACTCACAGAAAACGAATCAATAATACTTAGAAAATACAATCAAAACCATACACATATTTCTATGACGCCTATATGCAGAGATCCTTAAGCTATAGACTAGGCTAGGCAACCTAATTCTCTATAACCTGGCTCTGATACCATTCTGTCACACCCCACCATGGCGGAATATGGGTGCGAGCTATGGATATCATCACAACATGGCGTGTCTATAGAGATAACTAAATGCAATAAGAAATGTCATAAAATGGTGACACAAATGTCATGACAATATCTCAACAATGAAGGAGTCTAGGTAAGTAGGTAACAGTCCTACCGCTTACCTGAGACAAACAATTAACATAAACAAAGCAAACATATAGATGTCAACAAAGTATCACTTATTCAAACATCAAATGAAGACTAAGAGGAAAGGGGGTTCCTCCAAATGTAACCCTAAGCCTCCAAAGCTAGCCACTCCTGTTCTTATGCTTAACCACATTCTCACCTGAAAGAGACACTAAAACACGTCAATATAATATTGGTGAGAGTCATAGGTTTAGACTCCAACCTCAAATCAGTTATAATAAGCTGTGAATAACCACTAACAATAAAAATATATGGACAATGTGTTACAGATGTGCATTAACAACTAACATTCAAGATTTATCATACCAAACCAATTCCAAGGCTCCAAGCCTTTCCAAAAACCATGGTTCCATAGGCGCCCATACACCTATGTACCAATCCCAAGGCCCGCCTTGTCAACATCCCCTTGGTACCAAGTCAAATCATAAAACAATCATGAATCAATTAGCAGTCAATCACATAAGTACACACAAGTCCATCATCAATCATAAAACATTCATAGCAACAATTTACAAAACTATAACGAGTGTCTCTTCCATCCCATCTGGGAGTCAAAATCATTAAAATATATCGGACTATGAAACCTCACTTGATCAAACTTCTCTAAATATCCACGCTCTAGAGAAAATCTAAACACATAAACATATACAATCAAGACATGAACCACATACCAAAATGGCTCATCAATCTGTGAAGTATATCTAACATTCTCCTACAACTTAACGTCATTTACGTGCTATAAGCATCCCATTACACCCCTCTATAAGCCCTTAACTTACTTAAGTTCATAACCCGTCTCGTTAACATTTTACCCAAAACAGTCCCGTTTTTCATACTTCAAACTATGGGTCGAACACCCCCTTAACCAAATTAACATGAACTGTAAAAGAAACCCTATTCCCTTACATGTGTTAGCTAACTCTCTTATTTGGCCGTAACCTTAAAGCTACTGTTAAGGCCTCCATATATATATATATATATATATATATATATATATATATATATATATATATATATATATATATATATATATATATATATATATATATATATATATATATATATATATATATATATATATATATATATATATGTATATATATACATACACATATATATATATATATATATATATATATATATATATATATATATATATATATATATATATATATATATATATATATATATATATATATATATATATATATATATATATATATATATATATATATATATATATATATATATATATATATATATATATATATATATATATATATATATATATATATATATATATATACATATATATATATATATATATATATACTTTTACCTATCCAGAATTTACTGATTTTGAACATATGAAAAGTTTGTTATGACCAGAGGGTCTTAACCAATTCCATTTACTTAGCCCCACTCCAGATCCTTTCTATAATATATAAACTAGCTCCCATATTTGTTTGAAGTTCTATCTATAACCCTAAGCACCCTAACCAACTCAAAACATAAAATGTAAACAGGCTGATCCAAAAACTGCTTTGACACCCGACTGATGTAACCTGATTTTGACCCACTTCCCCACCTTTAATTTAGTTCTCGTTTCTTGCATTTGAAATCTAATTCAGTTACCTTTCCAGTGACGTAAGATTTGAAAATTAAAAATTTGTATAACTCTATATATGATCAAAACAAGTGACCTAAAATTCTGCCTAGTTTTTAATTACGAATTTAATTGAATAACCTAATTAATTATTCATAATTTATTTAATTACAAACCCCAATTATTCTAATCATTATTAATCATAAAAACTCAGGTTTTTATTTATAATAAACCCTAAATCCATCATACATTGATTATAAAAACCTTAAAAACGATTTAATTGAAAAAGGAATTTGAAGGTTTTACCTTAAGATCAATGGAAGCCAATATTTTATGAAGAACCCTAATTTTTCTCCAAGTGATCGTTGGTTTTTCTTTTATCCAGGGATTTATGTTTCTTTTTTTTATATAAAAGCCTTATATACTAATGTTACCAAGTCCTAGCCCAAGTAGTATTGCCCACCTTCTTTTTTTTCTTTTTCTTTTCTTTGTGTCGACCCCCAACCGTCCTATATTTATTTATTTTACTTTTTATTACTTTTTATTATTTTTTATTATTTATTAATACACTACTAATGTTTCCTTAAATTACCATAATTTATTACAGCCCCTAAAGCCTCCAAAACCTCTAAACCATAAAACTAGTCAAATTAAGCGTATACCGTAAAAGACGTAAAATATACAGTTTTATAAAAACTAGTAGAATATGAAATAAACTATATAACTAAGTCCTAAATGACCTAAAACCATCGCGTAAATTATTGCCGTGACTATATACTTCATCCGAGACCCCTAAATGCAAAAACCCTAAATCGTAAAAATACGATTTTATATAATACATATACGTATACGTAAACCACTAAATAACACCATCAAAATTCATAGTCGTTGCTATGTGAGCTCATGAACATGAAAACATCACACATTGTTTCACTCACAAGGTACCCCGTACCCGAAAACGATGCTCAAACCACACTCTATTCACACCAAATAACACATAAACACATAAAGACACATAATTTCACGAAATATGCCCAAAATAAAACTAAGTGACGAACCTCAAAATCGTGGTTGTCACATGTATTGTTCATGTTATTTTATGCGGGTTTTATAGTGGATGTACACCCCTGAATGTAAGGCTTTGGGAACCTTTCTTTCAAGTTTTCTACCATGAAATGTGTTTATTTAGGTTTTTATGTTGAATGCTATTTGCGTAGTTTTAGTCCTTGATATATGTTTTCTTAAATGATTTGTGACTGATATTGGTAGTTTAAATCTTTGGAGTATGATTTGTGCAATAGTTTGTTTGTTATTTTTGCATCAGACAAATATTAAGGGGTGTTTGGTAAAAGTGTTTAAGGGGTCTTGGGGTGACAACTAGCCCGACAATTTAACCTGCACACCTCCTATCTTGTGTAGCTATGTTGATTTAAGTATTTTTTTCATCAATTTAGTTGGTAGTATCATTGTGCACATTTTGTTTAAAAACAGTCTAGACACAACATTTAGGATTTGTGATTGCTTTTATGATTGAGCCTATGATTTTTTTGCAGTTTGTGAGTTTAGGGTTAGTATGAGGTCTGCTTGTCCTTATTTCTAAGTTTTATTGCTTATTGTAGCTTGTAGCTTAGATTAAAATTCACCAAAAGTCTTCTCTTTCTTAGTTGTGTTTGATATCTGACACAACTGCTATTGTTATCTGTCAGATATCGGATAGTAGTGTGCTAGTTCTTTTCTTATAAGTTGTGATTTGTTTGCTTATTGGCTTATTTGTGGCTGTTTGCTTATTTTTCATTGCTTATCTCATCTCCCTGATAAGCCAAAGCTTATCAGGGTTGTATTGCAATCAAAAAATAAAAAAAATAAAGTGCAAAAAAGCACTTGGCCTAGATTCGACATTGTGACCTGTCAAGCAGGGTTTCAAGGTGTTACTAGTGTACCAAGCTTCCTCTTGGTATACTGGTTGCACTTTATATTCTTTATACTGTTTTTCATTTCTTGTTTTTAATATAAGTCGTGGCTTATTAGCTTCTTTCCAGCTTATTTGTGCGACCTTTTGCATCTCTTTTATTTTTCCCAGTTAGCTTATAACTTTTAATATTTTGAGAAGTAGTTTTACATTTTTCCTCTTTTCATTTATTTTTAAACATTTTTTATATATCTGTTTTTAGAAATTAATTAAAAAATCGATAAAATTAGTTTTAATTTTTAGAAAAATAGTTTTTAGACTTAGAAAAATAAAATTTAGGTTTACAAATAATAAAATCTTTGTTTGGACATTTTCATGATTATTTTGAATTTTAGGTCTTTCACTAGACTTTAAAATTTACTAAAAAGTTTTCAAGAAGTTTTATTTATTTTTCCACCTTAGTTATATTTTTAGGATTTATTTGATATTTTTTTAAATTTTTTAGATAACATTTATTTTTTCTTCTCGATTAATGTGAAAACATATATTTGTCGTAGTTTAGTTTTAGCGTATTTTGTCTTTACTTTTCTCTCTTTTTACGACCAAAAATGAACTAATCCAAATAACGGTATTAATACTTGTCATACACAATACAAAACCTTCCTTGGAGAACGAACTCACTTTTCAAGTATCTACGTTTCCTAACGTAGTGCTTAACGCTTGTCGTAGTTTGCTTACTTTTTTCCTAAAAGTAAGTATTATACAATTTTACTACATCAATTTTGGCGTTGCTGCCGAGGAGGAGGTGTTTGTTCCCATATGATATACTTATTTTGTTTGATTAGTGCGTTTTTGACCTTCCATTTTGGGATAATGTATCTTTCTTGGAGGGTCTCTTTTCTCTTGGAAGAGCAATAAGCAACCCACAATATCTAGGTCCTCTACTGAGGCTAAATATAGGTGCATGTCTAGTGTCACTTGTGAGGTGATTTAGATCACTAATGTTTAGAGTGATCTTAGAATTAAAGCCTTGTTTCCTGAGAATCTCTATAGTGATAGCAGTTCTGTTATCCAAATTGCTGCTAATCCTGTGGTTCATGAGAGTATTTTTAAGTTATGTTCATTTGATCAGAGAGAAAGTTCAGGACGATGTTATAAACACTATCAAAATTGCCTCAGCTGATCAAACAACTGATATATTCACCAACACTCATGGAATCTCTCAGCCTTTGAAACTTTATAATCAACTGAGACTTGTGAACATGTTTGGAGAGTAATTAAGCTCTGATTGATCAGTTTGAGGAAGGGTGTTGAATTTTCAAACTGACCAAGTTATATATTATCTTTGGTTTTCTCTTCGTGTTTTTTTGTATACAGGTTCAAGATGAAGGACCATTTCTGCCATTTGTTCTTTCTTCCTGTTTGGGCTTCAGATGGACTTGTGGCTCTTAGGCTTTGTGGCTTGGGCCTCTTAGCAACCGTTGAAGACTTTCCTAGCTCTCAAAGAGTTTGGGTTATCACTTATTTTATTCACACACAGAGTCGTTTGGCTCTCTTTTTTCTCTCTCTCTCTAAGATCTTGGATCTGGGAGTATAGTTTCATCTTGTTAACTATGTGTTGAGTGATCTATGTATATGAGGAAAATTGGATCAACTAGGACGATTTCACTTTTCTATTGTATGTTTGATTAGCACTCGTTTGAGGACTAGTCCTTATTTTGTATTCCGTACTTTGAATCTTCAATAAATATCACTAAGGGGAGGTTTGTTGAGTGATAATATTGATGTCTATATTATTTGTTTATACTTTTAACATTTTGTTTGTTAGTTTATTGTGATGAATATGGGTTAGTCAATGTTTGATTTTTTTTGGTGTTGTAGGTGTTGTGAAGATGACAGAGATTTGGACTTGAAGATGGAGATTTAAAGCCTGACGAATGATTCTCAGCATAATATGAATATACCTTAATGGTAAACCAGTGTATTTATGTGTTTATGAGAGTGTTGGTTTGTCTTTGATTTTTGTGGTTTCATAGAAGCAATGAAAAAACACACTTTGTTTTATTAAATAAATCTTTGTTCCAAGGAAAACGATATGATGGTATTAACAACTTACGCTGGCGTATCAACAATTACAAAATCAAGTTTCTTTGTCCATCAATGAATTAGTAGCGGTGCAAACCTTACGGATTTCACCTTGACTTCTTGTTTCAGCTGAATATTGCCCATCTTAAAAAATAAGATGAATATACGTGATAGCACAACGCAATGCCGTATGCGTGATCCTTGTTGTGCATACAACATTACTACATAAGACTTCTTGTTTTTAAACGAAATGTAGTATTCTAGCTACTGAATTTTAAATACGGAAAAAATTACTTAAAGATGCTTGGGCTACTATATATACTTGCCTACACGTGATTGTCAAAATCAAAATAGACGACCAATTCTCAAGCCTCCCATCTCATTTTGCCTTACAAGTTGTAGATGGTTAGACCTCGTCCATCATGGACTTTAACTTGTATTTAAATTATAATGATAAGGATAATACCACTAAGAGCACGTCGAGAGTCGTTGGAGGTCAAAGGCTTATGCCAACAAAAATGTAAGTGTCATGTAAGATTCATAGGAAAATATTTTTGGTGTTATATTTTGTAGGATGTGTTAAACAACGTAAAATTAATGTTAAAAGAAAAAATGTGATACCACGAGTCCACATATATCTTACTTTATTAAAAAAATTTAAAAAACTAAGTTTGGCGTGATTGTTAACTTTAGCGTCACTTATTTTGGGCTCCACTTCTTTTGCACCAAATCCAATGTGATAAGCTAACTATTTTCTCGACTGTTGGTATGACGTGAGACTTAACAGCCCATCGTACCTCGTGCTCTAATAAAGTTAACTTTTGTGAGAATATACGTATTTAAGTCAAAGTGACAACAACGACCAAAAAATATAAAGACGATAAGATGCATAGATCATAGTCGTTAAGATTATAACACTAAAAAATATAATATATTAACTTATCAAAAGCTTTCTTTACTAATAAGATAAACTATTATTTAAATTATTATAACATTTTTTCTGAAATATATTTAATATAAAAGTAATAAAAAAACTCACATCTTTTGATTAATAAATAAAAAAATCATTAAATGTTTCACTTTTAGTCACTAAATATTAAGTAAGAAAAAACTTTTATTAATCCCTTCTATTACTTTTTTTTCTTTCTAGTATGAGTTAATTAAATTAAACTTTTAATAACCCTTCTTAGTATAAATTGATAAAAATGTACTTTTAATAACCTTTTATTACTTATTCTTTTTACGTTTAATATAGTTAGCAAATATTATATGTTGGAAATACGGTTTTTGTATTAAGCAAGTCTCCGTCACTCCAACAATATAGTTATAAGCTCGTAGCATATGTTTTATTATTATTTATATTAGCCCGACCCATGAGCATGTTCATGGGCTGGAAGCCCAAGTCCATTAAGTGACTTGTTATATAAACCCCTTTCCACCATGGAAAAGAGTGTTGGTTGTTTACTTATTTCTCACATTAATAAAGTTTTCTTTGTTTCTCTCTCTACTCTCCCTCTCTAGAATAACAACAACCCCTTGATTAGTTATAAGATTATCATTGTTCTACAATTGGTATCAAGAGCATGGGATGATTTAAGGTATGTTGATTCGTGATGTTTAGTGTTTGTTTGGGTTAGTGGGTGTTTTAGGATAATCCATCTCAAATCTTGAATTTTTTTTGTGATTTTATGGTTTAAAGTTGTAAACAAAACATTCGGTTTGATTATTTTTGGTTGAAATCACAAAATATTTTCGTATTTTTGGGTAATTTTTGGCTATTATTTGGTTACTGTATATCAAGAACCGTACCAGAAATTTCGGAAAATGGTTTATAATTCCGAAATTCTTTTTTTTCAGAAAAGGTTTTATAAGTCCGAAGTTAGTTTTCCGGAAAAGGGTTAAGTATTCTGAAGATTTCTCTGAAAAAATCCATTATTCCGAAGATTGGCTATGTCTCTGAAAACCCATTTATTCCGAAGATTGGCCATCTCTCTAAAAAAATCCATTTATTCCGAAGTTTGGCTATTTCTCTGAAAACCCATTTATTCCGAAGATTGGCTATTTCTCTGAAAACCCATTTATTCCGAAGATTGGCCATTTCTCTGAAAACCATTTATTCCGAAGATTGGCCATTTCTCTGAAAAACCATTATTCCGAAGATTGATCAATTCTCTGAAAACCTAATTATTCCGAAAATCCTAGTATTCCGAAAATCCTTCATTTATCTGAAGATCCAGGTTATTCCGATGATAAGGTTATTCTGAAGATAGGGGATTATTCCGAAGATTAGTGATTGGTTTTATTTAGAATATTTTTGTAGGATTCTTAGTGGATTTCAATACTGATACATCAACACACTGTCTAAATCGACAACAACATTTTTCACATCCTTACTTCATTGAACGATCAAAAGATAATTTTTTGCAATCAAGTGTTAAAAAAATGATTCCTCATTCATTGATGCCTACAATGACATCACTTACTGATGTTTCAATCATTTCGGGTACCGATACTCGCCCACCATTGCTCATCAAAGATTTATTTGAAGCATGGCAAGGTCGCATGAAAACTTATATCATGGGTAAACCCAATGGTAGGCTTATGCTTCAGTCCATTGAAAAAGGTCCACTCGATTGGGGAGAAGTTACTATCAAACATTGTGACGCGGCCAAGGTTGTATCATGAGTTACCGGATGCTAACAAACTCATTGTCGATGCAGATGAAAGCGCTGTTCAGACAATACTTCAAGCTCTTCCACCCGATATCTATCGAATGGTAAGTGAACACACAGTGGCAAAGGATCTTTGGGATCGCTTATCTGTTTTGTTACAAGGGACTTCACTAACTAAGCAGGAACGAGAGTGTCAATTGTATGATTTGTTTGATAGATTCACATACATTCCAGGGGAAACACTTCATGACTACTACTGGCGTTTCACCACTTTAATGAATGATATGAACGTGTATAATCTAAGGATTGCATAGTTTCAACTAAACACCAAGTTCTTGAACACGTTACCCCAAGAATGGAGTCAATATGTCACCGATGTTAAGATGATTCGAGATTTGCACAAGTCAAATTAGATCAACTATATGCCTTCTTGCAGCAACACGAGAAGCACGTGATCCAAAAACGCATCTCTCAGGGATCTTATCAAGAACCATTGGCATTAATGACAAATCATCCAATGTTGTCATATCACAACTCTCCGTTTGCTTTGAGACACCAATCTTCCTATCAACCATTGTATCAAACGCCAAGATTTCCACAGTATTCGATCTTGCCACAACCACCTACATCTTATCAGCAACAATACAAGCAACCAGCAACATTATCACAAGGAGACTCACATCATTTACCTTATGCTTCACAACCATATTTACCTTATCAACCTCCAACAAACCCTGCCATCACTTATCAACAACCTGAGGCTCCTCAACCCCATTACTCACAACATGCTAGTGTTCCTTAAAACCAGTTTGTAACTCAACCAGCACTAGTATTCAATTATGAGGACGAGATTCCAGTCCCTGAGTTTAGGCAAGGGGATAATCCTACTGATATACTTGCTCAAATGTCTTTTTACATCACTCAAGCGTTGAACAAACGAGGTTATAGAGGACCATCTCCAACAAACAATCAGTTGAGGAACTCTTCTAACTCTTGACAACAAGCTACAATTCAAGATGGCAGAGTCACGGTGCAACCACTTCAGGGGAGACCAAGCTCATTTAATACTGGTGCACATCCATCTAACACTGCTGCTACAAGGGGTAATAACACTGGAAAAATGAAGATGATTATATGTTATAACTGCAAAGGGGAAGGGCACATGGCTCGAGAGTGTAAGCAGCCCAAGAGGAAAAAGGATAGCACATGGTTTCAGGAGAAGATCTACTTGGTGAATGCTCAAGCCTAAGGACGTGAGCTCGATGAAGAAGAGTTAGCATTTCTTGCAGATCCTGGAGTTGCGGACACTGACGGTCTCACAGCAGCCATCACAAACAATGCCGCATATCAATGTGATGATCTGGATGCATATGACTCTGACTTTGACGATCTCAATACCGCCAAGGCAGCTCTCATCGCAAATCCTTCACTTTATGGAGCTGACACAATTTCTGAGGTACCAAATGCTGCCACAGATACTAGTATTGTACCTTATCAAGTTGAGCAAGTGTCTGAGTATCCGGAACAGCCTCCGGTGGTTAGTAACTCAAACGAGGAGACAAACAATGATAGCTATATCAATGCAAGTCCACAGACTTTGAGTGAACCACAACCGAGAGCTATTACGACTACAAATTCGTTTGCTCAACCCGATTTGGTTATGGTGTCAGCATCTATGCTTGGCCAAATGAATAATGCGGTCCTTGAAACCCTCAGTGTTAATCAGAAATTATCTGCCGAGCTTGGTTTGTATAAGGAAAAGGTTAAAACCTTGGAATTAACACTAGTGACCACTACCTTAACCAATCCTGAATTTGATAGGTTTAGGAAAGTCCAAACGGATAATTTGCTAGAAATTGAGAGTTTAAGAGCAAATATTTCGAAAGAACTTAAAGAAAAAGAGTCAGTCGTTAATAATTTTCAATAACTACAAACGGATTTCGAAATTCTCGAGTCTAAAAGGGTTGAAACGGAAATTAAGGCGTCTTAGAAAGTTAAAAAGACGGAAATGTTTCTTTTAAAACAATACTCTGCTTCTCATTTAGTACATTTGTTTCATTCTTCTTTTAAAGAATTCACTCTATCGCGTCTAATAGACCTACCACCTAACCCTGGGTATGCAAAACAAGCATTTACCACAACCCATGACTTTATGATGCAACAAAGTTAGGACTAGTCTTAGATCCGATTGTGTTTTCAAATGAATCTGAGAGCATGTCACTACATGAAGAGAATCGGTCAAAGTAATTTATACATATCCTGCGTATGATTATGCATAACTTAATGCAACATATGCAAATATAGATCTTAGAATTCGCTTTAATATGCAAAAGGAATTTATCCATACACCAGCTTACATGCCTACTAGAGAAAGCCTTAGTATACTTCCTACACTTGTTAATTCAGACGAACCTAAGGAAATTCCTAAGAATCTTCCACCGGTAAGTACGGTGTTGCTAAGCTTGGAAGAGATTCAGAGATACCTAACCGATTTTGACAAGGTCATCCTGGAATGTACGACTTCAGCGGCTCAAACGCTGGAGAATGGGCTTTCGAACACATGAAAACGGTGTTTGAGAAAGAGATCGTTCCGTTTGTAGACAATATTAAAGAGGGATTTTTCGATCTCGCGGAAAATCTTAGTTTCGAAATGGGTGAAGTTCGAAAAGTTTTCTATGTAATGGATGACGCTTATGAAGAACATTTAATTGAGAAAGAAAAGATTTTGTCCGAATATGACCGATTCTTAGAACATATAGTGTCTCTCAAAGTGATGCAAGCTGTTACTATTGAATTTGCTTTTGTAATGACATCTGCTATGAATAAATGTGATGATGTGCATGATATATCTGTGAATATTGTTGAACCTGTGAATAATGTAGATAATCACTCTTGTCATGAATCTAACGCTGAATTTTTAAAGCTTCAAGATTCTTATAACTCACTTTCAAAACGTTTTGATGAGCTTCAACAACATTTTATATCTCTTGAAATTGAAAATCAATCTACAAATTAAACTCTTTTAAAAACAAATGATTGTGAAAACTCCGTTGAGACTAGTGACAAGATGATTCATGTGGTCCAGGCATTAGATGAAGAAATTATGAGACTTAAGAGAGAATCAGTAGCACAGAAATTGGAACTAGAGGCTGCAGAGATTAAAAATCATGCCCTAGAAGATAGAATTACTTCTATGTTAGGGGAGTTTGATATAGTAAAGCAGGGTTTTTCACAAATTTATGGTTCTTTAGAAGAACGCTTCGCTATTAATGCGGCAGAGCAAAAGTCACTTGTTGAACAACTGAACCATAAGTGTGAGGAAATCTCTGACTTAAATATTCAACTCATAGATAAAAACATGGTTTTGGTTGAATTAAAGGAGAAACTTCAACTCAAAGGACAAGAAGTTGTTGATAATCCAGCTACAATCTCTGCCCCGACCTCTAGTGCTCCATAAACCAACAAGGTGGTGATCACTAAGAACCCGTACAATAAGAACAATCCACTATCATATACGTTATATCTGGAGCATGCAGTTAAGTACGAGGATCTTACTAGGGAAGTGGTAGATGATCTTTATGAACTTGATCCTAGGAATAGTGACTATTACCATGCTCAAGCTTACATTGAGAGGGTACAACAATGCTTAGAGAACTTGAAGTACATAGGACAACTAGGTTCTACACCACTTAAACAAAAAACCACCACCATTGCCATGACTCCATTCAATAAGAATCCAGGATCTAAGCCTATATTAAACATACCCATCAAGGCTAAATCAAAATCTGTAACTAATGTTCCCTTGGCTTCTACAGGAGTAATTGTATCTACTAAGGCTAAAGGATCTTAAGACAAGAAGAATATGATCAAGCCTTCCACTAGTAGGACTGCGAAGAAGAAAGTAGAAGTTCACCCTAGGAATGTTATTTCAAATTTGAATAAAAAGAATCATGTAATTAAGAGTAAAGGCCTTGCGCCTGTGCAGCAGCCTAAGCAAAATGTGAATTCTAATTTACGATGTTGGAATTGTAATGAATGCATGTTTTCTAAGCATCATGATTTATGCCTTGTTGATCACGTGAATGAAATGTATGCAATTAGGAACAATCTTGAATGGATTCCAACGGGGAAGAAATTCACCCAAGTTGGTTGACAATGGAAACCCACTGGTAGTACCTTCACTGCTAATGGAACTACGTGCCCTTTAACTAGGATCACATCCACGGAAGTTAGGTCTCAGCGTCCTTTAAATAGGAACACTAGCACTAAGAAATGGTAAAAGCGCCCTTTAACTAGGTCTGCCCCCACTATTGTGCCTACCAGTGAAGAAGTACCTCAGGATCTTAGACAACTAGAATCTAAGCCGGCATTTAGGAAGCAAATCTGGAAGCCTAAGAATTCTTCAGTTAGCAAATCTAAGATAAATATATCTGTACCTGCTAACACAGAGGAACTACTAGATTCCGATACATCGTCTTTGTCTGGTGATATTTTCAGGTGGTCCAAATCATCCTCTGGTACTTGGACTCTGGATGCTCAAAGCATATGACCGGAGATTGCTCGATGCTTAGAAATTTCGTCAGCAAGTTTCTAGGAACGGTTAAATTCGGCAACTACCATATTGCGAAGATCATGGGTTATGGTTAATACCAAACTGGGAATGTTACGATTTCAAGGGTATATTGTGTGGAGGGACTTGGTCACAATTTATTTTCAGTGGGACAAGTTCGTGATTCAAACCTTGAGGTTGCTTTTCGACAACATACTTGCTTTATTCGCGATCTTGCAGGAAATGATTTGTTAAAGGGTTCTCGAGGGGATAATCTCTACACACTGTCCATTCAAAACATGATTGTCGCCTCTCTGTATGCCTTCTTTCCAAATCATCTAAGACCAAGTCATGGTTGTGGCATCATCGATTATCTCATCTTAATTTTGATGTTATAAACCATTTGGCTAAAAACGAACTTGTTCGTGGTCTTCCAAAACTTAAGTTCGACAATGATCATTTATGTTTCACGTGTTCTTTGGGTAAAAGCACCAAGAAATCATACAAACCTAAAGCTGAAGACACCAAACAAGAACCACTGTATCTTTTGCACATGGATCTTTGCGGGCCAATGTGTACGGCTAGTGTGAGGGGTAGAAAATACATCCTCGTCATGGTGGATGATTTCTCAACTTTTACATGGGTAAAATTTTTAGCATCCAAGGATCAAGCACCAAATTATATTATTACTTTCTTAAAGATGATCCAAGTACGTCTTAATGCTACTGTTCGCCGCATTCGCACTGATAATGGAACTGAGTTCGTTAATCAAACTCTACGAGACTATTATGAAAAGGTCGGTATTTCACATGAAACTTCTGTTGCTCGCACTCCACAACAAAACGGTGTCGTGGATAGACTTAACCGTACACTTATGGAAGCTGCTAGAACTATGTTGATTTATGCAAATGCTCCTTTATTCTTATGGGCTGAAGCAGTGGCAACCGCATCTTATACCCAAAACCGCTCCATCATTCGTAAGCGCCATAGAAAAACTCCATATGAGCTTCTGCATGGACATAAACCTGATATTTCATTTCTTCATGTGTTTGGTGCACTGTGTTATCCAAATACTAATAGTGAGAATTTTGGCAAACTTCAACCGAAGGCTGATATTGGAATTTTCATTGGTTACTCACCCGCAAAGAAATCTTACCAAATTTATAACCGTCGTCTTGGCAAGATAGTAGAAACTTTGGATGCCGACTTTGATGAGCTGACAACGATGGCTTCTGAGCAACACAGCTCTGAACCCGCACTTTATGAGATGGGAACCAGTACGATTAGTTCCGGGTTAACTCCCAACAATCCTACTTCTCCATCATTTATACCACCTATAAGGCCCGAGTGGGATGAGTTATTTCAACCTATGTTTGATGAATTCTTTGATCCACCTAGTAAGGATTCTCCAGCACCTGTAACAGTAGCTCCGATTCCCGAAGTTTTTGCTCAAGATAATGGAAATCAGTCTGAGGCATCTACTATTACTATTGAACCAGATGTCCCATCCCCCACCAATTCACAAACTACACCTGAATCATCACCCCCACTTGTTCCTAATGATGTTGAAGAGGATCACTATGATCACGATTTGGAATTTGCTCACTTACAAGAGTTTCCTTTCTTTGGTTCACAAATACCTGAAAACCCTAACGGTGCGTCTACCTCAGAGGAAGCTCCTGCAATCGTTCACTCCCGACCACCACGGATTGAAACTCACAACATAAAATGGACAAAGGATCACCCAATCCTCAATATTATTGGTGACATCAATCGACCAGTCTTAACACGCCACCAACTCCAAGAACATGCATTATATTGCTACTTTGATGCATTTCTTTCCGATACTGAACCTAAAAATTGGCAACAATCCATGACAGAATCATCTTGGAGTGAAGCCATGCAAGAAGAACTTAATGAATTTCAACGTCTTGAAGTGTGGGAATTAGTTCCTTTACCCAACAACGTGGAAATCCTTACATTGTTGTGGGTATATAAGGTTAAACTCGATGAGTTAGGTGGAGTGCTAAAGAACAAAGCTAGATTGGTTGCTAGAGGTTACAAACAAGCTTTGGGTATTGAATTTGAAGAATCCTTTGCTCCTGTTGCACGATTGGAGGCGATTAGACTATTCCTTGCTTATGATGTTCACATGAACATGATCGTCTACCAAATGGATGTTAAGACGACATTTCTCAATGGTGAATTAAGGGAAGATGTCTACTTAAGCCAGCCGAATGGATTCGTCAACTCGGAGTATCCTAATCACGTGTACAAGCTCAAGAAGGCTCTTTACGGGTTAAAACAAGCTCCACGCGCGTGGTACGATCTCCTATCGTCTTATCTCATCTCGAAAGGCTTCTCCAATGGCAAAGTGGACCCAACATTATTTATTCTCAAGGAGGACAACGACATGATACTGATACAAATTTATATTGATGATATAATATTTGCTGCCACTAATCAAAGACTGTCTGACCATTTTAAGAAAATCATGTCTACACGTTTTAAGATGTCGATGAATGGAAAAATTTCATTTTTCTTAGGGTTACAAATTTCTCAAAATCCCAGAGGCATCTTCATTAATCAATCCAAATTTGCTCTTGAATCATTAAAGAAGTATCATTTTGAAAATTGTGACCCCGTGGATACTCCAATGGTGGAGAGATCCAAGTTAGATGAGGATAAGGAAGGGATATCTGTCGATCCTAAACTTTACCGTGGAATGATCGGCACCCTTCTCTATCTGACTGCTATCAGGCCTGATTTGCAATTTGCTATATGCATGTGTGCCCGGTATCAGGCTCGACCTACCAAAAAGTACTTACATGTTGTGAAAAGGATCTTTCGGTATCTTAAAGGAACACTTCATCGTGGTCTGTGGTTTCTGAAGGATTCCTCTATTGCACTAATATCATATGCAGATGCGGATTATGCTGGGTGTCAAGATACTAGACGTAGCACTTCTGGAAGTGTGCAACTTCTTGGAGATAGACTGGTTAGTTGGGCATCCAAAAGGTAGAAAAGCGCAGCGATATCAAGTACAGAGGCTGAATACATTGCTATGTCCGGTTGTTGTGCTCAAGTTCTTTGGATGCGATCTCAATTAACTGACTACGGTCTTGGATTCAGCAAAATCCCGATGTACTGTGATAACAAAAGTGTAATTGCTCTTTGCTGCAACTACGTTCAACATTCTCGGGCGAAGCACATTGACATACGCTACCACTTCATCAAAGAGCAAGCGGAAAACGGAGTGATCGAACTGTATTTTGTCAACACTGAGTATCAGCTGGTAGATATATTCACAAAGGCCTTAGATCGAGGACGTATCGAGTTTTTGATCGAAAAGCTAGGCATGGAATCATTCTCACCAGCGACACTTAAGGAGTTGGCAGAAGAATCTGTAGAATAGTTGTGGTAAACTATTCTAGAGTATCCTTTGATTGTGATCTTGTATATTATCGTATATATTTATACCATCAAAAGAAAAATACAAAAATATAAAACATACAAAAACCATAAAAATATAAAATCAAGAAAATCCAAAAATATTTTTCATTTTAAATCGGGCATGTCTTTTAGTACGGTAATATTTACGGCCTTAGAAATGTCGATTAAAATTGACACGACACCATAAATAGAGTCCGTATAAAAGTTGTACATATTTTAAAACATGCCCATATGGCTTGTAGTTATTTCTGACTGCAACCCGCTTTTCGCATTCAAGTCACGTATTTCATATGAAGATGTTGGCTCACAACGGGAATTAATTTTCTCGGGTATGGTTTACTTTAAAACCATACAAGGGATCAAGTTTACTTTACAACTTGGTCTAACACAAATTAGTGTACGTTTCAGTGCACTTATTTTTTTAAAATAAGAGAAATCTTATTGCCACCACGAATTGTTTTAATATCATCTTATACGAAAAAGTCTTTCATCAGCTCTTAAATACAAAGACTACAGCTCTTTAAATAGAAAATGGGTCCGTATTTAAGGGGGTGAAAATGTCAAATTGTTTTCATCATCAAATCGGTCTTCAAAAGTCTTTCAGAAAAATTAATTGGTTATTTGCTTTATGGTGAATCATTCTTCGTGGGTACTCGTTGTGCTTTGTGTACTTTCGTGATTTATGTGACTCGGTATTAGGCTTTTTCGTGATAATATAATTAATGAGTGTTAAGACATAGGAGGTCAATTGTGTGGTTTGGATTGTGTGTGACTAAATAGGATAATCACTAAACGAAAATAGACGGAAATAGGAGGACTAAATGTGTAAAAAGGGAAAAGGCTTAATTTTTTGACCTAAGTCAAACAAATAAATAACCCCCCCCCCCCCCTCTTTTTTCGTTTCATTTTTTTATCTGCTTAACACAAACTCAACCCACAAACCTTTGCCGCCATTGTTGTTTTCTTTCCATCCAAGACATCACTTGTTGTGATCTAATCAGGCAATAAACATTAAAGATATCTATGTTTAACCTAAGTTTGCTTATGATCCTCTGTTTATCTTAATTTATCAATCACTATATCTCAAATTAGGGTTTATGGTCTTCATAGGATTAATTGATAAAGGGGTTTTTTATGCGATAAGCTTTAGTTCATAGATGTTTGTTTAGGATGCGTTAGATTCACTCATTTTTGCCCTAAGAATCATAAAAAGTTTGTAATTGAGGATGATCATGTAATCTGTCATAGACTGTTATCCGAAAAATGCATTTATCCGAAGATTTATCTGAAAAACATGCATTTATCCGAAGATTTATCTGAAAAACATGCATTTATCTGAAAAACATGTATTTATCCGAAGATCTGTTTTTATCCGAAAAACTTGCCTTTTTTCCGAAAAAGATGATTTCTCTGAAAAAGTCCTTTTATCCGAAAAACTTGATTTATCTGAAAAAGTCTGTTTTTCCAAAAAAGATTATTTCTCTGAAAAAGTCCTTTTATCCGAAAAACTTGATTTATCTGAAAAAGTCTGTTTTTCCGAAAATGATGATTTCTCTGAAAAAGTCCTTTTATCCGAAAAACTTGATTTATCTAAAAAAGTCTGTTTTTCCGAAAAGATGATTTCTTTGAAGAAGTCCTTTTACCCGAAAAAGTTGATTTCTCTGAAAAAGTCAGTTTATCCGAAAAAGATAGTTTCTCTGAAAAAATCTTTTTATCCGAAAAACATGTGTTTATCTGAAAAAGTCAGTTTATCCGAAAAGGTTGATTTCTCTGAAAAAGTTAGTTTATCCGAAAAAGTTAGTTTCTCTGAAAAAGTCTTTTTATCCGAAAAACATGTGTTTATCTGAAAAAGTCAGTTTATCCGAAAAGGTTTATTTATCTGAAAAAGTCTGCTTTTCCGAAAACTATAGTTTTTCTCTAAAAATGTCAATTATTCCGAAAATGTCAATTGCATTTATCCAAAGAATGTGGATTTATCCAAAGATGGTGTATTGTTTGTTTTCTATGGTATATGTTTGATTTGCTTATGTATAGCTACATCATTATATATATTTTGGGTATATCAATCTTGTATGTTTGTTCGTCTTAAGCAGAAAACATGTCTCAACTTACCGAACAGCAAATCAAAGCTAATCAGACACTTGACGCCGCCAGGGCTCTAAAGTTTATACCAAACAACTTTCGACTGAAAGAAGACAAAGAAGATTCTGCCTTAGCTCATTATGCTTTCAAAGTAGTCAGAGACATTCTTGATCGAACTCCAATAAAGAAGGCTTTATGGGGTACGGCTTCAGTTCCAACTGATTATATGTATGAATTTTGGGCTTCAAAGAAACGACTATCAGACAGAAAGCTCACATTCACCATCAACAAAAAGGAATTTACTCTCACAATTCCTATCTTTCGTCAAATATTCAGATTACCAATGCCACCTATAGGTCAAAGGTTTACAGTCGACCCGGACAAGAATGAAATTGTGAAGATGTATTATTCTCTTGGATACGGTGATCTTGAGTTACAAGTGGTGTCTCAGTTTACTACAGCTAACTTGGGTCAACCTTGGAAAGTATTTTTCGGAATACTCATTCGGTGTCTTACTGCTAAATCAACTGGATATGACTCTTTGCGTCTTTCAACTGCTTGTATCTTTTGGGGAATCTATAAGGGTAAGAATGTGAATTATGCAGAGTTACTATGGGAGGAATTTCAGTATCAACTCTTCCACAATACCAAGAAGAAGACAGGTTACTTTTCTTTCCCACGTTTTATTAAGCTTATTATTCATCACTTCATGCAATTTGATGCCTCAATCGATAAGCGTGAAGAAAGTCCTCATCATAATCCCGATGACGATGCTACTCTTGCGGATTTAATACACAATGGACACACCGGTGTTTACTCAGGTATTCCAACCGCTATTCCTACTAATATGTTGACTGATGAACTCAAAGCAAATGAGGCATACAAGCAATTATTGGATGAAATGGAACTTCAAAAGGAAATAGTTGCATTGGGAGATTTCTCTTCATCAAAACCCAAAGGCAAAGGCAAACACAAACAAGGTGAACCATCAGATGAAACAGCTTCACCTAAGCCCAAAAAGAAGAAAATGTTGCCAAGTCTAGTGGGAAGGAGCTAATGCTTGAGGATGAAGATGAAGATATTAATGAAGACGAACTGCTTCACAAAACTGAAAGACAAAATGTCAAGAAAGCAATCATGTAAAGTAAGAAAGACACAGGGGGTAGTGGTTCAGGAATGAAGGCAAAAGAAACCATATTACCTCATGATATTGCTGAATTTGGGAAACCTAATGAGCACATACCTCGTCGTGAGAAATCTGCCCAAACTGCTGATGATGTTGATTATGACCAACAACCTCATGACGGATTGAAGGACATTGACATTACCGGGTCTACTTATACGACAGCATTTGTTGAGACTACCAAAGCCTTAAGTAATACAGTGTCTCTACCAGTTACTACGGTGTCTCTACCAGTTTCTACAGTGCCTCTACCAATGTCTACAGTGCCTCTACCAGTTTCTACAATGCCTCCACCAGTTTCTACAGTGCCTCCACAAGTGTCTACAGTGCCTCCACCAGTTTCTACAGAGCCTCCACCAGTTTCAACTCTACCTCCACCAGTTATTATAGTGACCCCACCTGTGTCAATTGAACTTCCTTTAACTCTACCAAGTCAACCTCTCTCTAGTTCACTATCAAGCACTACCATGACCATTGCTCTTACACAAAAAACCCCCACACCGATATCGTTGATTCCATGATTACCAGCAATGTTCATGCTTCAAATAGAACAACTCATGACAGCTCAACAAGAAGAGATGGTTCGAATTAAAGAGGAGCTAGCTCATAGACAACAAAGTGAAGAATCCACAAGAAAAACTCAAGAAGACGCAATTGCTAAATTCCAAGAAGAGTTAGAATTATCTCGCAAACTACATGCAGAAGAACTAGCTAAAGTCAAAGCAAATGAATCCGCCAAAAATGAAGCAAAGTTGATTCGTCTTCAAGACCTCAAAAGAAGGTACCGAGAGGAGAAATATGGTATTGATAAAGATAACGATTCAATTGTTGAATCACTTGATGAGAAGGTTAAGGAATCTATTGACAACCTGCGAGACGAGTTGAAACAAATTGCCGCAACCAAAGTCATGATCAAGTCTTCTGACGCTAAAAAGTCAGATTTTCTCATTGCTCAAAGGTTCACGGATTATGAGTTAAAGAAACTCTTACATGCTCGGATGATTAAAGTCGGGTCCTACAACAAAACCAAAGCTCAAAAGATCCTTCACAAAGCTCTTAAAACGGCTATAGATGAAGATACTAAGATATTCGAGAAACATGGTACTGTAGTTCCCTATAATATCTTAAATGACGAAGAAGATGAATCCGACAATGATGACGATGATGCTGATGATGATGACAAGGGTTATGACGACAAAGGTAGTGATGACGAAGGAGGGACTTATGAAGACAAAGGTAGTGATGACGAAGGAGGAAGTGATGAAGAACGAGGTAGTGATAACGAAGAAGGTACTAATGACGAAGAAGAAAGTGATAAACACATTGATGGTGACGATAATGGTGATGGTGACGGCAAAAATGGTGATGATCAAGAAGAAGGGGACGATGATACAGGGAAAAGGGATGGAGACAAGCAAGACAAGTCTAATAAAGACAAGTCCAAAGGTGACAAATCTTCCAAATATGATGTTACCAAGGGTAAATCGACTCCAAAACCTACACCTCGTCAAGGCTGACGCACCAAGAAGTTTCATGATTTAGATGCTAATACAGCCTCATCACATACTCCAGCCACAACCGCTCCTGCAACCACAACTGTTCCTGTCACATCTGCCCCAGTTGCTTCAGTTACTACACTTTTAGTACAACAACAACTCACGGAACCTGATCAACCTGTACCAGACATCCCAGTCTCTGATCCAGTCCAAGACATACCAGACACTAAAGCAGTAGCAGTACCTGTTGTTGATGTTCTTGTCTCTACTGTAGTTCTTGATGTTCCAGAGTCAAGTGAACCAGCATAGGTAGATACACTCGAGGAAGATGAAAATGCACCCGTACAACCTTGGGTGTCCAACGCTGCTGCACTTCGTCCACTGACACAGGCTGATGAAGCTGATTTTTATCAATTCCTAAGCAATCCAATAGATTTTTCAAGATTCTTGGAGTACAACTATGGGTGTAACGTAACTCAAGAAATGGTTGTGAGAGGACTCAAAAGTCCCAACCTTCGTGTTAAATCCAAGCTCAGCAGTACAGAATACGAGTACAAAGCAAATGAGCTTCTTAAAGCGTTGAGAACTACTCAAAGGGATGGTCTTCATGCGCCTGAAAAACCTCCTCCTACTACAGCTATAGATAATGATCAAATTGCACTTGAATTCTTTTAGTGAGGATCTCGAATACTTGGTCAAGGGAGCAAACAAGTATGCCACTTCCTTAACATTGGTAAAGCCTGCAACTTGGGATTTGATACCTTGGTTAGAAGAAAAATTAATTGTCTCCGGGTTCCACTGTGGAAACCTTGGTTTCCTCGATCTTTTAGCTACTAGGAATGCATCATGTTCATATGATTAGATAATCAAAGTGGAATTAGAACACGACACATTAACAAGGTGTTTAGGCACAAAACACATGAATTAAACTAATGGATTGTTCATTATATTAATAACAAACAATCACTAGACGTGTATGCATTGAATCCCACGTCTAGTCAACACACGCTTTAGGTTTACATTGTATATGAAAGTTATGAATAAACCTAATACCCTTGGTTCCTTTTTTTAAGTGTAAGGATTAGGGTTTACAAGAGATAATATCAAATAAACATGTAAATCTTCTATTCAAATAAACTTATACATAATATATTCTGCATGTTTATCTAAATAGAAGCTTCCAAAGGCTTCTTGTCTATGTTTCTGTCAATGCTTAGTTTGTACATGACTGTAACACCCCATTTTGCTAATGGAAATGTCACATGCAATTATGGCGTGTCATCAAAGCATACAAGGAAAAATGTCTAAACATTACTTGACCATAAAAAGGAAAATACCGGAATCAAACATCGGTAGTCCAAAAGTAAAGCTCATCACACACAAACATAGTATAGTAAAGGAAAGGACTAAACAATGTCCATAGCAAATGTATCATAAGAAAGGAAATGCATAAAGTAAAGAAGGCTAGACAGCTTCCAGTCCATATGCACGTACTCTTAGTGTCTATGAGCGTCCCTGAGTACCTGCCGTTTTGGGAACATAGAAAAGGAAAACGGTGAGCAAATACGCTCAGTGCACGGATGTACAATAAAGCATGAATAGGATAAGCATATAACATATAACAGCGGAAGAAACTAAGTCCCGAGTAACCTGGTTAAGTCTTGATAAAACTGGTTTAATAGTTCGAAAAGCTTTATGTTTATCTTGTAAAATCTGTTTGTCATATTTTACCATTAGCCAATATAGGTCATGAAAATCCACCGTGCATGAATACTTGGAGGGGTGACCTCATCATGCAAATTAGAGGGGCTGCCTCTAATTTAATACACTGGTTTTTAGGTAGGAGGGATCAGCTCCTTGTGAAGGATGCAAGGCACACACCACATTCACCATAAAATCCTGACTGAAAACATGTAACTAGGATGCACCCATACGCCCCACATGATAAATATAATATAAATGGCCAAAAACTGAAGGGAAGCCACGAGCAATCACTCCGCCGTGGTGAAGTCATAACATCAGTGCCTCTAATGTTATGGTTATGGTACCTCCATAACTAGGTGAAACTGGTCATGCATGTATATGGCTATAGGTATTCTTAATTAAACATAAGCAATCAAACACGTAACTTATACTACGGAAAAACAGTTGGCTGCATACGGGGAATCCTATTAAGGAAAGAATGTCCATATTGAAAGGACGGGAATCCGTACCTTATGTCCAGTGAACGAAGAAGATGAACTGAGAGGAATCCTACTTCCGAATCACTAGTGCTACATAAATACATACATGAATCAGTATCTTCTTACTAAATACGTACCTGGTTTTATGTCATGTCTTAGCTTATTTTATGTGTTCTTACCATGTTTTACTGTTTTAAAGCCTTAAACCGTGTTTATCTTATATTCTGTTTAATCTGATTAAGTATTTCTGGTATTTCATGTGTTATTATACTTACTGTGTAATAATAAGTAACTTTTCAAAAATAACAGGTTTCCTAAAATAGAAAGTTTCCAAAAATAGAAAGTTTCCAAAAATAGAAAGTTATCAAAAATATAAAGTTTCCAAAAATTGAAAGTTTCCAAAAATAGAAAGTTCCCAAAAATAGAAAGTTTCCAAAAATATAAATTTTCCAAAAATAGGAAAGTTTCCAAAAATAGAATTACTGCTTAAAATAGATAAGTTTCTAAAAATAGAAAGTTTCCATAAATAGATCAGCTGCCTTAATTAAATAAGTTTCCATAAATAGATTAGCTGCCTGAAATAAATAAGTTTCTAAAAATAGAAGGTTTCCATAATTAGAAATAAGCTGGTTAAATAAGCTAAGTATATAAGCCTAAGTGTTTTCATGATTATTTTCTAAGTCATATGATATAATGTATAGTTTAATAATTATTTCATGTAATTAAATTAAACTATAGGTTAAAATATTTAATTAAAGTATAACATGTTTTTAATTAAATAAAGTTAAATAATTAGGTTGAAACATGTACTATTATTTATTAATAATATAATCTAAGTCATGTTAATTAATTAATTATAATCATGGTTTTTAAATAATTAATTAATTATAAGTCTAAAATATAAAATACTTAGGTTAATTAATTTCATGATTATTAATAATTAAAATAACCTAAGTCATGTTATTAAATTAATCATGTCATTTATTAATTTAATTTTTAACATAAGATCATAAAAATAAAACTAACATACACCATGAACCGGATCTAGAATCAAAACCATGAATCGGCCATGAAATCGACACCGTACCCCGAACCAACTCGGGGTACCCCTTGTCTTGAGGCTTCCGTGGGACCCACACAAACCAACCCGGGCCATATGGTCTCGGTGGTGGTCGGTTGGCCAAACCGAAACCCCCTTGGGTTCGGTGTAGGCTGCGGCCAAAACAAACACCCCTTAAAACCATACTTTTGATTTTATTAAACCTCAATTCATGTTAGATCCATGTTTATTTATTAGGTTTTTGTAAAAAACATAACATGTTCTTGATTTATAAAAGATCAAATCAAAAGAAAAAGGTTTAAAAAGGATTTACCAAATTCGTGGATCAATAGGACGAAGAACAAACACGATCACCAACTAATATTCCAAGATCCAAGATCACCAAACACCTCCTTGTGGTGTTTTGAGGGTGGTGGCCAAAAAGAAGAAGAGAAGGAGGGTTTTAGGTTTTTGCTAAAATATTCTGTAAATGTAAAAACGAGTAGTGTAAAAATCATTTAACCCCTTTAGTAAAAATTACAAATGGGCTTGGCCCATTTGTCCCTTGTATCCGCGGGTAGCGGGCCCACTTGGGGTACCCGTACCTTTTTCCGTGTCTCGATGTTAAGTTATACATTCGTGATTATTTGTGTTCGTGTTTTATGTGTTCTTGTTACATAATTATCGTGATCTAATATATTTAATTACGCTCGTAATAAATATATCTACGTAATTAATAATAGTTCGTGTTTTAATTACGTTCATGATTTCATGATCGCATGTTCTTGATTAATTATTGTCGAATAATTATTACGTGCTCGTGCGTAGTAAATACTTATCGTGTTCCAACACGGGTACGTAATACGTAAAATCCTAACACGTAATCGTAATCATGCTATATTAGGAAAGTTTTAATCTAGTACGTACGATCTTAAAGGTACTATTCATGGTAAAAGCATGCGGGTTTTACAACTCTTCCCCATTAAAAAGAATAATTCGTCCCCGAATTATAGATAAAGTAAACTGGAAAAGAAGAACATACCCGAATTCAAAATATGAAATGAGGGTAAGAAGCCCGGATAGACTCCTCTGTTTCCCAAGTGGCTTCCCGCTCGGTAAGATCCCTCCATAGAATTTTGACGAATGGAATCGTCTTCTTTCTCATGACTTGTTCTTGTCTGTCAAGAACTCGTTCGGGTTCTTCTATAAAAGTGAGATCTTCACGTATCTGTTCTAGTGGATACTGAACCATGTGAATGGGATGATACTGGTACCCTCTGAGTAAGGACACATGAAACACATTGTGCACATGCGAAAGTTGCGGAGGTAACGCCAATCGGTAAGATACTTCACCGACTCGTTCAATGATATCAAACGGTCCGATGAAACGAGGACTGAGCTTCCATTTAATCCCGAAGCGTCTAACACCACGTGCCGGCGAAACCTTAAGGAAGACGTGATCTCCTACGTTAAAGTGTATGTCCCTACGATGCTTATCGGCGTAACTCTTCTGACGTGACCCTGCTTCCTGAATTTTCTGCTTAGCTACTGCGATCTTCTCATTGGTCATCTCTATGATTTCCGGTTCTTCAAGTGTTCGCTCGCCAACCTGATCCCAGTAGATTGGGGCGCGACACTTTCTGCCATACAACATCTCAAATGGAGCACACTTGATACTTGCGTGCCAACTGTTGTTGTAGGCAAACTCCACCAAACAGATGTAATCGTCCCAATCACCCGTCCATTCCAACGCACATGACCTCAACATATCTTCCAATGTCTGAATGGTTCGCTCCGACTGTCCGTCCGTTTGAGGATGAAAAGCCGTGCTAAGCTTAAGTTGTGTACCCCCAAGCTTTCTGCAGACTTTTCCAAAAGCGCGAAGTGAATCGAGGATCTCTGTCTGAGACGATGCTAGATGGTGCACCGTGGAGTCTCATGATCTCTCTTCTGTACGTATCTGCGATTTTACTTACCGGATCTTCCATGCGGATCGGTAAGAAATGAGCTGATTTGGTAAGTCGATCAACGATAACCCAAATCGCATCGTGCTTCCTCTTGGTAGGCGGAAGACCAGTAACAAAATCCATGGTGATTTTGTCCCACTTCCACTCTGGAATATCCAACGGTTGAAGGAGACCGCCAGATCGCTGATGCTCGATCTTAACCTGCTGGCAGGTAAGACATTTGGAGACGTAAGTGGCCACATCCTGCTTCATACCACTCCACCAAAAGTACTGCTTGATGTCATGGTACATCTTAGTCGAACCAGGATGTATAGAGAATGGGGAGCTATGAGCTTCAGCTAACAAAGCTTCCTGGAGTTCTTGTTCATCAGGAACACAAAGTCTCGTACCCTGCCATACGATACCATGTGCATCTACTCTGAATTCTGTCTGCTTCTCCAAATTTCGTACTATCGCCCAGATTTCTCTGTCATCCTTCTGAGTTTCCTTGATCTTAGAGAGTAACTCGGGTTCTACTCTAAGATTAGCCCAGTAACCGTGCTGTCCACGTACCATGTACTCGATGTCTAGTCGCTCCAAGTATCTTATGATTTCCTCTTCGATTCTAATGTCGTTGATCATTCCGGACTTCCTGCTAAGAGCATCTGCTACTACATTTTCCTTTCCGGGATGATACTGTAGATTAATGTCATAATCCTTCAACAGCTCTAACCATCTCCTCTGCCTCATGTTCAATTCACGCTGAGTGAAGATATACTTCAACCTCTTGTGGCCCGTGAAAATGTCACATGATTCTCCATATAAGTAGTGCCTCCATATTTTCATTGCAAACACGACTGCAGCAAGTTCCAGATCATGCGTGGGGTAATTTTCTTCATAAGGCTTAAGCTGTCGTGAAGCGTACGCGATCACTTTCCCATGTTGCATGAGAACACAGCCAAGTCCCTTCCCCGATGCATCGCTGTAGATTTGAAATCCACCCGTACCAGATGGTAGAGTAAGAATAGGTGCAGATACTAGCTTCTGCTTCACGTCTTCAAAGATCTTTTCTCGATCTTCAGACCAGACGAATTTCTCCCCTTTCCGTATCAGTTTGGTCAATGGTAGTGCTAGGTGGGAAAAGTTCTCCACGAACCTACGGTAGTAGCAAGCTAAGCCTAAGAAATAGCGGACTTCCGTCGCTGATGTCGGCCTTGGCCACTTAGTAATGGTGTAACACCCCATTTTGATAATGGAATGTCACGCGTAATTATGGCGTGTCATCAACGCATACAAGGATAAATGTCTAAAACATTACATGACCATAGGGTAAACCGGAATTAAACATCGGTTCCTAAACATAAGCCCAAAACATAATAAAACAAGGGAAATGAATGAAAGACTAAACAAGCATAAGTATATGAAGGAAAAAAGGAAAAGAAGTCTCTGGCAGCTTCCATCCTATGCACGTCCTCCAAATGCTCGAGTCTTTCCTAAGGTACCTGCCGTTTTGGGACAAGGAAAGGAAAGTAACGGCTGAGCAAAACGCTCAGTGCACGGATATAGACATAGTATGAATGACTAAGCATAATAAAGACTTAATAGCAGCGGAAATGCATAAGCCCTAGAAAACCTAGAACATGTTCATAAAACTGGTTTTATAGTTTGAAAAGCCTTATGTTTATCTTATGAAAACTATTTAACATATTTTACCATTAGCCAATATAGGTCATGAAAATCCACCGTGCATGAATACTTGGAGGGGTGACCTCATCATGCAAATTAGAGGGGCTGCCTCTAATTTAATATACTGGTTTTTGGGTAGGAGGGATAAGCTCCTTGTGAAGGATGCAAGGCACACACCACATTCACCATGAAATCCTGACTGAAAACATGTAACTAGGATGCACCCATACGCCCACATGATAAATATAATATAAATGGCCAAAAGCTAAAGGGACGCCACGAGCAATCACTCCGCCGTGGTGAAGTCATAACATCAGTGCCTCTAATGTTATGGTTATGGTACCTCCATAACTAGGTGAAACTGGTAATGCATGTATATGGCTATAGGTAATCTGAATTAAACATAAGCAATCAAACACATAACTTATACTACGGGAAAACAGTTGGCTGCATACGGGGAATCCTAATAAGGAAAGAATGTCCATACTGAAAGGACGGAAATCCATACCTTATGTCCAGTGAACGAAGAAGACGAACTGAGAGGAATCCTACTTCCGTATCACTAATGCTACATAAATACATACATGAATAAGTATCTGCTTACTAATACGTAACTGATTTTATGTCATGTCTTAGCTTATTTTATATGTTCTTACCATGTTTTACTGTTTTAAGCCTTAAACTGTGTTTATCTTATATTCTGTTTACTCTGATTAAGTATTTCTGGTATTTCATGTATTATTATACTTACTATGTAATAATAAGTGTTGGGAATAAAATATGGGTCAGTTCACTAGACGCTGATAAGAAGAATGTCAACGCTGATAGGATGACATTGGACGCTGACAGCCAAGCGTTGACATTGAAGAAGTCAACACTGACAGCCTTGAAGATTAGCACTGATGGAATATATCTTCATACGAATCTTTTGTTTATTTGTTTCTTTATTTATGTATGGTAAAGATAAGCACGACATTGTATTTTCCATTATTATCTTTACCTAGAATAGTTGATTCGTAGCTTATTGTACAAGACTTCTTGTTCTATAAAAGAAGATCTTTTAGGTTAAAGTTGAATATCAGTTTTTCATAAGTATTCGCAAGTTAAACCTCTTTCATTGTAATCAAGTACGATCATTCTAATACAAGTGAAAGTTTGTTTAACATCTTTGTGTTTTAGATCAAGTGTTAATTCCGCATAACACTTTGTTACTTTATTCATAAGCAAAGGTTTCTCTACGTGTAGTACTTGATCTAATCTCGTATACACAAAGCTTAATCGATCTAAGTTTGGGATCAACAAGTGGTATCAGAGCTTGTTGAGAAACTTTTGATCTTTAAGTAACGCAAGAACCCTAAAACACCAAACCCTAAAAACCCTAAATCTCACAAAACCCTAAAAACACCATGTCTGGCACAAATCAGCCTTCTGCTTTGTTACAAAACAACTCCACAAATCCTAGTATCAAAATTCCCATGTTTGATGCCAGGAACTTTGAGCTTTGGAAGTCTAACTTTGAGCAGTATATAGCTATCCATGACTACACTCTTTGGGAGATTGTTGAATATGGGAACACATTCAACAAAGCCCAAAAGATTGCTGCTGCTATTGCCGCAAGGGTAGCTCTTCCTAATTGTCCTGAAGCTGATAAGAAGGAAAAGCCTGAAGATGGAAGAGCTGTATCTATTGAAGATATAGCCAAGAATAGGGTGGACATGAAAATCTTGAACATCATGAAACACGCCCTAGGTCATGAAAATCAGCACAAGTACAAACGCTTTGAGTCTGCAAAAGAGCTTTGGGAAGCTCTTGAAGTAGCACATGGTGGCAATGCTGACACAAAAGAAGAAAAGAAGAAGCAACTCTTGCATGAGTATGCTGTCTTTAAAGCTCAACCTAATGAGAATCTCAGCAGTGTGAGAAGTAGACTTCTTGACATCACAAGTCAACTTTCCTTCATGGGAACACAGATTGATGACCCTGAATTGAATGCTACTTTTCTCAAAAGCCTTGGTGATGTATGGAAGATTGAGACAAGATCCATTCTTGTCAATAACACCCACAAGACCTCCAGGTTTGATGACATCTTCAACAAACTAAGACTGTTGGAGAATGAATGGCAGTTGGATAGTGATAATAAATCTTCCAGCAGCAACATGGCCTTCTTCTCACAAAGTGAAGGCCAATTTGATTCCATGAACTTCTATGGACATCCAGCCACTGGATCTCAATGTGTCAACGCTGGATCTCAGCCTGTCAGCGCTGGATCATATCCTGTCAACGCTTTATACTCAAGCGCTGACACACACAACTTTGGCGCTGATAGAATTAAACCTGCTGGTTTAGATCTAGATACTGTGTGTGCATTCATTGCTTCTTTGCCCAGTGATTCAAGGATTACATATGAAGATCTTGAGCAGATAAGTGATGAACAATTGGAAGAGATGGACATCAAGTGGACTATGGCTCTTGTGAGTTTAAGAGCAAACAGGTTTAATAAAAGGGTCAAGAAGAAGATGACCTTTAATGCTAAGGATGTTGCTGGATTTGACAAGTCCAAGGTTGAGTGCTACAACTGTCATAGGATGGGGCACTTTATGAGGGAATGTAGATCTCCAAGAAGATCTGATGCTGGTAAGCCTTCAAGCCAAATGATTAAGAGCCCAGATCCCAAGGCCATGGTTGCTGTTCAACAAATTGATGGTGTTGGAGAATGGGACTGGAGCTGGATGGCTAAGGATGAGGAAGAGGACAGAGCTTTGGTTGCTGAAGTTAAAGAAGAGCATGTTGAATATGCTCTCATGGCACACTCCTCCTCTTCATCAGATAATGAGGTATATGATGATGCTTTCTGTTCTAAGGGTTGTCGTTTAAATACTGAAAAACTAAATCAAGAGATAGTTAAATTATTAGATGAGGCAAGTACTGAAAGATGCAAAGTATCTAATTATCAAATTGCTCTTACCCAAACAGAAAAGACAGTAGCTGAGTATAAGAAAATGGAGTTTGATGTAAAGGATCAAATAAATATCTTAAAACATGAGTTACATCAAAGTAATGATATTCAAGATATAGTAAACAGGGTTAATCTTGATTTGATAGCTCAGTTAGAAGAGGCTAACAAAAATAAAGATAATGTAAGTCTTAAAATCCAGAGATTTGATAAGGCCACACAATCCCTAGGAGAGTGTGTTAGTAAACAAAGAGACTCTAAGGACATAAGTGGGATTGGGATGAAAATTATACTGGTGTTCCACCACCAGCTGGGGATTTCTATAGTGTCCAATCAAAGGACTTATCTTGGACTGGCTTGCCAGAATGCCAAGAGGAGGAATTCATTCCTCCACCTAGAGTGACTTCCCCAGTTGAAGAATACAAACAAAAACTGACTGACCTAGATGAGTGGAAGAAAGCTAACCACACTTTGTTTGTTAAGGGAGGGTTGTTGTGTGAAAGTCCAAATGGGCCCACACCAATCATGAGCCATAATATTGTGGAGTCCAATGATCCTAAACCTATTAAGATCACACACCCTACCACTGGCAAAGCTGTTGACCTTGGCCCACAAACTGTTAGAAAACCTAGTGTTAAGTATGCAGAGATGTATAGGAATACTAGGTCACCAAAAAGCCAAGTTAGTAATCATGGAACAGGCTTCTTTGCTTCTAGACCTAAGACTATGTCTAGAAAAGCTTGTTACACATGTGGTAGCTTCTCACATTTGGCATACAAATGTGTCAACGCTTCCAATGTCAACGCTGATAGGAACCATTTCAGCGCTGACAAAAGTCAACATAGGTCAAACACTGTCAGACCCAATACCTTTGTGAACAAAAGTTCACAAGTTGTTAGACCAGCCCCATTCTTTTCTAGAGGGTCTAACACACAAGGCCTAAGACCTTTTCAAAAGTCAAACACTTGGTCAAATAGGCAATGGGTTCCTGTAGCAAACCCTAGGTTCAACGCTGATAAAGGCAATCGGGGCGCTGACAAGAGCAATTGCAGCGCTGATAGATACACTGCCAAACCTAGGTATTTGCAACCACAGGGAAATAGGTCTAAAGCTTCTACTAGCTTAACATGGAGACCAAAACAAGACCAAAACTCTAATTCTACTTGTATTTCTGTGACATGCAACAGGTTTCATTATATTTCAAAGGCATTGTCAACACCAATTGGGGTTAACTGGGAATTTCATTCAAACAGGGATGAAAATGGGGTTGTTATGAGAACCAAGTCTGTTCTTGTTGAACAACCAAATGAATCCAAGTCTTCCAAGGCTTGGGTTCCCAAAGAAAACTAATGTGTTTTCTTTATGTGCAGGGCATTCAGAAGAAGATCAATGATTATGGATACTGGGATAGTGGATGCTCAAGGCACATGACAGGAAAGGAAGACTATCTGACAAACTTCACTCCTATTCAAGATGGTGATAAGGTATACTTTGGAGGGGGCTACGGCACCATCACTGGAAAAGGAACCCTTGTCACCAACAATCTACGGTTTGAGAATGTCTTCTTGGTAAAAGAACTGGATTATAATTTGTTTAGTGTATCACAAGTGTGTGATAACAAAAATAAGGTTCTTTTCACAGATACTGAGTGCTTGGTGTTAAGCAAAGATTATAAGCTCCCTGAGGAAAAATACATAGATTTTAGAACACCAAGGCATAAAGACATATATAATGTGAATCTTAATGGAATTAAGGTAAATAATAAAATGATGTCATGTCTTTATGCTAAAGCCTCAGTAGATGAAAGTAATCTTTGGCACAGGAGATTAGGGCACATAAACTTTAAGAATATCAATAGACTTGTGAGGCTTGGTTTAGTTGATGGTTTGCCTGAAAAGGCTTTCCACAATGACCACACTTGTGTTGCATGTCTTAAGGGCAAGCAGCACAAGGTCTCATTCAGGTCTAAACAGGTGCACTCTAGTTCTAAACCACTTCACTTATTGCATATGGACCTCTTTGGTCCAACTAATATAGAAAGTTTGAAGGGTAAATCATATTGTTTTGTTATCACTGATGATTTTTCCAGGTTTACATGGACTTTCTTTTTAGCCAAGAAAAGTGAAACTGCCCAAAGTCTGATTAATTTCATTACCCAGATTGAAAAGAAGAATGGTAATGAGGTCAAAATTATTAGAAGTGACAATGGGGGTGAGTTTAGAAATCAGTTGTTAGATGATTTTTGTGCCAAGAAAGGGATTACTAGGCAGTTTAGCATAGCTAGAACCCCACAGCAAAATGGGGTTGCTGAAAGGAAGAATAGAACCCTTATTGAAGCAGCCAGAACCATGTTGGCTGATGCCCACTTTCCTATAGCCTTTTGGGCTGAAGCTGTTAACACAGCTTGTTATGTTCAAAATAGGGCATTGGTCAACAAAATACATAATAAGACACCTTATGAGTTACTTTGGGGAAGGAAGCCAAATATTGGCTTTCTTAAGCCTTTTGGTTGTCATGTAGATGTTTTAGAAACTAGTTATGCCCTAGGTAAGTTTGATTCAAAAGGTGATGAAGGCTACTTCATGGGTTATTCAGTGCAGAGCAAAGGATATAGGGTTTACATTAAAAAGGAAAAACGTATACTTGAAAAAGTACATGTTAGGTTTTTAGAAAGTAAACCTAGTGATCCTGAAAGTGGTCCAAATTGGTTGTTTGACTTAGAACCTTTATCTAGAGCTTTAAATTATATGCCTGTTACTGATCCAGACATTGTGAAGGAAACTTCAAGTGCTTTGGAAAAGAGAATTGGTAATGTTTCAGGTATACAGGTTGCTAAGAAGAATGGACCACCAGCAGCTGAGTCATCTCCTACACAAGAATATGTTACACTTCCTATATGGATAGATGAGTATTATGCTGCTGCTACTGCTGCTAGGAAAGATAATGGTGGTGTCCAAATACCACCAAATACAAACATGCATGATTCTTCAGGCGCTGACAAAGGGAAATCAAGCACTGACAAGACCAATTCAGACGCTGATGGCTCAAACGCTGACAACAACAGTTCAAGCGCTGTTAGCCCAAGCGCTGACAAACAAGGTTCAGACTTTGGTGACACCTTTACACAGCTTTTCTCTTCCCATTTTGAACAAGGTGGACCTTCCAATGTTCATGAAGAGATTTCTGTTGATCAAGGAGAGTCTGAGGAAGAAGATATTGGCAACATGGAGCGTGAAGTTGAGGACACCAGACTTTTTGAAGGAGGAGTTCTCACTTCCACAGCAAAGGATCACCCCACATCTCAGATCATTGGTGATGTTATGGCTCCAGTTCAGACAAGAAGATGTTCCAAAGAAAGATGCAGCACAAATTGCATTTGATGAACAGTTGGCTGCACAACTTTTGGAAAGAGATTTGAAGAGGAGTGGTAGATCACCATTTGTTGCTTCTGAGAGTGAAGAAGAAAGTGGTGATGGAAAAGAAGAGGATAGCTCAGATTCAAGTATTCAAATTATTGAAGATCCAGAAAGACTTGAATATGGGGATGAGCTAGCAAAGGAAAGGTTGAGTGATTTGAAGAATCATATTGATTGGGACCTTCCTGAAATCACCAGATTGTACCATGCTTGGGAAGACAAGGTTATGGACAACCCAGGGATGAGTTTATCAGATCAAATTTGGGGGTTGGAAGTTCTTCTCAGGGTACAAGATGACATAAAGGTGATTATGAGGTTTAATACACAAGAGGTCAAGACCTGGCTCAAGAGAGATAGAAGGCAATTGTATTACAAGTTGCTTAGATGCCATCAACCCAGATGGACATACAAGAAGTTGCTGGCCTTATCTTTTGAGGAGCTAGAGTATAGGGCACATCCTATTTGGAGGAAGGTGCAAGAACAAAATGTCTTACAGTTTCTTTCAGAAGAAAGGAAACAAGAGCTTGCTGAGGAAATACAGATTCAAAAGGAAATGAGGATTGCTCAAAGACCAGTAAAGAAAGGAGATCCTTTCCAATTTCCCAAAGATATGGATGTGTATTTTCCAACTGAAGGTGTCATAAGGAAGCATCTTAAGCTTTCTCCATTGGAAGCTTCAGATTTGGTTAATGTAGTACCTCTAGATGACAGAAATCCAATCATCAGTTTTGATGAAGATGAGTGTGGATTTTGGAAGATTGGCAGATTTGGAAAGGAGGTACATACTTTCACTTCAGTTATTTCTATTTTTGCAAGCATAGACAGGGAAGACTTGGTGCATCTATGGAGATTAATAGAGGCCAAGTATACAGCTGAAGCACCTACTTCAGCAAATGGAATAAGACTTTGGAACACATTTTTGACTTTGTGTGGTCCAAGAGAAGCAGATCCTGCCATATGGAAGGATCTTGAAGATGATCTCAGTAATCTTCATTGGAGGCTTTATTCTACTTGTGGTGTATTTCATTTGAGCTCTACAAAGTTTTCAGAGTATTTACTTGTGGATGCTGACTATTTCTTGTCCAAAGAAGTGTTGGAGAAGATGCTAGAGACACCCTTGGAGATTGATTATACTAGTGACGTGGCCAAGGACTTGATTAGATATGTTTATCACCAACATAAGAAGTTTTTGCAAGATTCCTCCTAAGCCTTAAGTATTTATTCAGAAACTTGATCATTGGAATGGATATCAAGTTTAGGGGAGGATTGTTGGGAATAAAATATGGGTCAGTTCACTAGACGCTGATAAGAAGAATGTCAATGCTGATAGGATGACATTGGACGCTGACAGCCAAGCGTTGACATTGAAGAAGTCAACACTGACAGCCTTGAAGATTAGCACTGATGGAATATATCTTCATACGAATCTTTTGTTTATTTGTTTCTTTATTTATGTATGGTAAAGATAAGCACGACATTGTATTTTCCATTATTATCTTTACCTAGAATAGTTGATTCGTAGCTTATTGTACAAGACTTCTTGTTCTATAAAAGAAGATCTTTTAGGTTAAAGTTGAATATCAGTTTTTCATAAGTATTCGCAAGTTAAACCTCTTTCATTGTAATCAAGTACGATCATTCTAATACAAGTGAAAGTTTGTTTAACATCTTTGTGTTTTAGATCAAGTGTTAATTCCGCATAACACTTTGTTACTTTATTCATAAGCAAAGGTTTCTCTACGTGTAGTACTTGATCTAATCTCGTATACACAAAGCTTAATCGATCTAAGTTTGGGATCAACAATAAGTAACTTTCCAAAAATAGCAGGTTTCCTAAAATAGAAAGTTTCCAAAAAATAGAAAGTTTCCAAAAATAGAAAGTTACCAAAAATAGAAAGTTTCCAAAAATAGAAATTTTCCAAAAATAGAAAGTTTCCAAAAATAGACAGTTTCCAAAAATAGAAAGTTTACAAAAATAGAATTACTGCTTAAAATAGATAAGTTTCTAAAAATAGAAAGTTTCCATAAATAGCTTAGCTGCCTTATTTAAATAAGTTTCCAAAAATAGATTAGTTGCCTAAAATAAATAAGTTTCTAAAAATAGAACGTTTCCATAATTAGAAATAAGCTGGTTAAATAAGCTAAGTATATAAGCCTAAGTGTTTTCATGATTATTTTCTAAGTCATATGATATAATGTATAGTTTATTAATTATTTCATGTAATTTAAATAAACTATAGGTTAAAATATTTAATTAAATTATATCATGTTTTTAATTAAATAAAGTTAAATACTTAGGTTAATACATGTATTATTATTTATTAATAATATAACCTAAGTCATGTTAATTAATTAATTATAACCATGGTTTTTAAATAATTAATTAATTATAAGGTCTATAAAATATAAAATACTTAGGTTTATAATTCCATGATATTAATAATTAAATTATAACCTAAGTCATGTTAATTAAATTAATCATGTCATATACATTAATTTAATTATAACATATGATCATATAATAATAATAATCTTAACATAAACCGTGAACCGGATCTTGACTAGGAACCATGAACCGGACATGAAATCAACACCATACCCCGAACCACTTCGAGGTTCCCATTGGTTTGTTGCTGCCGTGGGACCCACACCACCAAACCGGGACCATATAGTCTCGGTGGTGGCTTAATGGCCAAACTGTGACCCCCTTGGGGTACGGTTTAGGCGTCAGCCAACCAACAACCCTAAAAACACGCTTTTTGATTTTACCCTTTAACCAAATACATGTTTATTTTATGTTTTTAATTAGGTTTTAAAAACATCATGTTCTTAATTAATTTTACTAAATCAAATCAAAAGAAAATATTAAAAAGAAAGGTTAAAAAGGTATACCGAATGTGTAGATTAATGGAGGATGAACAAACACTAATACTTGCATAATATCCAAGATCAAAATCAACAAAACATCCCTCCTTGGTGTGTTGAAAGTGGCGGCCACAAAAGGAGAAGAAGAGGAGAGGAGAAAACTTTTTTTTTAGGTTTTGTGTTTATTTCTGAAAAGTGAAAAATGAACATAGTTTTTACCTTTACCCCCCCTTTCATGTAAAACTTAATGGGCTTAGCCCATTCCTTCCTTTGTAGCCGTGTGTATGGGGCCCCACATGGGGTAACCCGAATGTTTTCTGTGTCTAAAATATTAGTGTGTTCTCGTGTGTTCTCGTGTTCGTGTTTTACGTGTTTTAATCAGTTATCGATCGAGACTTAATATATTTATTCGTGTTCGAAATAAATATATATACGTAATTTATATTAGCTCGTGATTTAATTACGTTCATGATTTCATGATCGCATGTTCGTGATTAATTATTGTCAAATAATTATTGTGTGTTCGTGCGTAGTAAATACTTATCGTGTACTAACACGTACGTAATACGTAAAATCCTAACACGTAATCGTAATCAAGCTATAATAGGAAAGTTTAATCTAGTACGTACGATCTTAAGGGTACTATTTATGGTAAAAGCATGCGGGTTTTACAACTCTTCCCCCCTAAAAAAAATAATTTGTCCCAGAATTATAGATAACGTAAACTGGAAAAGAAGAACATACCCGAATCAAACTGAGAGGGTATGTAAGATAAAAATGTGCAGGTGAGCTGGCAGAAGGAGCGCGGAACGTGACATGTCTTGAAAGGACTTGGAACGTGATGTGACTGAAATTACATATCTAATTGATGAGAGAAAACGGATAAAAGTCCGGATGAACTTGTCCGTTTCCAAGTGGCCTCCCTCTTGGAACGGTTCCTTAAGAAGATCTTGACACAAATGATAAATCTTGGTCCTCCTGACCTTGACTTGGAATACGAAGAAATTCTTGGTTATCAACGGAAGGTAGATCCCCTAAATTTGATCGAGGAAAATAAGAGTTAACGTGCTAGGGTAATTGAAACGTTACGATGCAAGACAATCTGACTTAACTGATAATTAGAAACGATACGCGAGACATAAAGAAACGTAGTACGTGAAAAATTTTGAACGTGGTACGTGAAAATTTTTGAACGTGCTACGTGGAGATATGGCGAGTGTAGTATGAGTAAACATATTGTGATCCATGATACGTGTAACATATCTTGATCATGATATGAGGAACGTGGAATGAACATGACATGTGAAACATATCGTGATCATAGAATATAATGGCGGTAACGCCAAACGCTAGAAGGTGAGACATAGATTTTGAAGAGAAACGTTTATCTGGGGATAGGGAGTTATACTAAACTTGGGTCTGGTCTCTCAAGTTCTTGCAAACTACCCATAATGAGAAAAGAAATGAACGTAAAATCGTAAACCAAAATACGATCATGAACGTGAATAGTGTCATGAACGCGAGCGCGAAAGCAAGGCGTGGAATTAGAACAAGGACGTGAAGTAAATAAGGAGCATAATTATGAATATTTGTCTGACTTGATAACTGAGGAATTGCCAAGTGATTGGATGAGCCTTGGCTGGAACATGTCCGATCAATCTGTTGGTTCTGAAATCCTTGCGGATGTAAGGATTCTGCAGACTTGATCAAACTGTTTGTAATAACTCAGATAGCATCCTGCTTCTTCTGAGTTTGCATTAATCTGGTAACCAAAATACGTGGAGGTCTTGTCCCATTTCAATTCACAATTTCAGATGATGAAAACATCCAAGTTTGTTGGTGTCCTATCTTAACCTGTTTGTATGTCAGGTACCTAGATATGAACGTAACTGTATCTTGCTTCGTAGAACTTGATACATAGGAGTTTGCGAAACTCTGAGTCTCTGAATCTAGACTTCTCCTAGCGTAGGATTTTCTAGAACACCTAATGTAGTGTAGGGTTCTCTCCTTTACGCTTAAGTTGAGTCATGGTAAGATTAACCGTAGAAACCCATGTGATTCAGCGTGTCACTGTAATCAAACAGAATTGATATTGGAAAAATTTCCAGGGTAAAATTTCTCTTGTCATAGAATTTGCAACATAGTGCAGATATGGTCTTCCTGTTCTTCTCTAGGCTTAGAGGAAATCAGGTTATCCTCAAGGAAAACACTGATGAATTTGCTATGAGTTCATGGAAACTCATTCTTATAATGCCGTTGGAGCATTGATGAGACTAATTCAATATTATAAATCTAGCATGACCGAGTCGTGTACGAATAGTAGTCATGGACATGTCCTGCTCTTTCACCCGTCACTGTTGGCAGCATGATCATGAGTTCAATCTTGGAAAAGTGATTAACACTATAAGGTCGATTGGACATGTTGTCAATACGTGGAGGAGAATAACGGTCATGAATGGTGATTTGTTTACGCCGACGGTAGTCGACACATAATCTCATGGTACCGTCCTTCTCCTTGTAAGTTCTTCTAGAATGTATGGGAAGATTTTGGAATAATCAACTGGCTATGCGTAAAAGACTTAAGTGGTCGTGTCTTACTGACAGCTAGAAAATTTTAGCGACCATGGCTAACAACGCACATGCTTCTAAGCATAGATAATTTGTACAGATTTTCCCGATGGAAAATCAAGCTGAATGTATTCAGGAGCCTGAATATTACTGTACATAATTATGAATCGTAGCATGATGTGCTGTTCATAGTACATAATTAGGATAAAATTCATCTCGTGTCTATCCGAGGAAATGCGTTAGCAGCTTGGATCTCATCATTAAGCTGAAGGAAAACCTTCGTATACGTGGGAATACGAAAGGCGTCCTTCATGGTCATGAATATATGAACCATGGTGAAAGAAATGAAAGTGACATCGGCAACGTGACAGTTCTCACTGATGCGCCGATAATGGTATAGAAATTCTTGTGGCCTGATTAATACATGGCACAACAAAATAGATATACCCTTGAAGGGTACCCTGAATTTCTTAGAATTGTTCCATAGTTGGACGTGAGTCATGTGTCTTGACTCGTTTCTTGGAACTATAAGCATGACATATGTCTTGACTGGTGTCTTGACATGTGTCTTCAGGAGGTATACGTGAGACATGTGTCTTGACTGATGTCTTGACATGTGTTTCAGAAAGTATACGTGAGACATGTGTCTTGACTGATGTCTTGACATGTGTCTTGAGATGTGAAACAAATATAACCACAATATAAGGTTACTATGCGAGAATTGGCGGATCGGTAGGACTACTAATCCTTGTATTTCTGATCACGTCCGTGCCCAGAGTTTCGGTTGCGATTTCTAGGATAGTTGCTTTCATAGTAGTGGTTACTATCGTCCTGTCTATCAGTTCCATGACGGTCATTCTCATGACCGTGATTCATGTAACAATTCAGTTGAATGGCCGGCTGGTACCGGTTTGCACTCATATGGCTGAAATGACAACCGAATGACGTGTGACATGTAACTAAGAATTAGGGACAATGATTGCGGGGAATCGTCTGATGGTGAAGCATCTTCTCGTCCAATTGCTTTGCTCTGACGCCTTTGTCTTCGTCTTGTAGGATCTCCAGGTTGTGAACAACATCCGCATCTTGTAGCGTCTCCGAACGTCAGCAGCATCAACCTTTAGTAACATTTCCAAGTTATGAGCAGCATCAGCAATTTGTAGAGTATTAGCAAGTGGACATATGCCTGAGATGATTCAGAATCGACTAGCGAATACTCGTGCAGTATTGCAAGTGAAATACACATGGATTTAGGTATGTGTAATACACATGGAACACAGTACATGGAGTACACGTTGAATGCACATGAAATGATCGGTATGGGGTCGATCATTTGTCATGATTTAAGGAAAGTATATCGGTTAAACGGTTAGGAAAACCATCATGATAACCTGGCAGTATTAGCATAGACGTCATTTTGGTTATATCGAGAAGCGTTAAAGTGTGGTTACACAAAATTCAACGATGATTTGCCTGACAGCATGATCAATGAAAACCAACCATGACTATCATGAAAGCATGATTCAATGAAATCTAACAATGTCTTGCAGGACAACGTAAATAACAAAAGAGGCGTAAAACATAATCAACATGAAGACGGAATTATCATGAAGAAACATGAAACCATCTATCACGAATAAGTGTATAACATAATCAGCATGAAACTGAAGTTAACCATGACAGTATGAAAACATACTTGACATAAAAACATAATAACTTATGAGGGGACATGAAAAAATTTATGCCAATTTAAATCATGAGAAAACTTTTATGCATGAAAAACAGTGCATGAATGCGTAATGTAGTTTATAAAACCTTTATATGTGCGAGGGAACGCCTATGGGTCGGTTCCAAAACAAAAGACATGGCGAGGGGACGCCTATGGGTCGGTCCCAAAGTTAAAAGTTTCGATAAAAGCACATGCGACTAAATAGGGCCAGTACTGTACCAACCATTACTTAGTCATAATCCCTGCAATAATGATACATGAAACATAAATAAATGAAACTCATATGTCAAACTTATCAGAAAAAAAATTTACGTGACTAATTATGAACTACTGGGGTTCAGTCCACATAGCCACAGTTCACGAGGAACATTATGCATGAAACAATGACACATAACTAAATATGAATGACGGTTGTCCATCCATATTAGTAAAACAATATCGATGAAAACATCAAGGTTAAAACCTCAAGGTGCTGAAAACGTCATGGTTAAAACAACAATGCGCTGAAAACATCAATACGTGGAATAACAAACGTTGGCTTAGGAAGCTCCTGGTGACTACCCACTAGTCACAGGTCGAGTTTTAGAGCCTACAAGTCAAAGCCTTGGCTCTGATACCATAATTGTAACACCCTATTTTGATAATGGAATGTCACGCGTAATTATGGTGTATCATCAAAGCATACAAGGACAAATGTCTAAAACATTACATGACCATAGGGTAAACCGGAATCAAACATCGGTTCCTAAACATAAGCCCAAAACATAATAAAACAAGGGAAATGAATGAAAGACTAAACAAGCATAAGTATATGAAGGCAAAAAGGAAAAGAAGTCTCTGGCAGCTTCCATCCTATGCACGTCCTCCAAATGCTCGAGTCTTTCCTAAGGTACCTGCCGTTTTGGGACATGGAAAGGAAAGTAACGGCTGAGCTCAGTGCACGGATATAGACATAGTATGAATGACTAAGCATAATAAAGACTTAATAGCAGCGGAAATGCATAAGCCTTGGAAAACCTGGAACATGTTCATAAAACTGTTTTTATAGTTTGAAAAGCCTTATGTTTATCTTATGAAAACTGTTTAACATTTTTTACCATTAGCCAATATAGGTCATGAAAATCCACCGTGCATGAATACTTGGAGGGGTGACCTCATCATGCAAATTAGAGGGGCTACCTCTAATTTAATATACTGGTTTTTGGGTAGGAGGGATCAGCTCCTTATGAAGGATGCAAGACACACACCACATTCACCATGAAATCCTGACTGAAAACATGTAACTAGGATGCACCCATACGCCTCACATGATAAATATTATATAAATGGCCAAAAGCTGAAGGGACGCCACGAGCAATCACTCCGCCGTGGTGAAGTCATAACATCAGTGCCTCTAATGTTATGGTTATGGTACCTCCATAACTAGGTGAAACTGGTCATGCATGTATATGGCTATAGGTAATCTTAATTAAACATAAGCAATCAAACACGTAACTTATACTACGGGAAAACAGTTGGCTGCATACGGGGAATCCTAATAAGGAAAGAATGTCCATACTGAAAGGACGGGAATCCGTACCTTATGTCCAGTGAACGAACAAGATGAACTGAGAGGAATCCTACTTCCGTATCACTAATGATACATAAATACATACATGAATAAGTATCTGCTTACTAATACGTAACTGATTTTATGTCATGTCTTAGCTTATTTTATATGTTCTTACCATGTTTTACTGTTTTAAGCCTTAAACTGTGTTTATCTTATATTCTGTTTACTCTGATTAAGTATTTCTGGTATTTCATGTATTATTAGACTTATTGTGTAATAAAAAGTAACTTTCCAAAAATAGCAGGTTTCCTAAAATAGAAAGTTTCCAAAAAATAGAAAGTTTCCAAAAATAGAAAGTTACCAAAAATAGAAAGTTTCCAAAATAGAAAGTTTCCAAAAATAGAAAGTTTCCAAAAATAGAAAGTTTCCAAAAATAGAAAGTTTTCAAAAATAGAATTACTGCTTAAAATAGATAAGTTTCTAAAAATAGAAAGTTTCCATAAAGAGCTTAGCTGCCTTATTTAAATAAGTTTCCAAAAATAGATTAGCTGCCTGAAATAAATAAGTTTCTAAAAATAGAACGTTTCCATAATTAGAAATAAGCTGGTTAAATAAGCTAAGTATATAAGCCTAAGTGTTTTCATGATTATTTTCTAAGTCATATGATATAATGTATAGTTTATTAATTATTTCATGTAATTTAAATAAACTATAGGTTAAAATATTTAATTAAACTATATCATGTTTTTAATTAAATAAAGTTAAATACTTAGGTTAAAACATGTATTATTATTTATTAATAATATAACCTAAGTCATGTTAATTAATTAATTATAACCATGGTTTTTAAATAATTAATTAATTATAAGGTCTATAAAATATAAAATACTTAGGTTAATAATTCTATGATATTAATAATTAAATTATAACCTAAGTCATGTTAATTAAATTAATCATGTCATATACATTAATTTAATTATAACATATGATCATATAATAATAATAATCTTAACATAAACCGTGAACCGGATCTTGACTAGGAACCATGAACCGGACATGAAATCAACACCATACCCCGAACCACTTTGGGGTTCCCCTTGGTTTGTTGCTGCCGTGGGACCCACACCACCAAACCGAGACCATATGGTCTCGGTGGTGGCTTAATGGCCAAACCGTGACCCCCTTGGGGTACGGTTTAGGCGTCGGCAAACCAACAACCTTAAAAACACCCTTTTTGATTTTACCCTTTAACCAAATACATGTTTATTTTATGTTTTTAATTAGGTTTTAAAAACATCATGTTCTTAATTAATTTTACTAAATCAAATCAAAAGAAAAGATTAAAAAGAAAGGTTAAAAAGGTATACCGAATGTGTAGATTAATGGAGGATGAACAAACACTAATACTTGCATAATATCCAAGATCAAAATCAACAAAAACACCCCTCCTTGGTGTGTTGAAAGTGGCGGCCACAAAAGGAGAAGAAGAGGAGAGGAGAAAACTTTTTTTTAGGTTTTGTGTTTATTTCTTGAAAAGTGAAAAATGAACATAGTTTTTACCTTTACCCCCCTTTCATGTAAAACTTTATGGGCTTAGCCCATTCCTTCCTTTGTAGCCGTGGGTATGGGGCCCCACATAGGGTAACCCGAATGTTTTCCGTGTCTAAAATATTAGTGTGTTCTCGTGGGTTCTCGTGTTCGTGTTTTACGTGTTTTAATCAGTTATCGATCGAGACTTAATATATTTATTCGTGTTCGTAATAAATATATATACGTAACTTATATTAGCTCGTGATTTAATTACGTTCATGATTTCATGATCGCATGTTCGTGATTAATTATTGTCAAATAATTATTGCGTGTTCGTGCGTAGTAAATACTTATCGTGTACTAACACGTACGTAATACGTAAAATCCTAACACGTAATCGTAATCATGCTATAATAGGAAAGTTTTAATCTAGTACGTACGATCTTAAGGGTACTATTCATGGTAAAAGCATGCGGTTTTACAAATGGCCTCAACCTTTGCTGGATCCATAGTGATTCCTTCTGCTGATACAATGTGACCTAAGAATGCCACCTTGTCTAACCAGAACTCACCCTTGGAGAATTTAGAATACAGCTGCTTCTAGCGAAGAATCTGTAGTACTGTACGAAGATGGTCTTCGTGTTCCTCCTTGGACTTTGAGAAAATCAGGATGTCATCGATGAAGACAATGACGAACTTGTCCAGAAATTCATGGAAGATTCTATTCATCAAATCCATGAACACTGCTGGAGCATTTGTCAGGCCAAATGGCATAACTACAAACTCGTAGTGGCCATAACGGGTACGAAAGGCACTCTTAGCGATGTCCTGCTCCTTGACCCGTAGCTGATGATAGCCTGACCTAAGATCAATCTTGGAGAAGTGTTTGGCCCCTTGGAGTTGGTCAAACAGATCGTCAATGCGTGGCAGTGGATATCTATTCCGAATGGTAATCTTGTTGAGCTCGCGATAGTCTATGCAAAGACGCATACTGCTAATAAGTGTGAAAACAGTTATCCTTTCACCACTTATTTCCAATAATAACAAGACCAAAACGTGTATTTTATGTCATAAAAGTCAGAATTATGCGTGGTTTGTGTTTTTATTGTGTTTTAGGACCAAAAGATGAAAAAGGAAGAAAACACGGGCTTTCACGGGCTTTTATCGAAGAAAACGAGAAAAGACGAAGTCAAGAGATCAAGAGTGCTTAAAGAACGAATGTCTAAGACCTATTCTGAAGATTTATCGAAGAAAAAGTCTAAAGACGGAAGTTTAATGAAGTCAAAGAACATAAGTCTAAATTAAAGAAGAAAATTATTAAGACAAGTTCAAATCCCGAGACGACGTCGAGAAAAGACAAAGAATTAAATCGAGTCGAGAAGAAAAGAAAGAAGGAAGCACCACACATGTACTTCCCACTTCCCTATAAATACCCTCCTAATCACATTAGGAGAGAGTTAGCTAGTTTTATTTTTAATTTTTCTTTCTAGTTTTTAGAGAGAGAAAGTTCTAAACTTTCTCTCACTAAGTTTTTCATCTTTCCTTTCTTTTAAGCTTTCATTAATCTTTGTATTTGAGTTTCTTTAATCAAAAGTTCAAGTTTAAGCTTTGTGTTCTTTAATCTCCTTCTACATTTCTTGGTTTACTTTATCTTTTGATCCGAATTGCATTCTTCATTCGTATGAATTGATGTTTTTATGGTTAAAAGTTAATCTTCTTCATTTACATATAAGCTCTTACATGTATAAGTTATAAGCTCTCTATGCTTATTGGCTTATTTCAAGGTTTAGCTTATTGATTTTCGGATTTCTCAAAGGTTTTAGTCACTTTAAAGTTCCTTTCATAAAGTTTATGATCTTTTACGCTTAAGAAGTTGTCAAATTTAAGTTTTTTTAAGTGTTTAAGTTTCGGATAAAATAGCTTATTGATTGTGCTTATTGAGTTTTAAGCTTAGCACCAATTTCGGATTAAGTATTGCTTGCATTGCAATCTTGGGGATTCTACACATTCCGACGGATTATTTGGTTTCTATCGCAATAACCCATCAAGGGTTCTACTTTGCGATAACTTGGTCATTCCCCCTTATTCCGATCTGGATTGCAATCGCTCATTGCGATCGCATATTCTGACGGGACTAAGGTCCTTGATAAGACGAAACTCTGCCCAAATTTACTTTACAACATTCCGATCAGAACCACTTTGTGACAAAGCTATTTTGGTTATTCCGATCTGAAACATTGCGATCTAACTCATTCCGATAAGCATCATTCCGACAGAGTTGTATTTGTCATTCCGATGGGTATTCACATGAATTATTCCGATGGCTTGTTATGACTTGGTGCATTCCGTTAGAAATGAGTTGCAATATTCCGATAGAACATGTTTTTAAGTTTTAAAGTTTTACTTAAAGTTTTCTAAATAGCTTTTAGTTTAATATTTAAACGCTTTAATTTCGCTCAACGACATTTTAATACTTGCTTGTAGTTTAATTAGATAACCAGACCAAAACATACTCTTGTTTACCAAAAGACAATTGAGTCGCACTTTAGACTGAAAATCAATTCGAAAAGATCGGACGATAAGATTTTATACTTGGGGTAAAAAAACGTGTATTAAATGGAGCCGCTGCCGTCTCTTTTCGTTAAGATTAACGGTTTCTAGTGAGAGACGCATTGAATTTTGGGATCCGTTCTTTGAACGTTATTTTCCTTGCTTTAAAAATTTTCAAAAACCCTAAAAAATATAAAACTTTTCAAAAATACAAAAACATTGAAAAATCATAAAAAGCAATTCTTTTTCAAAGGTTTGCACCAAAAAGATTATATAGATATTCTCTCTGTGTATTTTTCTTCTACAGGTGTATGCGTACTAGATCTTCAAACTATTCTGAGCCCGAGACTCACGAAGATTTAGATATGGTTGGTGTTCATAACAACAATAATAACCCACCTTTACCCAATTTGAATAACAATAACAACAACAACAATGTCCCCCTACCTGATTTACGAACAATGGAGGAATTGTGTCAACCCACCATGAACGGACGCGGAGGCCCAATTGCGCCGATGCATATCATGGCTCAGGAGTTTTCGTTGAAGCATCACATGATCCAACAAGTGCAAACTAACCCATTTCGCGGAATTCCGGATGATGATGCCAACAAACACCTCGACAATTCATTACCATCACCCAAAGCATAAAGTCGCCCGGTGTTTCTATGGATGAACTTCGCCTTCAACTATTTCCTCACTCGCTTTCTCACCATGCCGAAAAATGGTTTGACCGTCTCCCAAAGAATTCTATTCATACTTGGAATGACATGACTCAACGCTTTTTGTCGCGCTACTTCCCACCATCCATGGTCACAAGCCTTCGTAACCAAATTAGTGGATTCATGCAAGACAATGATGAATCGCTCTTTGATGCTTGGGAATGATACAATGATTTGATCGACCGTTGTCCGAACCATAACATGCTCCCCGCCACTCTCATTGATACTTTCTACAATGGTCTCACTTTTCGTGATCGTGACACGATCAACGCCGCCGCCGGTGGTACTTTTATGAAAAGGAGACCGGAGGAGTGTAGAGAGTTGATTGAAAACATGACTACTCACCACAAGAATTGGGATTCATCCGCATCCTCAAGATCTAACCCGAGAGTCAATGTTTATTCTACTACTTCCAATCCCGAGATGACCGAAATTACCCGACAACTCGCAGAGATGAACAAGAATTTCATGACCATGGCCACAAACCACTTTCAACAAGCTAAAGCCGTTTCTATTTCTTGTGACACATGTGGTGGTCCTCATTCCTACAATGATTGTCCTTCCACTCAAGGCAATTTTTGTGAAAACGTTAACGCGGCATACGGTACTTATCCCTCGGGAGGCTATCAAGCTCGTCCTCAAGGAGACCGTAGCTTGCTAAGTTATCGTTTAAACAACTATCTTGCTCCACCCGGTTTTCCTCCTCCAAACCAAAACCAACAACAAAACTATAACCGAAACAACCAATCCCAACCTCGTGCTAACAATCAATATCAATCCCAAAGAAACCCATACCCACCTCAAGGAAATTCTCAAGCTTACCAAGCTCCACCTCTCAATCAACCGATGGTATTGAATCAAGACGTCGAGACGTTCATGAAGACTAATAGAGAGATGGTGACGAATCTTTAGAGTCAATTCGTCAACTTGAAGAATGACATGGCGAAATAAGGGAGCGATATTCGAGCCGAGCTAAGGAATGACATGGCGAAACAAAGCAATGATATTCGTGCAGACATGAGAGACTCTTTCAGCACTCTAGCGGTTAACATTCGTGATATGATCGGTTCGCTCTTCCAAGGTAATCAACCCTCTTCTTCGGGTACTCTTCCGAGTAACACCGTTGCGAATCCAAGAGGGGAGATGAAAGCAATCACCACTCGTAGTGGAAAAGGTTATACGGAACCCGAGCTTCCTACACCTCCACCAGTGATTGTGAACAAGGAAAAAGAGCAACTTTCCCCACCTCCTTTGCCTTCTACCCCCATTCCCCCACCACCCGTGGTTGTGAGTGATCCTACTCCCCTAAAGCCTTCTTCTTCATCCAATATACCTTATCCTTCAAGGTTGAGGAAAGAGAAGCAAAAGAGCAAGGATGATATTCAAGTTTCAAACTTTGTAAAAATGTTTAAACAATTGAATTTTAACATCTCCTTTGCTGAGGCTCTCGCTCACATGCCTAAGTACGCGAAGATGTTTAAAGATCTTCTTAGTGATAAGGAGAAGCTTCTTGACATTGCTCAGACCCAACTTAATGAGAATTTCTCCGCCGTTCTCTTAAGGAAATTGCCCACCAAACTTGGTGATCCGGGTCGCTTCTTGATTCCTTGCAACTTCCCGGGAGTAGAGAACTGCATGGCCCTAGCCGATCTAGGTGCCAGTATAAACTTAATGCCTTTAAGTGTTTGGAAGAAATTATCTCTCCCCGAGCTTGTCCCCACCAAAATGACTTTGGAATTAGCTAACCGTACGGTTGCTTATCCAGTGGGGATAGCCGAAGACGTCTTTGTTGGCGTTGACAAATTCACCTTCCCGACGGATTTTGTTGTCGTTGACTACGAGATGGATCCTCGTGTTCCATTAATCGTTGGACGTCCCTTCTTGAGGACCGATCGCACTCTCATTGATGTAGCCGCGGGCGAAATAATCATGAGAGTTGGTGACGATAAAATTATCTTCAACATAGGTAAGATTTCTAAGCAACCTTATTCATATGAGAGTGTTAATGCTATTGATGTTCTTGATGAGGCTTGTGAAGAACACTTTCATGATGCTTGCAAAAGTACTCTCTCTTCTCTACCCGATGTTGAGACCGTTGCCTTAATTGCTCCGTCATTGACTCCTTTTGGAGAAAGTGACTTGGATGATTTTGAAGCTAGCTTGGGTCCTCTCGATCTTAAGTATGATGATTCTCCCACCGATTGGGATGAAGACATTCGTACAATTGAGAAACTTCTCAATGAAGACCCGTTTTCTCCTCCTTCTCCTAAAGAGGTGACTAATGATGATCCATCGTTAGTTACACCATCTATTGAGGATCCTCCTACTATTGAGCTTAAGGACCTACCGTCTCATCTCGAGTACGTTTTCCTTGAAGACAACAAGAAGTTACCGGTCATCATCGCAAAGGACCTGAAAGACGAAGAAAAATCCCGACTTATTGCCGTGTTGAAGAATCATAAGAAAGCGCTTGCGTGGAAGATCTCTGATATTCGTAGAATTGATCCTCACTTTCGCACACATAAAATTCTCATGGAGGACGACTTTAAACCCACTATTCAAAGCCAACGAAGGGTGAATCCTAAGATCCATGACGTTATCAAAAAAGAGGTTATCAAACTTCTTGATGCGGGCTTGATCTATCCTATCTCTGACTCACCGTGGGTTAGTCCAGTCCATTGTGTGCCTAAGAAAGGCGGAATCACCGTTGTTCCCAACGAAAAAAACGAGTTGATTCCTACTCGTCTCGTTACAGGGTGGAGAGTTTGTATAGACTATGGCAAACTCAATGATGCTACGAGAAAGGATCACTTTCCCCTTCCTTTCATGGACCAAATGCTTGAACGTCTAGCGGGTAATGATTATTACTGCTTCTTAGATGGTTTCTCCAGGTATTTTCAAATACCCATCGATCCCCATGAACAAGAGAAAACCACATTCACTTGTCCTTATGGAACATTTGCTTCCTGGGACATTCCAAAGATGTATGATGGCTATCTTCCATGACATGGTTGAAGAAACCATAGAAGTCTTCATGGATGATTTCTCGGTCTATGGTGATTCATTCTCTTCCTGCCTTGCCAATTTAGAACGTATGCTTAAGCGGTGCAAAGACACTCGCCATGTTCTAAATTGGGAAAAATGCCATTTTATGGTAAAAGAAGGCATTGTGCTAGGACACAAAATCTCTAAAGCCGGTCTTGAAGTGGACCGTGCTAAAGTGGATGTCATAGCCAAATTACCTCCACCTTCAACCGTGAAGGGTGTGAGAAGTTTTCTGGGTCATGCGGGCTTCTATCGTCGATTCATTCAGGATTTTTCTAAAATCGCTCGCCCGATGACCCACCTCTTGGAAAAAGATACTCCTTTTATCTTTTCTAAAGAGTGTATCGAAGCCTTCAACCTTCTTAAGGATAAGCTAACTAAGGCACCGGTCTTGGTTACCCCTAATTGGGAGCTACCTTTTGAGTTGATGTGCGATGCTAGCGACTTTGCTATTGGAGCGGTTTTAGGCCAAAGAGTGAATAAACACTTCCAACCAATCCATTATGCTAGCAAGACAATGACGGGGGCTCAATTGCATTATACGACAACCGAAAAAGAGCTTTTAACTGTTGTTTATGCTTTTGAAAAATTTCGCCCCTATCTTGTCCTTTCTACCACCATCGTGTATACCGACCATTCCGCGTTGAAGTACTTGTTAACTAAGCAAGATTCTAAGCCAAGACTTCTTTGTTGGGTTTTGCTCCTTCAAGAATTCAACATTGAAATTCGTGACAAAAAGTGAGCCGAAAACCTAGCAGCGGATCATCTGAGTAGACTTGAGGATCCGTATCAAGGGGATCATCCAAACCAAGAGATCAATAACTCTTTTACCCTTGAGACCTTGATGTCTATTCACTCCAATCTTGATGACACCCCGTGGTTTGCGGACATTGCAAACTACTTAGCGGGTGGTATTCTCATCAAAGGGTTAACATCCCAAGAAAAGAAGAAGTTCTTTAAAGATGTTAAGACTTACTTCTGGGATGACCCTTATCTATTCAAACAATGTGCTGATCTGATCATTCTTCGATGTGTTGATGGACCGGCGGCTTTGCAAATCCTTGATGCTTGCCATAAAGGACGCACTGGTGGTCACTTTGGTCCCAACTACACCGCTAAGAAAGTGTTTGACTCTGGATTCTATTGGCCCACAATTTATCATGACGCTCACGAAATGGTTAAGCATTGTGATGCTTGCCAAAGACAAGGCAAGATCACACATAAAGATGAGATGCCTCAAAGTTTCATACAAGAATGTGAAATCTTTGACGTATGGGGCATCGACTTTATGGGGCCATTTCCATCATCCAAAGGGAACAAGTACATCCTCGTAGCCTTGACTACGCCTCCAAATGGGTTGAAGCTAAGGCTCTTCCTATGAACGATGCGAGGGTGGTTGTGAACTTTTTGAAGCAGCTGTTTGCTCGATTCGGTGTTCCTCGTGCTATAATCAGTGACTGCGGGACTCATTTTTGCAATGATCAATTTGCTAGAGTCATGGCTAAGTATGGTGTTAATCATCGTCTTTCCACCGCCTATCATCCCCAAACCAATGGGCAAGCCGAAATTTCCAACCGTGGATTGAAGAGAATTCTGGAACGTACTGTGGGAGAGCATCGTGCCGCGTGGGCCGATAAGTTAGATGATGCTCTGTGGGCTTTCCGTACAACTTATAAGACCCCGATTGGTTGTACACCTTATCATCTTGTGTACGGGAAAGCATGCCACCTCCCCATCGAGCTAGAGCATAAGGCATACTGGGCCTTGAAATGGGCTAACTTCGACATCAACAAAGTCGGTGATCATCGCAAGATTCAACTCAACGAGCTAAATGAACTAAGGAATGAAGCTTATGAGAACTCGTTGATCTACAAGGAGAAGACCAAGATCATCCACGATGCTAGAATTAAGAACCGAGAGTTCCACGTTGGTGATTAAGTTCTACTCTTTAACTCTCGGTTAAAGATCTTCTCTTGCAAGTTGAAGAGCCGCTGGTCTGGTCCATTCACCGTCACCAAAGTCTTTCCATATGGCACCATTGAGCTTTCTCAGCCAAATGGGCCCAATTTCAAGGTGAATGGCCAGCGTTTGAAGCTGTACTTTGGTGAGGACATATCTCATGAGATGATTCCATCCCTCACCACGTTTCCCATAAACTAAATTTGGGTCGATTCAGGCTCGTGACTTGGTTATAAAAAACAAGCGCTTCTCGGGAGGCAACCCGTGATCTATCCTTTACTGCTTTCATAATAAGTGTAGGGGGAGTCCCGTATGTGTTGGTTGTCTTGTTTCTTATTTTGTGCAGGGATTCAAGCTTCAAAGAGCACCTTGATGACTTTTGACGAACCGTGATCCCGTGTACCCGTCTTCCTGGTTCTATCCTAAACTCTTGTGATTCAATATCTCATATCTTATAGGTTCACATTGAATTCACTACAGTTGTCCTTTTTTTTAGCAAGATTTAAACAAAGTGCACAATATCATAAGTGTAGGGGAGTTTACTCCCACATGCTTAAACATTGAGGACAATGTTTATATCAAGTGTAGTGGGGACTTCTATCGAAGTAAGTGGTCTTTTCCATGAATTTGTCCTTATTTTAACCGGAAAATTTGATTTTTCGACATTTTTCAAGATTTTTAATCTATTTTGGCCTAGTTGTATAGTTGTTTTTACCTTTGTATAGTTATTTCCTTTCCTTATTAGAATAAATTTTAATAAAGTGGTTTTAATTTTTCAACGTCGTGAATATTTTGACTCAACCCGAGTTTACTTATCTAAGTTTACTCTAGCTAGTATCCTTAACGTGTTTATGTCAAGTTTTGCTAGGCTTTTATATAGGGAACTTTAAAACGCGAAAGTATTAACTCTCACGGGTTAAGGACAAGAACTTTTCGCAAGTTCCTATAATTGATCCTAGAGACTCGTTTATCAAGGGAACTTTAAAATGCGAATTCTAAAACTTGAAAAAGTCTAAGAATTTGCAAGATCCTATAGATGACTCGAAAACCCAAAACTTTGATTTAAAAGGCTAAGCATCCACGAGTCTCATTCCTTGAGCTTTTAAACTGTGGAAGACGAGAGATGATAGAGTCAATTATAAGTTTAGTATTCTTTCGTGAATTTATGTGAGTTAATTATGAGCCTATTCTCCCATCGCTTGTCAATAAATTTATCTGTAATAAATAAGGTTGTACGATTTGAAAAGTTACTTAGCTTCTAGCCCAAGATCGTTTAAAAGTTGCTCGGTATTGATTAGAGTTCATAGCCAAGGCATAACTTATTGAAGCGGGATGCGTAGATTGGCGAGTCCGAAAAGGCCCTAACAAGGCATGAGGGCTACATTTTGTTGCTAAATATCCAAAAGTGATGTGAAGAATCATTTATCGAAAATCAATATGAAGGATCGAGGCACACGACGAAAAGCTAAAACTCCCCAAAAGATCATGGAGAAGTCTATCCAAAAAGGCCCTAACAAGGTATGAGGATAAATAGATCCAAGTCCTAAAAGGAGGCGGATCGTTGTATATCGAAGTCCAAAATAAAGATTGGAGAAAAATGAAGAATTCGTGGTCCAAAGATGAAGAATCTCTCAAAACTTCAAGTGAAGAAATTCCTATTATGAAGAGAAGACCATAATTTCAAGAACGTCTCTCAAAGATTCGAAGTATGAAGTCGCTGCCAAATATCGGTCCGAGAAAGGTCTCAAATCGTAAAGCGAGTTATGCCAAGATATGAACTTTATGAGGTCCCGAGAAGCAGTTTTAAAAGATTTTGTCCTTTAGCTAACTATTGATTAAATCGTCCACTTTATTTTCGGCCTAAATAACTATCAAAATAAGTCAAACAATGCATCCTCGTGATCATTCAAGACAAAAATAAAATATAAGAGATAAACCTAGGAATAAGGGAGTCTAAGTGAATAATTGGCCCACATGAATTCATGTTAGTTTGCTAACTTATTATAACAATGATCTCGTTTTTAAGCTTGGTATGGGGAACGTGAAACTTGAGGATGATGAACGTTCATAACAACCAAAAACCCAATGTAAGTCTTCGATTTCTCTACTTGTTTTGTTCTTTTATGTTTTCTTAGTGTTTGGTATTTAATAAAGGCCAAGGTGGGTTATCTATGATGAAAAATGTAAACCATGCTTTGAAATTAATGCATTGCATGAGGGCATTGCAATGTCAAGTGTAGGGGATTTAATAAGTGTGAAAACACTTATCCTTTCACCACTTATTTCCAATAATAACAAGACCAAAACGTGTATTTTATGTCGTAAAAGTCGGAATTATGCGTGGTTTGTGTTTTTATTGTGTTTTAGGACCAAAAGATGAAAAAGGAAGAAAACACGGGCTTTCACGGGCTTTTATCGAAGAAAACGAGAAAAGACGAAGTCAAGAGATCAAGAGTGCTTAAAGAACGAATGTCCAAGACCTATTCTAAAGATTTATCGAAGAAAAAGTCTAAAGACGGAAGTTTAATGAAGTCAAAGAACTTAAGTCTAAATTAAAGAAGAAAATTATTAAGACAAGTTCAAATCCCGAGACGACGTCGAGAAAAGACAAAGAATTAAATCGAGTCGAGAAGAAAAGAAAGAAGGAAGCACCACACATGCACTTCCCACTTCCCTATAAATACCCTCCTAATCACATTAGGAGAGAGTTAGCTAGTTTTATTTTTAAGTTTTCTTTCTAGTTTTTAGAGAGAGAAAGTTCTAAACTTTCTCTCACTAAGTTTTTCATCTTTTCTTTCTTTTAAGCTTTCATTAATCTTTGTATTTGAGTTTCTTTAATCAAAAGTTCAAGTTTAAGCTTTGTGTTCTTTAATCTCCTTCTACATTTCTTGGTTTACTTTATCTTTTGATCCGAATTGCATTCTTCATTCGTATGAATTGATGTTTTTGTGGTTAAAAGTTAATCTTCTTCGTTTACATATAAGCTCTTACATGTATAAGCTATAAGCTCCCTATGCTTATTGGCTTATTTCAAGGTTTAGCTTATTGATTTTCGGATTTCTCAAAGGTTTTAGTCACTTTAAAGTTCCTTTCATAAAGTTTATGATCTTTTACGCTTAAGAAGTTGTCAAATTTAAGCTTTTTGAAGTGTTTAAGTTTCGGATAAAATAGCTTATTGATTGTGCTTATTGAGTTTTAACCTTACCACCAATTTCGGATTAAGTATTGCTTCCATCGCAATCTTGGGGATTCTACACATTCCGACGGATTATTTGGTTTCTATCGCAATAACCCATCAAGGGTTCTACTTTGCGATAACTTGGTCATTCCCCCTTATTCCGATCTGGATTGCGATCGCTCATTGCGATCGCATATTCCGACGGGACTAAGGTCCTTGATAAGACGAAACTCTGCCCAAATTTACTTTACAACATTCCGATCAGAACCACTTTGCGACAAAGGTATTTTGGTTATTCCAATCTGAAACATTGCGATCTAACTCATTCCGATTAGCATCATTCCGACAGAGTTGTATTTTTCATTCCGATGGGTATTCACATGAGTTATTCCGATGGCTTGTTATGACTTGGTGCATTCCGATAGAAATGAGTTGCAATATTCCGATAGAACATGATTTTAAGTTTTAAAGTTTTACTTAAAGTTTTTCTAAATAGCTTTTAGTTTAATATTTAAACGCTTTAATTTCGCTCAACGACATTTTAATACTTGCTTGTAGTTTAATTAGATAACCAAACCAAAACATACTCTTGTTTACCAAAAGACAATTGAGTCGCACTTTAGACTGGAAATCAATTCGAAAAGATCGGACGATAAGATTTTATACTTGGGGTAAAAAACCGTGTATTAACTACCGTCCTTCTTCTTAACAAATAAGACCGGTGCGCCTCATGGAGATGCGCTTGGTCGAATGAAACCTCGTTCAAGAAGTTCTTGCAGTTGATCCTTCAGCTCTATGGGAGCCTTGGAGATTGGTTCAGCTCCTGGAACCAGCTCGATACTGAATTCCACTTCTCGTGCAGGTGGTATGCCCGGAAGTTCTGCTAGAAAAACATCTTGGAATTCCGACACTATAGGTTCATCCTAAATTGATGGGGATTCAGCCTCCATGTCGTGAACCATGATTCATGTAACAATTCAGCTGAGTGGCCGGTTGGTACCGGTTTGCACTCATATGGCTGAAATGACAGCCGAATGACGTGTGACATGTAACTAAGAATTAGGGACAATGATTGCGGGGAATCGTCTGATGGTGAAGCATCTTCTTGTCCAATTGCTTTGCTCCGACACCTTTGTCTTCGTCTTGTAGGATCTCCAGGCTGTGAACAGCATCCGCATCTCGTAGTGTCTCCGAACGTCAGCAGCATCAACCTTTAGTAACATTTCCAAGTTATGAGCATCATCAGCAATTTGTAGAGTATTAGCAAGTGGACATATGCCTGAGATGATTAAGAATCGACTAGCGAATACTCGTGCAGTATTGCAAGTGAAATACACATGGATTTAGGTACGTGTAATACACATGGAACACGGTACATGGAGTACACGTTGAATGCACATGAAATGATCGGTATGGGGTCGATCATTTGTCATGATTTAAGGAAATTATATCGGTTAAACGGTTAGGAAAACCATCATGATAACCTGGCAGTATTAGCATAGACGTCATTTTGGTTATATCGAGAAGCGTTAAAGTGTGGTTACACAAAATTCAACGATGATTTGCCTGACAGCATGATTAATGAAAACCAACCATGACTATCATGAAAGCATGATTTAATGAAATCTAACAATGTCTTGCAGGACAACGTATATAATAAAAGAGGCGTAAAACATAATCAACATGAAGACGGAATTATCATGAAGAAACATGAAACCATCTATCACGAATAAGTGTATAACATAATCAGCAAGAAACTGAAGTTAACCATGATAGTATGAAAACATACTTGACATAAAAACATAATAACTTATGAGGGGACATGAAAAAATTTATGCCAATTTAAATCATAAGAAAAAATTTATGCATGAAAAACAGTGCATGAATGCGTAATGTAGTTTATAAAACATTTATATGTGCGAGGGAACGCCTATGGGTCGGTTCCAAAACAAAAGACATGGCGAGGGGACGCCTATGGGTCGGTCCCAAAGTTAAAAGTTTCGATAAAAGCACATGCGACTAAATAGGGCCAGTCCTGTACCAACCGTTACTTAGTCATAATCCCTGCAACAATGATACATGAAACATAAATAAATGAAACTCATATGTCAAACTTATCAGAAAAAAATTTATGTGACTAATTATGAACTACTGGGATTCAGTCCACATAGCCACAGTTCACGAGGAACATTATGCATGAAACAATGACACATAACTAAATATGAATGACGGTTGTCCATCCATATTAGTAAAACAATATCGATGAAAACATCAAGGTTAAAACCTCAAGGTGCTAAAAACGTCATGGTTAAAACAACAATGCGCTGAAAACATCAATACGTGGAATAACAAACGTTGGCTTAGGAAGATCCTGGTGACTACCCACTAGTCACAGGTCGAGTTTTAGAGCCTACAGGTCGAAGCCTTGGCTCTGATACCATAATTGTAACACCCTATTTTGATAATGGAATGTCATGCGTAATTATGGCGTGTCATCAAAGCATACAAGGATAAATGTCTAAAACATTACATGACCATAGGGTAAACTGGAATCAAACATCGGTTCCTAAACATAAGCCCAAAACATAATAAAATAGGGGAAATGAATGAAAGACTAAACAAGCATAAGTATATGAAGGCAAAAAGGAAAAGAAGTCTCTGGCAGCTTCCATCCTATGCGTCCTCCAAATGCTCGAGTCTTTCCTAAGGTACCTGCCGTTTTGGGACATGGAAAGGAAAGTAACGGCTGAGCAAAATGCTCAGTGCACGGATATAGACATAGTATGAATGACTAAGCATAATAAAGACTTAATAGCAGCGGAAATGCATAAGCCCTGGGCAACTTGGAACATGTTCATAAAACTAGTTTTATAGTTTGAAAAGCCTTATGTTTATCTTATGAAAACTGTTTAACATATTTTACCATTAGCCAATATAGGTCATGAAAATCCACCGTGCATGAATACTTGGAGGGGTGACCTCATCATGCAAATTAGAGGGGCTGCCTCTAATTTAATATACTGGTTTTTGGGTAGGAGAGATCAGCTCCTTATGAAGGATGCAAGGCACACACCACATTCACCATGAAATCCTGACTGAAAACATGTAACTAGGATGCACCCATACGCCCCACATGATAAATATAATATAAATAGCCAAAAGCTGAAGGGACGCCACGAGCAATCACTCTGCCGTGGTGAAGTCCTAACATCAGTGCCTCTAATGTTATGGTTATGGTACCTCCATAACTAGGTGAATCTTAATTAAACATAAGCAATAAAACACGTAACTTATACTACGGGAAAACAGTTGGCTGCATACGGGGAATCCTAATAAGGAAAGAATGTCCATACTGAAAGGACGGGAATCCGTACCTTATGTCCAGTGAACGAAGAAGACGAACTGAGAGGAATCCTACTTCCGTAGCACTAATGCTACATAAATACATACATGAATAAGTATCTGCTTACTAATACGTAACTGATTTTATGTCATGTCTTAGCTTATTTTATATGTTCTTACCATGTTTTACTGTTTTAAGCCTTAAACTGTGTTTATCTTATATTCTGTTTACTCTGATTAAGTATTTCTGGTATTTCATGTATTATTATACTTAATGTGTAATAATAAGTAACTTTCCAAAAATAGCAGGTTTCCTAAAATAGAAAGTTTCCAAAAATAGAAAGTTTCCAAAAATAGAAAGTTACCAAAAATAGAAAGTTTCCAAAAATAGAAAGTTTCCAAAAATAGAAAGTTTCCAAAAATAGAAAGTTTCCAAAAATAGAAAGTTTCCAATAATAGAAAGTTTCCAAAAATATAATTACTGCTTAAAATAGATAAGTTTCTAAAAATAGAAAGTTTCCATAAATAGCTTAGCTACCTTATTTAAATAAGTTTCCAAAAATAGATTAGCTGCCTGAAATAAATAAGTTTCTAAAAATAGAATGTTTCCATAATTAGAAATAAGCTGGTTAAATATGCTAAGTATATAAGCCTAAGTGTTTTCATGATTATTTTCTAAGTCATATGATATAATGTATAGTTTATTAATTATTTCATGTAATTTAAATAAACTATAGGTTAGAATATTTAATTAAAGTATATCATGTTTTTAATTAAATAAAGTTAAATACTTAGGTTAAAACATGTATTATTATTTATTAATAATATAACCTAAGTCATGTTATTTAATTAATTATAACCATGGTTTTTAAATAATTAATTAATTATAAGGTCTATAAAATATAAAATACTTAGGTTAATAATTCCATGATATTAATAATTAAATTATAACCTAAGTCATGTTAATTAAATTAATCATGTCATATACATTAATTTAGTTATAACATATGATCATATAATAATAATAATCTTAACATAAACCGTGAACCGGATCTTGACTAGGAACCATGAACCGGACATGAAATCAACACCATACCCCGAACCACTTCGGGGTTCCCCTTGGTTTGTTGCTGCCGTGGGACCCACACCACCAAACCGGGACCATATGGTCTTGGTGGTGGCTTAATGGCCAAACCATGACCCCCTTGGGGTACGATTTAGGCGTCGGCCAACCAACAACCCTAAAAACACCCTTTTTGATTTTACCCTTTAACCAAATACATGTTTATTTTATGTTTTTAATTAGGTTTTAAAAACATCATGTTCTTATTTAATTTTACTAAATCAAATCAAAAGAAAATATTAAAAAGAAAGGTTAAAAAGGTATACCGAATGTGTAGATTAATGGAGGATGAACAAACACTAATACTTGCATAATATCCAAGATCAAAATCAACAAAAACACCCCTCCTTGGTGTGTTGAAAGTGGCGGCCACAAAAGGAGAAGAAGAGGAGAGGAGAAATTTTTTTTTTAGGTTTTGTGTTTATTTCTTGAAAAGTGAAAAATGAACATTGTTTTTACCTTTACCCCCCTTTCATGTAAAACTTAATGGGCTTAGCCCATTCCTTCCTTTGTAGCCGTGGGTATGGGGCCCCACATGGGGTAACCCGAATGTTTTCCGTGTCTAAAATATTAGTGTGTTCTCGTGTTCGTGTTTTACGTGTTTTAATCAGTTATCGATCGAGACTTAATATATTTATTCGTGTTCGTAATAAATATATATACGCAATTTATATTAGCTCGTGATTTAATTACGTTCATGATTTCATGATCGCATGTTCGTGATTAATTATTGTCAAATAATTATTGCGTGTTCGTGCGTAGTAAATACTTATCGTGTACTAACACGTACGTAATACGTAAAATCCTAACACGTAATCGTAATCATGCTATAATAGGAAAGTTTTAATCTAGTACGTACGATCTTAAGGGTACTATTCATGGTAAAAGCATGCGGGTTTTACTTATGGCCTCAACCTTTGCTGGATCCATAGTGATTCCTTCTGCTAATACAATGTGACCTAAGAATGCCACATTGTCTAACCAGAACTCACACTTGGAGAATTTAGCATACAGCTGGTTCTGGCGAAGAATCTGTAGTACTGTACGAAGATGGTCTTCGTGTTCCTCCTTGGACTTTGAGAAAATCAGGTGTCATCGATGAAGACAATGACAAACTTGTCCAGAAATTCATGGAAGATTCTGTTCATCAAATCCATGAACACCGCTGGAGCATTTGTCAGGCCAAAGATCAATCTTGGAGAAGTGTTTGGCCCCTTGGAGTTGGTCAAACAAATCGTCAATGCGTGGCAGTGGATATCTATTCCGAATGGTAATCTTGTTGAGCTCGCGATAGTCTATGCAAAGACGCATACTGCTAATAAGTGTGAAAACACTTATCCTTTCACCACTTATTTCCAATAATAACAAGACCAAAACGTGTATTTTATGTCGTAAAAGTCGGAATTATGCGTGGTTTGTCTTTTTATTGTGTTTTAGGACCAAAAGATGAAAAAGGAAGAAAACACGGGCTTTCACGGGCTTTTATCGACGAAAACGAGAAAAGACGAAGTCAAGAGATCAAGTGTGCTTAAAGAACGAATGTCCAAGACCTATTCTGAAGATTTATCGAAGAAAAAGTCTAAAGACGGAAGTTTAATGAAGTCAAAGAACTTAAGTCTTAATTAAAGAAGAAAATTATTAAGACAAGTTCAAATCCTGAGACGACGTCGAGAAAAGACAAAGAATTAAATCGAGTCGAGAAGAAAAGAAAGAAGGAAGCACCACACATGCACTTCCCACTTCCCTATAAATACCCTCCTAATCACATTAGGAGAGAGTTAGCTAGTTTTATTTTTAATTTTTCTTTCTAGTTTTTAGAGAGAGAAAGTTCTAAAATTTCTCTCACTAAGTTTTTCTTCTTTCCTTTCTTTTAAGCTTTCATTAATCTTTGTATTTGAGTTTCTTTAATAAAAAGTTCAAGTTTAAGCTTTGTGTTCTTTAATCTCCTTCTACATTTCTTGGTTTACTTTATCTTTTGATCCGAATTGCATTCTTCATTCGTATGAATTGATGGTTTTGTGGTTAAAAGTTAATCTTCTTCGTTTACATATAAGCTCTTACATGTATAAGCTATAAGCTCTCTATGCTTATTGGCTTATTTCAAGGTTTAGCTTATTGATTTTCGGATTTCTCAAAGGTTTTAGTCACTTTAAAGTTCCTTTCATAAAGTTTATGATCTTTTACGCTTAAGAAGTTGTCAAATTTAAGCTTTTTGAAGTGTTTAAGTTTCGGATAAAATAGCTTATTGATTGTGCTTATTGAGTTTTAAGCTTACCACCAATTTCGGATTAAGTATTGCTTCCATCGCAATCTTGGGGATTCTACACATTCCGACGGATTATTTGGTTTCTATCGCAATAACCCATCAAGGGTTCTACTTTGCGATAACTTGGTCATTCCCCCTTATTCCGATCTGGATTGCGATAGCTCATTGCGGTCGCATATTCCGACGGGACTAAGGTCCTTGATAAGACGAAACTCTGCCCAAATTTACTTTACAACATTCCGATTAGAACCACTTTGCGACAAAGGTATTTTGGTTATTCCTATCTGAAACATTGCGATCTAACTCATTCCGATAAGCATCATTCCGACAGAGTTGTATTTGTCATTCCGATGGGTATTCACATGAATTATTCCGATGGCTTGTTATGACTTGGTGCATTCTGATAGAAATGAGTTGCAATATTCCGATAGAACATGTTTTTAAGTTTTAAAGTTTTACTTAAAGTTTTTCTAAATAGCTTTTAGTTTAATATTTAAACGCTTTAATTTCGCTCAACGACATTTTAATACTTGCTTGTAGTTTAATTAGATAACCAAACCAAAACATACTCTTGTTTACCAAAAGACAATTGAATCGCACTTTAGACTGGAAATAAATTCGAAAAGATCGGACGATAAGATTTTATACTTGGGGTAAAAAACCGTGTATTAACTGTCGTCCTTCTTCTTAACAAATAAGACCGGTGCGCCCCATGGAGATGCGCTCGGTCGAATGAAACCTCGTTCAAGAAGTTCTTGCAGTTGATCCTTCAGCTCCTTCAGCTCTATGGGAGCCATACGATAAGGAGCCTTGGAGATTGGTTCAGCTCCTGGAACCAGCTCGATACTGAATTCCACTTCTCGTGCAGGTGGTATGCCTGGAAGTTCTGCTGGAAAAACATCTTGGAATTCCGACACTATAGGTTTATCCTGAATTGATGGGGATTCAACATCCATGTCGTGAACCATAGTTAGATAACCCTCGCAGCCTTGTGACAGTAGTGCACGCGCTTGCAGGGTAGATATGATTTGTACAGACCGTCCGGGTATGAACCCATTATGAATGTACTCTGGTGCATTAACATCACCAAAGATAACTCGATATGAATGGCAGTCTATGGTAGCATGATGATTGGATAGCCAATCCATGCCCAAAATCATGTCGAAGTCATTCATGTCCAGCGGAAGTGCGTCGACAGGTCGAACCTTATCGTCAAATTCTAGGGGAAGAATCTTGTATACATGGGTGATTAATATAGAGTCCCTCAAAGGCGTGGAAATAGTAAGCCTATTTTCTAGTGGCATGGGGAGCATCCTAATGTTCTTAGCATAAGCAGTTGAAATAACCGAGTGAGTAACACCCGTATCGAAAAGAACACATGCAGCTTGACAATACATATACAAGATTCCAGTGATGGTACCTGTAGACTTGTTGGCCTGGTCTCGAGAGGTCGTGTAGACACGCCCGGTAGTAGGAGGCGGCTTGGTATCAGCATGTCCCGATGTACCCTCCATCTCGCCCTTACGGCAATCCTTCATAATATGGCCAGGAAACCACACTTGAAGCACGCATCAGTATTACGGCGACATGGTCCTGGGTACCTACGGTGGCAAGTAGAGCAAAGAGGATGAGTGAATCCTCAAGCAGGTGCTCTGGCTGGCTGGGAACCTGATAAAACATTTTACATTAGACATGATAATTGGGTACAAAGGACAAAGCGGATAATCGTAAGATTGAATACCAGTGATAGCTGGACGGCTAGGCTGGGAACCTCTCTGGTTCTGGTCCCTTCCGTTTCCATGGTTCCTGGTAGAAGTTGGCTAAAGTGTCAGAATATGATTTATAACATGGAATCATAAGGAAATGCGTAAGTATTAGGACCTGCTGTTGTTGGAGTGCCCAGCGTTGTTACGGTAATTATCATTACCGCCACGCCTATCCGTAGCAGAACGGTCGTTAGTCTGACCGTTTCCCTTGGGCTGATGAGGCTGCTGCTGAGTAGCCGGCTGAGACCGGTCCCCAGTTTTCTGCCTGGAAGATACATTTAAAGAGATGAATAATTGACATATGGAAAGTATACGGATTGGTCACCGCTTGAATACGAATGTTTTACCTCTTGTTGGGTCTTTCAGCTTCCCCGAACTCATCTCTCTCCTGCAGCATCTCCAGTTTACGTGCTGCATCGGCAACATGTGCTACAGTGTTAAACGTAGCACACACCAGATTGTTTGCGACCGATGTGCGAAGAGCCCATCTAAAGTGATGTGCCTGCTCTTCAGGAGTACCTGCTGCCGCACCAAGGAAACCAGCTAAGCGAAGAAGCGCTGCATAAACTCGTTGCTATTCTCCCCAGCTCTCTGTCGGATCCCATGGTACTCTCTCTTGAGCTTGTCCTACTCAGCCTTGGGAAAGAACTGCTCCATCACCCTGTCATTGAACTGAGCCCAAGTCAAACTAGCAACCCACTCGTCACCACCTTTAGACTGCATCAATGCTAACCACCAGTTTAGCACATCGCCTTTGAATCGATATGCGGGATCACATCCCATAGCATTGAAAATCTTCTTGATGTGAGCCAACCAGCTTTCAACATCGTTGGGGCTATCTGTCTTCTCAAAAGCTCGAGGGCGGAGCTTGTTGAATCTCTCCAGCCATACTGCTAATGTCACTAGAGGAGGAGGAGGAGGTGCCTGATTATGTTGCTAATTGTTGGCAGCTTGAACTTCAGCCCTGATGTCATTCCTCAGTTGAGGAAGCAAAGCTTACATAGCAGCCTGAATTGCAGCATTGAGCTGCTCCTGTTCGCGTGTGAGAACCATCTGACAGTTTAACATAAAACATATGATTAAACAGATCAAAACATAAAATATATATATATACATGAAAAAAAAATTTATACTAAAATTTCACGAGAAAATTTTTATGCAAGAAAATTTTGTGTAAGAATGCATGATGCAGTTTTATGAAAACTTTTGTATGCTCGAGAGTGAACGCCTCTGGTCAGTTCACCCAAAACAAAAGACATAGCGAGGGTACGCCTATGGTTCGGAACCAAATTTAAAAGTTTCGATAAAACACATGCGACTAAATAGGGCCAGTCCTATACCAACCATTACTTAGTCAAAAATCTGCGACAATGACATGTATATGTATGCTTAAAAATGATGAATGCATGAAAACAACTGTCAGTTCTAGGAAGACCGTAGTGACTACCCACTAATCACAGGTCATATTTGAGAGCCTACTGGTCGAAGCCTTGGCTCTAATACCATAATTGTAACACCTATTTTGATAATGGAAATGTCACATTTAATTATGGCGTGTCATCAAAGCATACAAGGAAAAATGTCTAAACATTACTTGACCATAAAAAGGAAAATACCGGAATCAAACATCGTTAGTCCAAAAGTAAAGCTCATCGCACACAAACATAGTATAGTAAAGGAAAGGACTAAACAATGTCCATAGCAAATGTATCATAAGAAAGGAAATGCATAAAGTAAAGAAGGCTAGACAGCTTCCAGTCCATATGCACGTACTCTTAGTGTCTACGAGCGTCCCTGAGTACCTGCCGTTTTGGGAACATAGAAAAGGAAAACGGCTGAGCAAATACGCTCAGTGCACGGATGTACAATAAAGCATGAATAGGATAAGCATATAACATATAACAGCGGAAGAAACTAAGTCCCGAGTAACCTGGTTAAGTCTTGATAAAACTGGTTTAATAGTTCGAAAAGCTTTATGTTTATCTTGTAAAATTTGTTTGTCATATTTTACCATTAGCCAATATAGGTCATGAAAATCCACCGTGCATGAATACTTGGAGGGGTGACCTCATCATGCAAATTAGAGGGGCTGCCTCTAATTTAATACACTGGTTTTTGGGTAGGAGGGATCAGCTCCTTGTGAAGGATGCAAGGCACACACCACATTCACCATGAAATCCTGACTGAAAACATGTAACTAGGATACACCCATACGCCCCACATGATAAATATAATATAAATGACCAAAAACTAAAGGGACACCACGAGCAATCACTCCGTCGTGGTGAAGTCATAACATCAGTGCCTCTAATGTTATGGTTATGGTACCTCCATAACTAGGTGAAACTGGTCATGCATGTATATGGCTATAGGTATTCTTAATTAAACATAAGCAATCAAACACGTAACTTATACTACGGGAAAACAGTTGGCTGCATACGGGGAATCCTAATAAGGAAAGAATGTACATACTGAAAGGACGGGAATCCGTACCTTATGTCCAGTGAACGAAGAAGATGTACTGAGAGGAATCCTACTTCCGAATCACTAGTGCTACATAAGTACATACATGAATCAGTATCTTCTTACTAAATACGTAGCTGGTTTTATGTCATGTCTTAGCTTATTTTATGTGTTCTTACCATGTTTTACTGTTTTAAAGCCTTAAACCGTGTTTATCTTATATTCTGTTTAATCTGATTAAGCATTTCTGGTATTTCATGTGTTATTATACTTACTGTGTAATAATAAGTAACTTTTCAAAAATAGCAGGTTTCCTAAAATAGAAAGTTTCCAAAAATAGAAAGTTTCCAAAAATAGAAAGTTATCAAAAATTGAAAGTTTCCAAAAATTGAAAGTTTCCAAAAATAGAAAGTTCCCAAAAATAGAAAGTTTCCAAAAATAGAAAGTTTCCAAAAATAGAAAGTTTCCAAAAATAGAATTACTGCTTAAAATAGATAAGTTTCTAAAAATAGAAAGTTTCCATAAATAGATCAGCTGCCTTAATTAAATAAGTTTCCATAAATAGATTAGCTGCCTGAAATAAATAAGTTTCTAAAAATAGAAGGTTTCCATAATTAGAAATAAGCTGGTTAAATAAGCTAAATATATAAGCCTAAGTGTTTTCATGATTATTTTCTAAGTCATATGATATAATGTATAGTTTAATAATTATTTCATGTAATTAAATTAAACTATAGGTTAAAATATTTAATTAAAGTATAACATGTTTTTAACTAAATAAATAAATTAATTAGGTTAAAACATTTATTATTATTTATTAATAATATAACCTAAGTCATGTTAATTAATTAATTATAATCATGGTTTTTAAATAATTAATTAATTATAAGTCTAAAATATAAAATAATTAGGTTAATTAATTTCATGATTATTAATAATTAAAATAACCTAAGTCATGTTATTAAATTAATCATGTCATTTATTAATTTAATATTTAACATAAGATCATAAAAATAAAACTAACATACACCATGAACCGAATCTAGAATCAAAACCATGAACCGGCCATGAAATCGACACCGTACCCCGAACCAACTCGGGGTACCCCTTGTCTTGAGGCTGCCGTGGGACCCACACCAACCAACCGGGACCATATGGTCTCGGTGGTGGTCGGTTGGCCAAACCGAAACCCCCCTTGGGTTCGGTGTAGGCTGCGGCCAAAACAAACACCCCTTAAAACCATACTTTTGATTTTATTAAACCTCAATTCATGTTAAATCCATGTTTATTTATTAGGTTTTTTGTAAAAAACATAACATGTTCTTGATTTATAAAAGATCAAATCAAAAGAAAAAGGTTTAAAAAGAATTTACCGAATTTGTGGATCAAAAGGACGAAGAACAAACACGATCACCAACTAATATTCCAAGATCCAAGATCAACAAACACCTCCTTGTGGTGTTTTGAGGGTGGCGGCCAAAAAGAAGAAGAGAAGGAGGGTTTTAGGTTTTTGCTAAAATCTTCTGTAAATGTAAAAATGAGTAGTGTAAAAATCATTTAACCCATTTAGTAAGAATTACAAATGGGCTTGGCCCATTTGTCCCTTGTAGCCGCGGGTAGGGGGCCCCACTTGGGGTACCCGTACCTTTTTCCGTGTCTTGATGTTAAGTTATACATTCCTGATTATTTGTGTTCGCGTTTTATGTGTTCTTGTTACATAATTATCGTGATCTAATATATTTAATTACGCTCGTAATAAATATATATACGTAATTAATAATAGTTCGTGTTTTAATTACGTTCATGATTTCATGATCACATGTTCGTGATTAATTATTGTCGAATAATTATTACGTGCTCATGCGTAGTAAATACTTATCGTGTTCCAACACGTACGTAATACTTAAAATCCTAACACGTAATCATGCTATATTAGGAAAGTTTTAATCTAGTACGTACGATCTTAAGGGTACTATTCATGGTAAAAGCATGCGGGTTACAATGACAATGCTTGGATTGTACATGACAATGCTTGAGCCATCAACCTCCGATTTGCTCTTGTCAACGCTTGATTTGCTCTTGACAACGCTTAGACAAATGTCTTCATGTTTTCTTCGTTTTTGAGTTTCTACCACATCAACTTTTTGACCCAACAATCTTCCCCTAGTTGATGTCAGCAAAACTCTTTGTATATCTCTTGTAAGTTGTACATGATCTTCAAATTGCTTCCCCTCAATTGTAGCATGTATGTCTTCCCCTTTTTGTCACATCAACAGGGAAGTAAACAATGTATGCAATCTTGAAGATTCTCCAAATGTAGGCTCTATGTAATGATTTTGAAGAAAAATAACTATAATATTCTTGATGTAGAAGTAGAATAACCCAAACCTATGTTTCATATCTTGTACGATGTGATGAAGTGTGATGTAGATACAAAAATCCTCATCCTTTGTGAGACACTGAGCACGATAATGTAACTCCTTCAAGTGATAGAAAATATGTGCATAGAGTACCATAAGAAAAATCACATATTCCTAAATCTTGTATCACTTCATCAGTAACAATGTAAGCACAAACAAGTTACCTTCAAATCAATGTGATGTTAACCACGATTTAAAGATATGATAAAACACAAATTCGCGAAAATCTTCTTCGAATGCCAAACTTACCATAAGAATTCTTCCCCTTAAGCCAACACCTCTTCATGATGAATCTTATTCTTCATATCATATGTAAAAGCTATTAGACGGATAACTCTTTTACAAGGCTACCCCGATTACATAATCAAATCCAATAAATTACCTCACGAATTGTTGCTAACTCGCATTAAAATCATTAATCCCTTTTAAAAATACCCGAGCCATAAATATCAATTTGATATTCTATATAAAAACGGAGATTCCATGTACCTTTGCGTGTAAATACCTCCTTTTTGTGTGCTAAAAACGTATCAATTTTCTCTAACAGCAGCTATCCTTTTGTTGTCCAATATATTCCTTTGTCCAAGATATAACACTGTGTGTTGTCCAATATCGGACAACACTTGACAGCGTTTAAATAACTATATATCGGACAACTCATGTCAATGCTTTCCATCAGTGTTTGACTTATTCTTGTCAGCGTCAATCCAATACCTGTCAGCGTCTCCAACTTCCTGTCTGCGTTTGATCCAGTCCATGCAAAACAAGAATGTATCTTGTTCACATTTTGTGCATCTTAACTGTACAAAACTCTCGTCTATTCCATATATATATATCACTCCCATGAAAATAGGAATAATATATTCCACAAAATAGCTTCCATAATATCACGTCCATAAATTTTCAGTAAATCAAGGATGCAATATTCTTTGTGCAAATTTGTAGGAGGTATATCCGTATATTTGGAATGAAAAGTATAACTCCTTCCATAATTCACGTCTTTGCTGACTTCCCTTTTCTCACGTGATGACTTTGTAGAATAAACAGTTAGATCCAAATCCTACAAAGTAGGACTACATACTGTACGTCTTTACCATAAATCAGTATATATCTCTTAGGAGATAAAACAAAATATGATCACCTTTTAAATACGTCTGCAGTATGTGCTTGTGATAGAAAAAGATACCTATAAAATAGCAATATTTTCATACCATTTTAAATTTGTTGAATATTCTTGAAGATTAAACCCCACGTCTGATAAAACACAATCTTTAAAGTCTGTATCTTTTTCCCAGACTGTAGCATGAATACCAGTAATAAAACAGGACGCATGTACATCATCACGTGATATCACAGCTTGTTACTTCCTTTGTTTGCTTTCCCCTTGCGTGAACACGCATGCTTTCTTGCTGCACTCATATACATCTAGGGTTTGAGAAAAACCCTAATAAGAATAATTCTGATTTGAGCCTCCATGATTCATCAATCACACTAGGATTCATTGCTAGTTTAACAACCATCTCACCAAAGCTAATGTGACTAAAACCAGCAGCCACGAACAACGAATCCAGGATTTGTAAATAAAACCCTAAAAGCAAACTTTCAACCTACTATGAACTTTGACGCCTAATAACTTTTTCCTGGGGATAAAACATGACAATCCCTCCGGTGGATGTCTAGATATATGTATATATAACACACATAAAAAATTTCGTGACGATCCAACGGTTCAATCAAAAGTTATGACCTTCTGAATACTGTTGCGCACACAAAAACGTCCAGAAAAACCCTAGACGGATTTTTATTTTCTTCACGATACACGAACACCTTGTTGGTCCTAGCATCACGAGCCACGAGGCTCTGATAGCAATTGTGGAAACCTTGGTTTCCTCAATCTTTTAGCTACTAGGAATGCATCATGTTCATATGATTAGATAATCAAAGCGGAATTAGAACACGACACATTAACAAGGTGTTTAGGCACAAAACACATGAATTAAACTAATGGATTGTTCATTATATTAATAACAAACAATCACTATACATTTATGCATTGAATCCCACGTCTAGTCAACACACGCTTTAGGTTTACATTGTATATGAAAGTTATGAATAAACCTAATACCCTTGGTTCCTTTTATAGTGTAAGGATTAGGGTTTACAAGAGATAATATCAAATAAACATGTAAATCTTCTATTCAAATAAACTTATACATAATATATTCTGCATGTTTATCTAAATAGAAGCTTCCAAAGGCTTCTTGTCTACGTTTCTGTCAATGCTTAGTTTGTACATGACAATGCTTGGATTGTACATGACAATGCTTGAGCCATCAACCTCCGATTTTGCTCTTGTCAATGCTTGATTTGCTCTTGACAACGCTTAGACAAATGTCATCATGTTTTCTTCATTTTTGAGTTTCTGCCACATCAACTTTTTGACCCAACATCCACAACAATATCCTGAATATGATCGATATGTAATATTTCACTTTTTAGTTCGTTTTTCTCGGTATCGATTCGAATTGATCTAACGTTTTAAAGCTCGACTTAATTGTTTTTGGTTAAAAATCGTAATTTTGGTATTTAGGCTACTTGACAAACAAAACACTTAAAAATGTAAAAATAGTATCTATACTATTACTTATACGTACTACACTAAAAACATCTAGCACATACGACAATTACTTTGCACAAAATATAAAATGAAAAATACAATTTTATACTACAAATATAAAAATGTAAAATACAAATAAAAATGTAAAGTGTAAAAATGTAAATTGTAAATTCTAAATCTGTATTTAACTCTAGAACGTTTTTCAAATATAATAAGCCCAATTCAACTATCAACCTTTAACTAAACTCTTTTCTATTATTAAATTGGCCCACTAATTATAGCAACTAACAAGTAAGCCCAACAACAACAAAAATAAACGATCCTAATAACAGATACTATAAACTAAGTGATTAGTCATAAATTGAATGTGACAAATTAAAGTGTATTTTATTAAAACAAAACTGAATATCACAGTTAACTCCTAAAGATAATTGGTAAACTAAACTATATATTGACTTTTCCAAATGCTTATTTGACGAGCTAAAATCCAAATGAATATGATACTGACTGAAACAACTAACTAAATAACAAGACTTAACAAATTTCAACTCCTAAACTAAACTGAATTAACTTCTATCAAACTGCAAACATGAACTAGAAAGTGACCCACATATTAATATCCATTTACTGCCTATTTTGACTCTAAAATGTCCCACACCTTTTTACAAGAGTAAAAGCAGATGGTCTACACATCTAAACCACTGTTCTGTCTAAAAGTGCATAATATGTGCCCCGATGACTCTAATGTCTGAGTTACGAAACAAAGTGTGTATTATTTGAGTTGCTTAAACTGTATAAATGTTCTCAAACCAAACAAAGTCAAACACTAGTAAATCAGGAATTCAGGAATTTAAAGAAATCTTAATGCAAGAATCATAGTGCAGTAAAGAAACTAGTATCAAAAACATTCAAATGCAGGTCAAATATTAACATTTCAAGCAAAATTACACTACAACTTTAACTAACAGATTACTCTAATCGGCAGAAAATAAGATGAGCTAACCAACTTCTGCCAGGCCAGCCCGTTGATGTCGAAGCGCGGCGCTGAGCCGGCTTAAATCACTCGCCAAGAACCAGAAGTCAAGAGCCGATATTCAATCCTAAATGAACTAATGAACAAATCTGCTGAACCGAGATAAGCAATAGAAACTAATAACTGCTACCACCATACGGCAAATCCAAAACCTGCAAATCTTATAACCTGCAAAATTGAAATAAAGCAAATGCAAACCAAACAGATTCTTCGAATATGAAACCTGCATAAACTTGAACAAATCTTTTCGAATCTGCAACCGAACTAGTTATCTAACTGATCCAAAAGAAACTTATCGAACTAGTTACTCGAAATTAATGAAACTACCTGATGAAACTATAATATCCAAAGTAAAAATGATTTTCCCTACTGAATTAACTAAAATTCTTTTGAAAACTTCTCAAAAGCTCTTATGAGCTTGTGAGCTTATTACCTAAAAAGCTTGAAACCAAATTTCACAATATTCTACTCAAAGTTTTACTTACTGAAATCTCAACAAAAACTATTAAAAGCTGCTAAAACACTAAACTGATTAAACCTTGATCAATCTGTCAAGTACTCATAATCCTACAATCTAAGAGCTTAAAAGACCATCATTTCAAGCTTAACAAACTGACGAAGAGTAACCGATCGAAACTTTAACTAGCATAAAATCAATCCAATAAACTCAAATTACTCACCATATTCAAATGAACAGTAACTCGAACTCGAAATATCATGTAATCTAAGAAGCAGTGAAGAAGAAAGATTAAAACAAAAAGCTTGTTATTTCATTAATGGTGGAAAGAAAACATTTGGTTACAAACTAAAAACTGATTTCGTTACAAAATCTAACAAGAAAAGTGAGAGAAAACTAAACAAACTAACTAACTACACCTACTACTATGTGTAATCTACACCTAGCTAACCAATTGAAGTGAGGCCTTCGTCTTCCTTTTATAGGCGTCGAAAGGAGGTGGGATGACGTGTTCTAGCCAATGATTGAATGCCACGTATTAAATACGAGGTTGGCTCATTCTTCATCTTTAATCCGATTTGGGCGTTTCTTCGCCTTCGAGTCTTGATCAAATTAATTGATGTCTTCATGTAGAGGAGATCAAGAGGAGTATTTTTGCTGTTATAGTCTTCCTTTGATTCCTTGTAGATCGTCCTTGATTTGTGTTTGCAGGTTTTGAGGTGGAAAGAAGTAATAGAAATCTGAAATTTCGTTTCTCTCTCTTCTGATGAAGAAGACGCGTCTTTTGTGTTTGTGTTTTGACCGGTTTTTGGTCAATTGACCAACATGTATGAAAAAGTAAATAACTTTCATCTTATTTCTTTTTGGTCCTTCATTATCTTCTTTCTTTCCAAATGTGGTTAAAACTTTTAAGTACTTTCTTTTTCATCCTTCATCTTTGTCAAAATTCCAACTTAAGCCCTTGCTCTTGGTAAATGATGGCAAGTATGATCCTTGAAAGCATCTTTCGTCTTTTTCTTCGTCTTTTGATAAAATAAGTCCTTGAAACCGCGTGATTGCTCGAAAATGTATCATCTTACCTGAAAACACATGAAACAAAAATACGCATAATTCTGATATTTTAAAGTTTAATATCATGTATTTGACTGTGTTTTGAGTGGTTTTAGGATCATTATTGATGAGTGTTTTCACACTTATCAACTCCCCTCCACTTGACCATTGCCATGACCTCATGCAATGCAGCATTTTAAAGCATCAAGTTACACTTTTCTCATACTTAACCCACCTTGGCCATTATGGAATGCATCTACACTACTCTACACTATATGATGCATGATTTTGAATTATATACAATGCAATGCGAAGAAAAACAATTCTATTTATATATTTTTGAATTTAAAAATGGTTTTGATGGAAATAACTCATAAAGAAATCAATGACTTTGATTAGGGCTTGGGTACCATGGACATTTATCACCCTCAAGTTTCACTTTCCCCATACCAAGCTTAAAAATGGGATCATTACATTCACAAGTAAAAAGTGCATCAACTTATTCATGACAATTAAATGTGGAACCGGTTATTACTTGAGCAAATTGCTTGTGGGCAAATTTGTCATTATTCAAGCGTGAAGTATAAGAAATGTAAAATCCAAAAATAAGGAAGCACGATTTTAATCCTAAGTAATCCTCTCATCCATTACTTGAAAAACCGCTCACAATTAATACAAGTCCGTTTCAAGAGTAATAAATCATTCGCCTTATGTGTAAAATCCTCATGTGATGCTTTCATAAGTAGCTACACACTCGCTAAGGAAAGAAAAATAAAACCCACGCAATAATTTACATCTGCCATCTTTTTGAGACTTTGGATCTTCAACCCCGCAACCCGTCAAGGTAATATTGGATTGGAGCAATCTATTGAATCCCTGCAACCTGTCAAGGTAATATTGGAACTCAATAGTCACTATAATTAACACCACACTGCCCCTCTTGGGAGTCTTGTATATATATATTTTTTTTTCTTTTCTTTTTCTTTTTTCTAGCCACTCATTTTTTTTTGTAAGCCGCTCTTATTTTTCTTTATTCCTCACAAAGAAATTTGAAAAGAATGAAAAGAAAAACACCCGCTAAATATTGAGCATGACATAAGTCTAGTACACATTAAACGTTCTAACTTAGAATCTTAAGACGTACTTATATCAACCATGAATGATTAGACAAAAATGCACAAGAGATTACAAACCAATTAAAACCGTTCTTGATTATTTATTAACAATTATATACATGCGAAGAAAATAGAGGTAAAGAAGAGAAGGGTTTAGCCACAAGTAATTATCATGAAGTTTATCTAGCCCTTTTATACTTGCTTCAACTCTATCATTTCCCATTCTCACAAATTTAAAATCTCAAATAATGAAATTGGTGGATGCTTAGCCTAATAGACCAATGAAGGACTACATGGTTAAGGATACTAGCTAGAGAATGCTAAGATAAGCAAACTCGGGTTGAGTCAAAATATCCATGGCGGGCCTAATATGTCAAAGAAGTCTAAATTTGTTAAAACCATGTTCTTATTATATTTTCTTTTTATATATTTTGATGTAAAATAAAAGAAGAAATATATACAATGCAAATGTGTTATGCAAATGAAAAATGTATGATGCAAAAATTATGAATGCATATTTTTGGTGGCCAAAGTAGATCAAAAATTTGAAAAATGTTTGAAAAATTAGTTTTCTCAATTATCATGAAGTTAAGGCAATGGTCTAGGTAAGGTCACTTCGATAGAAGTCTCCCCTACACTTAAGATAAACATTGTCCTCAATGTTTAAGAGTATTGGAGTAAACTCCCCTACACTTATGACATTGATTACTTTGCTTAATCCAAGTTAAGGAAGAGACAACTAAAGGGTATTCATTTTAAGCACAAGTGTTGAATATCACAATAGCAAAAACTAATCGAAGTGAACCAGATACACGGGCCTCCTCCATAAGCTCCAAGCATGAAATGAGAGAGAGCAACCCTTGAAACAAACACGAAAAGACGAAGAAAGGCACCCCTCCACTTCAACTATAACATCCTTTTAATTAAACCTAACCTATTGAAAATCTACTCTACGTTTTCTAACCTAGTTATTCAATGCTTGAGTTTTTTTAACCCTAAGTCGCTAGCTCGACTCGGCCCCGAATTAAGTTGTCCTTGGGTAAACCATCATGGAGAATAAAGGATATCACTTTAAAGCACGTCTCACATGATACACTCAAACTTAGCACGTTGCCATTTACTATAAGATTTACAAAATCCGCCTCGATAAATGGAACGGTCCAACGTGTCTCAAATTTGTCCAACATACAAAATCTCTCAAATATGAAGCACCCCAGGATCAAATACATAGTTTCCATCTCTACATGTGAACAACTCCAAAATAGGTAGCATCACCAAAGTAAGCTCATACAAGAAGTCCATATCGATCGAAATCACACTCTTAAGTGGACTAGATGAAAACCAATTTTTCCCAAACATATGTATCCCAGGATCAAAAACCTTTCCCTTCATGGGAAAATAAGAAGATGAACTCGTATCAACCATATAAGATTCTCCCTTAGTGATCAAATCATCATGAGACAAGGAAGGTGTAGGTATCAAAATATTCATAACTAGTATATCCATATTGGGCTCCTCATCATCATTAAAAGGTGGGTAATCTTCCATAGAAGGCATGGAAAAAGGAGGATCAAGATTAATAGTGTCTTGTGAAGGAAGTGTAGGCTCTATGTTCCGAAAAAGTAAGTTCTCACTAAGACGAATCTCCTCTTCACAATTAGAATCACTATCATCGTTCTCAATATCAATATTAGCAAGATAAGCCTCTATGGTGTCATCAATATCCATATGAGAATCTATATCAAAGGTTTTGAGTTCTAAAGGTGCCATAGGAGAAAAAGGATCAATCTCTAAGAGTCTAGGATCTTCATCAATAACCAACTTCAAGGGTGGAAGGGTGGGAATAGAAGGCTCAAAAGAAAGTGTATTGAGAGAATCACTCAAAGGGATGATATCATCATAAAAATCAATAGGTGCAACCTCAAAAACCGGTGAAGAAATATCAATGAAATGTTCTTCTTCTATGGACTCATCATTATGGTGTGTGTTCAATGATTCAATCGAGGAGATAAGATGATAAACATTTGATAAAACCTCACGAATATGAATATCTTCCACTTCTTCTATATGAGCAACATCTTCATCCAAATTAGGAAGGTCATCTTGACATGAAAAGTCCTCGGATAATATATCATAAGATGCCTCACTAGAATCACAATCATCATCCTCTATATCTTGCATAAACTCTTCCTCAATCTCATTATCCCTTTCTTTGAACAATTCATCAAGATCGAAATCACCAAAATCACTAGTAGTAACATGAAAGTCAACATGTGATGAAATCTCAATGTGATCATGAGGAGAAGTATCAATAGAAAGCGCGTCACATGGTTCATTGGAAACACCCTCAAGCTCTCTTTGGATTGGGATAAGGTTCTCAACACTAGAAGAGGTTAATTTATCCAAATCGGTGTTTGTATTAGTGCTAAGAGGCTCGTCCCCCATGGTTAAAGAGTCGGTGGGTTCCACGTGAGGTAAAGGTGATGAAGATGTGTCATCATTTAGTGTCATACAAATCGAAGGTTCCTCATCATCTTCATCTAATAAGCATTGTTTAAGCAAACGAGCACGATTAGCAATGAATTGTTCTTCTTTTTCCTTTGTAGCAATCTTAAAGAGGAAATTATCTAAATTTTCCTTGAGGCGACAAGAACTTTTTTTCAACGATTCACGACACATTGCACCGATCTCCTTGTCATAAATTTGCCAAGTCATAATTTCCACTTCCTCAAAAGACTTAATTGGTTCCTCGAACAACGGGCATGCGTTTTTCATTTCCTCAAGGCTCATGTCTTTCATACTATCAAGCATCTTATAAACGTCATCGTTCGACTTGTTCATTCTCTCAAGTAAAGAATAAAACTTCTTGACAAAATTAGGGTCATAGGATGGCGGATCCTTCGGTCTACAATCATAACCATAATGGGGTTCTTTTCCACAAAACTCACATGAATAAGTCGAAGAATAGGGTGGAGATGGATTTCCATAATTAGGTGAATTATAGGTTTGAAAAGAGTCTTGATTATGAAAGTTATCATGATCGTAACCTTGAAGATTCCCTTCATTTTGAAAACCCTCATAATGTGAAAATCCTTGATTTTGAAAAGTATCTTGATTATGGCATGGAAAATTTTCATCATTTTGAAAGCCTTCATTGTTTGAAAATCCTTGATTATGAAAGGTTTCTTGATTATAGCCTTGAAAAGTATCATGATTTTGAAAACCTCCATAATTGGAAAATCCTTGGTTTTGAAAGGTTTCTTGATTAAGGCTTTGAAAATTATCATTATTTAGAAAACATTCATTGTTTGAAAAATCTTGGTTTTGGTATGGCTCATCAAAGGGTTGATCATGAAATGATGGTGGATTTTGTGATGAAAAACCAGAATATCCCATATAGTCATTAAAAGTATAGTCCATTTGAGTGTTAGGTTGAAAATTAGGGTTCTCGGTTCCATTATAAGCATATCCCTCCCCATAATAGCCATTGTTTTGATCACACAAATAAGTATCGTGTGGACCACCACAAGTCGAACAAGGCGAATAATTAGCGTTGGCGGATCGTTGTTGCAAAATCTCCAACATGGAACGAGTATCCATGTTTAACAAGGTGGCCGAATGTATATACAAGTATAATGACGTTTAAAAGCTTCCTCTGGGAAGGAAGTAATACACCAAAGGTGGTATGTTTACACGCGTGTGAGTACACGTGTAAGTAAACACGAGGAATGAGGGAGTAGCCCTCGATCGACTGTTGAAGGAGAAAAGATTATCTCCCTCGAGGTTCGATATGAAATATCCATAAGAAAGTATAATATATATAATTACTACTTGGGTGCAAGACCTCCAATCAAGCCTTCCTTCTTAGAATACGCACTAGTGAACGGGGGGTTAGGTGGCGCGAAGCACTTAAGTACCTATTGACCCTTAGATGCATTTTATAGCACATCGCCTTTCTATTCACTTTGTAGTTTGTATTATTCGAATTATTGCCTATTGGAAGTATTTATCTATTCTTGCTTTATTTTGTTTGATCGATACGCGTGTCAAGGACCAGAACGCCCCCTAACACGGTGTATTGCCTCGGCAATACTTATGGAAATAGGTAACTTGGTTGTTCTTATACGTATACATATTTACTTATAATATATATAGAAAAATATTTTTGTATTTATTTGTTTTTTAAGAAAAATACTATATCTACGTAAAAACGATGAAAACCGATATAATATATATTTTTGGGAGTAATCTTTTAGGAAAAATATTACTTTTTGGATTTTTTAATTTTTTTGGTTCAATTCTTTAGGAAAAGAATTGTTTTGTTAATTTTTAGTTTTTATATATTTTTATATTTTTGATTTTTTATTTGTTTTTGATTTATGATACGTAAAAATAACGTTCACAAAGTGAACGGATCCCAAAAGCCAATCGTCTCACTCGAAATCGTTAATCTTCACGAAAAGAACCGGCAGCGGCGCCATTTAATATTTCTCTTTTTAGTTCGTTTTTCTCGGTATCGATTCGAATTGATCTAACGTTTTAAAGCTCGACTTAATTTTTTTTGGTTAAAAATCGTAATTTTGGTATTTAGGCTACTTGACAAACAAAACACTTAAAAATGTAAAAATAGTATCTATACTATTACTTATACGTACTACACTAAAAACATCTAGCACATACGACAATTACTTTGCACAAAATATAAAATGAAAAATACAATTTTATACTACAAATATAAAAATGTAAAATACAAATAAAAATGTAAAGTGTAAAAATGTGAAATTGTAAATTCTAAATCTGTATTTAACTCTAGAACGTTTTTCAAATTTAATAAGCCCAATTCAACTATCAACCTTTAACTAAACTCTTTTCTATTATTAAATTGGCCCACTAATTATAGCAACTAACAAGTAAGCCCAACAACAACAAAAATAAACGATCCTAATAACAGATACTATAAACTAAGTGATTAGTCATAAAATTGAATGTGACAAATTAAAGTGTATTTTATTAAAACAAAACTGAATATCACAGTTAACTCCTAAAGATAATTGGTAAACTAAACTATATATTGACTTTTCCAAATGCTTATTTGACGAGCTAAAATCCAAACGAATATGATACTGACTGAAACAACTAACTAAATAACAAGACTTAACAAATTTCAACTCCTAAACTAAACTGAATTAACTTCTATCAAACTGCAAACATGAACTAGAAAGTGACCCACATATTAATATCCATTTACTGCCTATTTTGACTCTAAAATGTCCCACACCTTTTTACAAGAGTAAAAGCAGATGGTCTACACATCTAAACCACTGTTCTGTCTAAAAGTGCATAATATGTACCCCGATGACTCTAATGTCTGAGTTACGAACAAAGTGTGTATTATTTGAGTTGCTTAAACTGTATAAATGTTCTCAAACTAAACAAAGTCAAACACTAGTAAATCAGGAATTCAGGAATTTAAAGAAATCTTAATGCAAGAATCATAGTGCTAAAAGAAACTAGTATCAAAAACATTCAAATGCAGGTCAAATATTAACAGTTCAAGCAAAATTACACTACAACTTTAACTAACAGATTACTCTAATCGGCAGAAAATAATATGAGCTTAACCAACTTCTTTCGGGCCAGCCCGTTGATGTCGAAGCGCGGCGCTGAGCCGGCTTAAATCACTCGCCAAGAACCAGAAGTCAAGAGCCGATATTCAATCCTAAATGAACTAATGAACAAATCTGCTGAACCGAGATAAGCAATAGAAACTAATAACTGCTACCACCATACGGCAAATCCAAAACCTGCAAATCTTATAACCTACAAAATTGAAATAAAGCAAATGCAAACCAAACAGATTCTTCGAATATGAAACCTGCATAAACTTGAACAAATCTTTTCGAATCTGCAACCGAACTAGTTATCTAACTGATCCAAAAGAAACTTATCGAACTAGTTACTCGAAATTAATGAAACTACCTGATGAAACTATAATATCCAAAGTAAAAATGATTTTCCCTACTGAATTAACTAAAGTTCTTTTGAAAACTTCTCAAAAGCTCTTATGAGCTTGTGAGCTTATTACCTAAAAAGCTTGAAACCAAATTTCACAATATTCTACTCAAAGTTTTACTTACTGAAATCTCAACAAAAACTAACAAAAGCTGCTAAAACTCTAAACTGATTAAACCTTGATCAATCTGTCAAGTACTCATAATCCTACAATCTAAGAGCTTAAAAGACCATCATTTCAAGCTTAACAAACTGACAAAGAGTAACCGATCGAAACTTTAACTAGCATAAAATCAATCTAATAAACTCAATTACTCACCATATTCAAATGAACAGTAACTCGAACTCGAAATATCATGTAATCTAAGAAGCAGTGAAGAAGAAAGATTAAAACGAAAAGCTTGTTATTTCATTAATGGTGGAAAGAAAACATTCGGTTACAAACTAAAAACTGATTTCGTTACAAAATCTAACAAGAAAAGTGATAGAAAACTAAACTAACTAACTAACTACACCTACTACTATGTGTAATCTACACCTAGCTAACCAATTGAAGTGAGGCCTTCGTCTTCCTTTTATAGGCGTCGAAAGGAGGTGGGATGACGTGTTCTAGCCAATGATTGAATGCCACGTATTAAATACGAGGTTGGCTCATTCTTCATCTTTAATCCGATTTGGGCGTTTCTTCGCCTTCGAGTCTTGATCAAATTAATTGATGTCTTCATGTAGAGGATATCAAGAGGAGTATTTTTGCTGTTATAGTCTTCCTTTGATTCCTTGTAGATCGTCCTTGATTTGTGTTTGCAGGTTTTGAGGTGGAAAGAAGTAATAGAAATCTGAAATTTCGTTTCTCTCTCTTTTGATGAAGAAGACGCGTCTTTTGTGTTTGTGTTTTGACCGGTTTTTGGTCAATTGACCAATATGTATGAAAAAGTAAATAACTTTCATCTTATTTCTTTTTGGTCCTTCATTATCTTCTTTCTTTCCAAATGTGGTTAAAACTTTTAAGTACTTTCTTTTTCATCCTTCATCTTTGTCAAAATTCCAACTTAAGCCCTTGTTCTTGGTAAATGATGGCAAGTATGATCCTTGAAAGAATCTTTCGTCTTTTTCTTTGTCTTTTGATAAAATAAGTCCTTGAAACCGCGTGATTGCTCGAGAATGTATCTTCTTACCTGAAAACACATGAAACACAAATACACGCATAATTCTGATATTTTAAAGTTTAATATCATGTATTTGACTGTGTTTTGAGTGGTTTTAGGATCATTATTGATGAGTGTTTTCACACTTATCAATATGCTGAATTGGGTGCTTCACATTGGGATGAGCGTGTGCGACGCGCCTACAGCTATGCATGTCTACACAACTCAGGTTCTCAAGTCTTCTCTCTAATTCGAATCAAAAGCATCCAAGGAGTTTGGATTGAACCCAAAACAGGCTATCAACATTTGACAGAGATCAGATTCATTAGAGAAGATGAAAAAGTCTACACTATCCAGGAAGGAGATTTTCCACTTCTTTGTCTTGAGGACATTGGGACATGCTGCTTTTTCTAACTCACAACGCCCTCAGACACTTGAAGTCTGAAGGACTATTTACCTTGAATTCATCTCTTCGAATGTACACACGTCGAGTTGTCATCAAGAAAAGAGTTGAAGATCTGCAACTTGGAGTAGAAAGTTATCAAAGGAAGCTCAATCTTTCAAAACCACGTACCAAAGTCTCCCAGAGGCATACAGCCAAATCTCCTTACACCAGCACCACTGACCCGATGCCCGACATTTTCTACCTGAATGGTCGTGGTCTTATGAAGTTCATGAGAATTCTAGAGATCAACAAATTCAGTGACGGGACTCTCACCCACATTCGGGACAAGTTGGCGCATCTTAGCAAGTATAAGACTCTTCTAGAGGTCACTGTAGATTGGGACACGGTATATCAATTGAGTTCTACCTATATGATCAAGAAGATTGATGAGAAGCTGAGGGAAAGACGTCTTATTAGAAGCTTAGAACGATCCATTGGTGGAAGACCGTATGGAGCGCACCACAAGTTCATGGAACGATCCATCTAATCGGTCGTACTACCTCAAGTCATCTCCATATTGTTAAATTTGTGAATATGTAAATATTGTGAATATTCTGCTTTTGTGGCTTGCTGTAGTGTGAAAGTATGATAATGTTTCAAGAATTTCTCACGAGATTCTAAATCTTTCAAAATCTATCATACTCAAGCACTACAACTATCCCTCATTAAGTTGAGGGGGAGCATTGATATGTTCTTTGGCCAGAAATTGATTTCATTTTGTTACCCAAAGACCGGTTAATCCATTTATATCCAAAATATTAATGGTAAACATTTTGGATAAGGGGAGAAAATGGGATTAAGGAGACTTGATGATATATTTGGCTAAACATGAAAAAGAATTCAAGTATAAACCAACTTAATATGTGTGTTGCACATGTTAAGGGGGAGCATTTTTGATGAACAAAAACACTTAAAAATACAAAATTTTGATATTTATATCACAAGTATCTTAAGTGAGTTTTCAAGGATTTTTCATTGTGACAAGTACTTACCCAAAACACACTTAATTCACGACGGATGTGGTGACAAAAGGGTGGTAGGATTAGGTGCTAGTCCAATGATTCTTCCAAGAACCGAAGGAATCTTCCCAACGATAATTCCATAGTTAGAAAATAGAAGTCCTTAGGAAAGATGGAGAATGGACTGTGAACGTAGCTGAATGCCGACCAAGTACTAATGCTAGCACTGGAACAATCACAACAAGGTGCTAGTGATGATGTATTGGTAAGCATTGAAGGGGTTGAAGAATGAAAAAGAAATGTAAAGATAAAGTGTGTAAAGAAAGAAGCCCTCCTTACAACTTAGGCAGAAACCGGGTCAACTCATTTTGAAGACAAAGTATCATGGACCCAGTGATGCGATGCACAACCCCTCCCAGCCAACTCAAATATCTCTCAAAATATATTTGTTTTAATGTCACGGAGTTCAACACGTTATCTATCGGTTTATTCACTCTAAATAAATTAATATTGAAAAGGTGGCAATCCTCTCCAGCCTCCGCTCACCAAAACAAAAATGCACTATTGAGTCTAGAGACACGAGATCATCAAATGTCTCATTAGGACACGATTTTAAAAACAAGAAAGATTTTTTATGAGTCCTACGTAATATTCTTGTAATATTGCCAGAACATCTGAGTAATACGAAAGTATTACAATGAAGATGGAAATCCTGCTTGAGCCAACATCAAACAAGCTCATGGTAGGTGACACGTGCGGTTCTTTAAGAACTAATCTTGTGATAACTGGAAAGAAACGATGGTTTAACTCTTAATTGAGTTTAAACTTGTTCCAGGGCCTCTACGCATTATCCAAGTGATCTTGCCAGAACACTCAGAGTGGCACTTTTTTAGTGTTCACAGTGAAGAGTGGAAATCCTTCCAGTGTCAACATCAAACAGCACTGCGGTAGGTGACAAGCAAGATTCTATTTGAATCAAGCTCGTGATAACTGGAAAGCAACGATGGTGAAAATCTTAATTGAAATTCACTTGTTCCAGGTTTCATGAATTGACGGCTTCAATCATACGGATTTTTAATCCAAATGATCCACTCTTTATGTTCGCAGTTAGCTTTGGACGGTCGAATAAAGAGAACGGGTTTACCCGCGAAATCTTGTCAAGGAGATCTTTAATTAGAGCTACCTGTCACAAGTACGATATTTAGTATCGTCCAACAGTCTTCACCGACCAGAGGTAAAATGCTACCGAATTAGAATAAAATGTCAAATCCATTTTATTCGTGTCTTATTATGTTGCTGCATTTGAAGACGGTGGCGTTGCGGTGTACCAGTTGAAGTCGTCCTCACATACTTATTCCTTCTTCATCAAATATTTTAGCAAATTCAAGAAAGTCTGACCTAAAAGGCTTCCGCTGTATCGACTCTAAAACTTTCAAGAATTCAAAAAAGGATAGGTGTGTGGGACATGAAGTTACGAAGAGGCGAACATCACAAGAAGATAAAGATTGCACGTGAAAGGCCAAAAGAACATGTTCCAAGCAAAAGCATGATGTTATTCAACACATATTCACAAAAAGAAGAAAAGTTAAAGAAGAAAAGAGAAAGTGGACTACGAGGTCAAGAACAAGAACTAACATGCTATATTAGGACTTTGTAAATTTGGAGTGGCCTCCCTTTGGGGGGAGATTGTTGGAAATACGTTTTTTGTATTAAGAAAGTCTTGCTCACTCCAACAATATAGTTATAAGCTCGTAGTATATGTTTTATTATTAACTACATTAGCCCGACCCATGAGCATGTTCATGGGCCGGAAGCCCAAGTCCATTAAGTGACTTGGTATATAAACCCCTTTCCACCATGGAAAGGGGTGTTGGTTGTTTACTTATTTCTCACATTAATAAAGTTTTCTTTGTTTGTCTCTCTACTCTCTCTCTCTAGAATAACAACAACCCTCTTGATTGGTTATAAGATTATTTTTATAATATAGTACTTAGTTTTTACGTATGGGTCGCCTTAAAATTCATGATCATTTGGTTGCATGACTCTATTATCAATCTGATATTCATCTAATATCCATTTATCTATCTAAAATCTATAACACTTTTTTAGTTATATCATTTACTTCAATGTAGAGGTGTCTAAGTTTAAAGTGAAAGTATTTACGGTTAAAGTAATTTACTCTGTTAACGAAATAACAACACTCTTAACCGTGTTCGATTATAGAGTAATCTATTCAAAACATTATCAAATTTTGAATCCAACATTTTAGATGCACCTATTTCTGTTAATGAAATAAAAAATGCGACGTGGAATTATGGTGTAGATAAAGCACCTGGACCGGATGGTTTTACCATCAAATTTAATAATTATTATTAGGATATGATTGAGAATGATTTTGTCGATATTGTGAAGAGGTTTGAAGTGGATGGCTTCATCCCACGTAGATGCAACCCTTCTTTTATTTCTCTCATACCCAAAAGAGGTGATCCTATCGACATTAAAGATTTTAGACCCATTAGTTTTCTAGGTTGTCTATACAAGGTAATCACCAAGGTTCTTGCTAATAGGCTCTAACAAGTTGTCCATTCGATAATTAGTGATGTTCAAACAACCTATGTTCAAGGTAGGCAAATCATTGATGGTCCGTTAATAGTCAATGAAGTTATCTCATGGGCAACAAAAAATAAAGATCATATATTCATATTGAAGGTCGATTTTGAATAGACTTTTAATTCTCTTGATTGGAACTTTTTAGATCATATTTTTTAGGTAAAGAGGACTCACCCTGGTAAGATAAAAATTTTAGATCATACTATGGGGCACATGGGTTTTAGTTCAAAATGGAGAAAATGGATTAGAGGCAGCCTAAATCTAGCTTATGCTTCGGTATTAGTGAATGGTTCCCCTACAAAGGAATTCAAAATTTGTAAGGGGATTCGACAAGGAGATCCACTATCACCTTTTCTCTTCATTATCGCAGCCGAAGCATTGCATGTAACGTTTTAAGAAGCTATAGCTAAACGATTGTTTGAAGGAGTTAAAGTCGGAGATAATGGTGTAGATTTGTCTCATCTTCAATTTTTGGACGATGCTATTTTGTTAAGAAAATGGTCTACTGATAATGCTAAAAGTCTTTGTCGTATCTTGAGATGTTTTAACATGGATTCTGGTCTAAAAGTCAACTTCTCAAAAAGCAAGTTCTTCGGAATTGGTGTGACTCATGAAGTTTGCCACAGTACTTTGTTTCAATCGTCTTCAGTTCCTTTTGTCTACGTGGGTCTTCCTAGGAGCCAACATGAACAAAACATACAACAAGAAGTTTGTCATCGAAAAATTCAGAAATAGGCTTACTGCTTGGAAAGCTAGATCTCTTTCGTATTGTGGAAGATTAACTCTTGTCAAATTGATTATTGGCGCTCTTGGTACATACTTATTCTCACTTTTCAAGGCCCACAAAAAGTCATTTGTTATTTAGAGAAATTGAGGCATTGTTTCTTTTGGGAGTGTAGAGTTGATTCAAACAATAAGTTGGCATAGATTTCTTGGAAAAATGTTTGTTCTTCAAATACTAGCGGGGGTCTTAGAATCGATAGCCTGTTTGCTTTCAATGTTGCAATGGTAACAAAGTGGTGGTGGCGCTTTTACTCGGCACGATATCTCTTTGGAAACTGATTGTAATTTCTATCCACGAAAATCATGGTAAAATAGGTCCTGATTACCCTTCATCTCCCATGCCCCCGTGCACATGGTGAATATTAATCAACTAGACAAGCACTTATCAAGAATTCATATTAATCTCCATTCAATCTTCACTATAAAGGTCGACGATGGTTTTACTTTTAGGTTCTGTAATTATCATTGGGTTGGAGAGTCATCTCACTTGTAATATAACAAAGAGTTTCTTATTCAGGATAGGGTAGGCTCATCTCAGAATGTTTACTTTTGGGATTAGAGAAGGCCTATTATAGATGGGCCTGAGCGTACACAATTAGATGGGCTTCTTAAAGTGTTGTCAAACATTGCATTTACGGGTTCACCAGATGGATGGAATTTTAATTTGAGCCACTCTACATCTTTCTCAATTTCTGAAATAAGATACTTAATAGATTCCTCTTTCCTTTATTCTAATGGTGATCTTATACGTTGGAACAAGAACCTCCCGATCAAGATTAATATTCATTCATGACGGCTTAGTTTGAATCGTCTCTCCACTCGATTCAACCTTGATAAATGTGGAATTGATCTTTATTATGTTAGATGACCTATGTGCAATGGTGATATTAAAACCAATCTTCATGTATTTTTTGAATGCTCGATCGCGGTTCTATTTGGAATTAGATTTAGAGATTGTGGAATATAGGCGACTTCCCAAAAGAAATCAACCATTTAATCAAGTGGAATGACACGTTAACTCTCAACAAGCATACTAAAATATGTTTAGATGTTGTGACACAATCATCGTTGTGGACAATATAGTGATACAGATATCGTACCTGCTTTGATATGAAACGAGGAAGGACACTCTTATGGAAGAAATCATGATTTTCTTTCATTCTTGAATACTTAATAGGAATAGGAGTTTACATCCTAGGTGGTTGGAATGGATCTTAGATCCTAAAATTGCTTGTACAATCACTTTGAAATTTCTTCTTTTCACCAATGTTTTACTAGTGAGTGTTTTACTAGTTTTCGTTCAGAAAAACTTAAGGTTAAAGTAATATGTAGTACTGGTGGTTAATGTGTTTCAAATTTATTAAACTAAAATTAATGAGAGAGAAGTTTAAAGATTGCCGATTAGCATGATTAATGAAAGGAAGATCAAAGGTTTCCAATGATAACTAGAGTTAATGAATAGTTTAATGGGTATGAAATCCTCACATTTGTCTTATAACTCTCACACATTAGTATTCTTTCACATTTTATTGCATGTTTTAACCACTACTTCACTTTTTATGCATAATTGATTTTGTTGGTTAGAGCATATGCAATGGCAAAAACCATGAATGACTTTTTAAAAGTTTTAAAAGCTTTTAAGGGTATTTTTTAGCATTGCATTAACAACTTATTAGAAGACTTTTTACAAAGACTTGGCAACCACTAAGCCTTTGATAAAAACCTCTTCAATAAATCCATTTTGTATTTAATGTATTGAATGCAAAAAGCTATTGGAAGTTTCTTCCATTGCATATGCTCTTAGTTTATTGTGACGGATATGGTTAGTGAATGTTTGATTCTTTGTAAAAAAAATTTTTTGGTGTTGTAGGTGTTTAGCGGTGAAGATGACAGAGATGTCGATTTGAAGATGGAGATTTGAAGCCTGGCGAATGACGCTCAGCATAAAGATGAATATACTTTCATGGTTAAACTGTGTCTTTATGTGTTTATGAGGTTGTTGGTTTGTCTTTGATTTGTGTGGTTTCATAGAAGAAGCAATGCAAAAACACACTTTGTTCTATGGGAAATTTTTTGAAATGCCCTAAGGTTGCACCCACTTTCCCAAAATGCACCAACCAAATAAGAATTTTCTAAAATGTATTATGCGATTTATGCAACTTATACGACTTTTCCAAAAATGGCAAAATTTTGGCAAAATTTTTCAACTTAGTTTTCTATTTTTGGAAAAGTCGCATAAGTCGCATAAGTTGCATAGGGCATTTTGAGAAATTTTCATTTGGTTGGTACATTTTTAGAAAGTAGGTGCAACTTTGATGCATTTCAAGAATTTTCCCTTGTTTTATTATGTAAATCCTTGTTCCAAGGAAAACAATGTGATGGTATTACTAATTAACAACTTACGCTGGCCAATTAACAATTACAAAATCACAATTGGTTTTCTTCGTCCATCAATCAATTAGTAGCAGTACAAACCCTACGGATTTCACCTTGACTTCCGGTTTTCAGCTGAATATTGCCCATCTTAACCATTGATCTCCCGAATTCAATGTTGAATGTTAATCCAGCTAGTCCCCTAATTCCAAGAAACCTTCTCACTAAGGTTTGCGTTGATGGATTGTTCCATAATGCAGCATCAGATTCAAGTACACCTCACCTATTTCTCAAGTTTGAATAGTATGAATTGTCAAACCTTCCAACACTGCCTGTATCAAGTGTCACGGGTTGTACCATCACCACCGTTTGGGCATAAGTTCCTAAGAGTTGGAAGCAAAGTTGCGTCAATTATCGGGTCAGGGCCATTGGTGTTGTTATAGTTGTATAGCCTGTAGTTGAATGTTAAACATGCTGCAGTTCCAATAGTGTGTGCTCCTAAAAAACAACGAAACCATGAAATAGATAAATTAGTTAATTGCATGTACAATTCAAAAGCGCATTGATGGACGACAATGTGTATAGGAAAAAGTGTTTCTAGTATAAAGGAAAAAAAGATATTGAGGTTTAACCCTCATATATAAGCTAGGCGTGTTAAGCTGATTTGCTAATGGCATACAGTTTAGTACTGTATATTTGTTGTCTTTTACTATTGACTTACCACTAAGAGTAACTAGATCTTGGGTGTTAAGATTCTTGTCAACAAACTTTGTAATTAGAGCATTGATAGGCTCATTGAAACAAGGCAAATTCGATGTATCAACCGCCCTTGAAACTAACCCGTCTCTCCGACCTAATGGAACTGACCAGCTTGCTCCTCCAGTCTACAATGTGAGATATTCTAATAAGTACAAGTTATAACGAAACTAGCCATCTAGCTTATCTTTTTATGGCATCGTGAAACGATTAAAGAAATAATTAGATTAATGTAAGAATTGAACTATATGTACTACTGAATCACGGGCAGCAAGAGCTGAAAGTTTATGGACTTAAAATTAATAGTCGTGAGATATGATCGAACTCGGGATCACGGGATTGCACACATAACGTAAAGAGTTAATTTATTTATTAAATATATTTTATATATATTTATTAAATCGAACCAAAGCTTAACTAACGATCGTTGATAAATAAAAGTTAAGTTATAATGATCGTTATGGAAACTAAATAGAAGCTAAAAGAAGGAGTAGGAAAAACTAAACAAACACCCCTTGGGGGTGGTGTAGCCGTCGGCCAAACAAGGAGGGGGGAGAGGGAAACTTTTTGTTTCCTAATTCGTGTTTATTACTTGGAGCCCAAGGATTACCAAGCCTATATAAACAACCCCAAGGCCTTCATAAATTTTTTCCCTCCCCTTCTCTTCTCTTCCTGCGATCGCAACATACCCCCACCATAGGGTTTTCGTTGACTTTCGTTCTTCTATTTATTATCTAGTCCTAGCCCCTCTCTAGGGTTGTTGGGTAGATAATCCATAAGCGTTGAAGCTCGGTTTGCTCGTGCTAGACTCACGGTTAACTCGCCGTATTACGTGTGTACAAGAGCGTGATATAATCTTCCTTTAGATTATATTCTTGGTATTGTTCGTGATCAACCCTAGTTGCCGTTCGTTCCGTCGTCTTGTGGATCTTGCTAGGATAAAGGTATGTAACCCTAATCTTGATTAATATAATTGTGTTAAATTAATGATCTTGTTAATCGCTTCCGCTATGCGCTTTTTGATCCATATTAGGGTTTTAAATAATTGTTATGAACTCTATAAACCTTCAGTGGCATCGAGAGCCGTTTTAACATGATTATAATTATCAAGATCTAAAGTTTTTTAACTAATAATGATTTGTGTTAAAAATTACATGTTGTTTTTTAGGTTTTATGAAAAATTAGGGTTTTGTTTTTTATTATTATTAAAATCGACTTTTGTCGAATTTTTTATAAAAAAAAATAAAAAAATTTTGTAAACCCTAAAATTACATGGTAATTGACTTTCGATGTTTTGCATGAATTAATTGTTATGTCATGTGTGGTTATGATCCGTAGTTTTTTAATTGTTAAGAGAATGTGGGAGATCCGTAATGAACGTGCATGTTTTTTACGGATCATATAATTTTGATTGCTATTTGCTTTATTTGATTCAAAGTTTTAAAATTAGGGAAGACTTTTTATGTTTATAAAAACCCTAGATTTGACGTTCTTTGAATAAATTGTTATGCATGTGGCTATTTGATTTAGTTTTTTTTGTACTACTTGTTTTCGTACGTTTTTTTTATTGTATGTTGTAAACAAGGGTAATTTTTTTTCCAAGAAAATAATATGGACTAAATCTTATCAAAATTAATGAATTGATTTGAGATGTAAAATACATATGATTTGCGTTTATTAGAATTGCAATAGAAACTTAACGGCCTACTCAATTTTGGCAAACTATAAAGTGGGTATAACGCACCGCTGGTCAAGTACCCGGTTAAGGAAGGAGGTGTTATGCTTTAGCGCTGACCAAATTCCCGGCTCGCTTGTGCGTCAAAATTGGAATTACCTACGGTTGTTATTGGTACAATTCTTTAAGGTTGATTTAACTTCATTAATTCACATCCGAAACACAATGAATAAGGTTTTTGCTTTGTGCTATAACTAAGTTCTAGAAAAAGTACGGTGTGAATTTAGTTGTGTGTAAAATCTTTAATTGGTTTAACCAATACCTCAACTTGCAAGTATATGATGAACTTTTAGTCTCACCAAAAAGTTTACTAAACGTTTTATTAAACTTATGTTACGGAGATGTATGCATGCTTCTCCGTACATGATTTTGACACCAAAATCTTTACCCTAAATTTAAGTCATATGTCCTCTAATTGACGAACACTTGAAGTTACAATTGTCGTCATATAAGATATCGGACGATGTTGTAATGGAGAGAAAACTTCATGACTGAATAAGATTGCACATGAAGGTTTTGCGTTCTTTAGATTAGTCGACTTAATTAAGTTACTCAGTGAGAACTGGAAACTTAAGGCATAAAGTAGGGATAAAACATGTTTACAATGCAAATGATTTTGGCAATGTAAATCCCTAACATATCTAGAAATTGCAATTTGATTTGGCAATTATTGTTCGACAAGTTACTGTGTTGAATACATTTGTCACTAGCAGATCAACTGATGTGATGAATCTATGTCAATATGGGTTCTAGTTTTTTCAAGGAAAATACTATGGTTTTAGTACCAGGGTAATTTTATTTTCATGAATTATATTATCGAAAATACTAATGTTTGAACTTATTTCTATAGAAATGGCTGAACCCGAAAGTAATCTGACAATAAGCTCAGCGTTCAAAGCTTTCTTTGAACGGCCTGAACTTACTGGCCCGAATTTCAATGATTGGTACCGCTCACTAAGAATTGTTCTGAGAGCAGCGGGTACTATCAATATCTTGGAAACTCCTTTTCCGGAGGATCTTGCTGAAGATGCATCTGATGCGGAAAGGCTTCAACACGCTGCTAACGTTAAGAAGCACCATGAGGTGGCTGCTGTAATGTTAGGGGGAATGGCTCCATCACTTCAAAGGAAGTATGAGCTATTTCCTCCTAAGCAAATTCCTTATGAACTCAAGGCGGTGTATGAAACGCCACAAGCTGTAGAGATCTATGATCTGGTTGATGCTCTACATAGCTGCAAGTAAGCTCCTGGAAAGTCCGTAAGTGCACATTACATGGAGATGAGGGGTTATATGGAACAACTCATCGCACTAGGACAACCCTTCGATCATAATATGGCTATTAACTTGATCAATAGGTCCCTTAATAAGGACTTCGGTGATTTTGTTCGTAACTATAATATGCATTGCACGGGGAAGACAGTGAATGATTTGCATGAAATGCTCATTGACTTCGAAAAGGGTTTGAAAGATAAGGCATCCACTGCTACGCCTCAAGTACTTTATGTACAAAAGGGTAGAGTGTCTAAACCTAAACCGCAAGGGAATAAGAAGCAGAAAGGCAAAGGCAAGGCTGATAAGAGCAAGCAAGTTGCGACTACATCTAAGCCGAAGCAGAACTTTGCTAAGAAATCTTAGAAAGATGAGACTTGCCACTACTGCAAGATGACTGGAAACTGGAAGAGGAATTTTTCTCTCTATCTCCATGAAATGGCAGAACATAAGTAGAAGGCTGAGCAAGTTGCTGCAGCACCATCTTCAGGTAACTTATTGATGATAGAGTTATTTAATCTTTCATACAAATCAAACTCTTGGGTATATGATACGGGATGTGGTATTAACATTTGTAATACCCTGCAGGGATTTGAGTTGAAGATGAGACTATCCTATGGGGAACAATTTCTGCAAGTGGGCAATGGCGCACAAGCAGCGGTTGAAGCTATAGGAATATTTAAATTAGTTTTACCTTCGGGTTAGTACTGTCTTTAAATAATTGTCATTATGCACCTACAATTGTTAGGGGTGTTATTTCCTTTTCTTGTATGTTGGATCTTGGATTTACTCACACGATTGATAATAATAGAATTTCTGTTTTCAAAGATGGTCTATTCTATTTTGATGCAATTTCTGTGAATGGTGTTTTTGAAATTAACATGCATGATAAAAATTCCAAGAGGAAAAATAATTCTGTTTTTAGCATGAATAAGAAGAGTAAGTTAGACAAGAACTCTTCTTATCTTTGGCATTGTAGGCTTGCCCATATTGGGAAGACTCGCATACAAAAGCTGCAACGTGATGGGATTTTGGAAAGTATCAATGATGAATCATTTGATAAATGTGAATCTTGTATCTCTGGAAAGATGACCAAGAAACCTTTTAATAGCAATATTGAAAGGGCTACTGAACTACTTGGTTTGATACATACTGATGTGTGTGGACCACTTAGACATGTGTCAAGGAAAGGTGCTAGCTACTTCTTAACGTTTACGGATGATTATAGCCGTTATGGTTATGTTTATTTACTTAAGCATAAACATGAGGTATTTGAAACATTCAAAACGTTTAAAGCAGAAGTAGAGTTACAACTGGGAAAGAAGATTAAAGCTCTTCGTTCTGACCGTGGTGGTGAATATTTAAGTCAAGAGTTTAAAGATTATTTAAGTGAGAATGGAATTGTTCAGAAACTTACTTCTCCGTATACTCCACAACAAAATGGTGTATCTGAAAGGAGAAATCGTACATTTTTGGATATGGTACGATCTATGTTTAATCTTACAACTTTACCATTATCTTTTTGGGATTATGCTCTTGAATCTGCTGTTCGTATTCTATGTATGGTTCCCACAAAGAAGGTTTATAAGACACCATATGAACTATGGCATGGCAAGAAGCCATATTTGTCTTATTTAAAAGTCTGGGGTTGTGAGGCGTATGTAAAACGTGACTCTGGAGATAAACTCCAACAACGCTCAGTAAAATGTATCTTTGTAGGTTACCCTAAGGAAACTATGGGTTCCTACTTTTATTATCCGGCTGAGAACAAAATAGTTGTGGCTCGGTATGGAGACTTCCTTGAAAATGATCTTGTAAATCAAGAATTCAGTGGGAGAAATTATGATCTTGAAGAAATTTAAGAAGATACATTGCCTTCTGAAAATACTAGCGATGAAATTCCTGTAGAACCAGAAAGTCTGAGTGTTCTACCGGAATTGATTCCTCCACGTAGGTCTCAAAGGACTATACGTGCGCCTGACAAACTATGTCTTTACATAGAGGATGATGAGGAGGAAGTAGGGGATCTTGGTGAACCTGCTAACTATCGATCCGCAATGTCTGATCCAGAAAAGTCAAAATGGATAGTTGTGATGAATGAGGAAATGAAATCCATGGAAATCAATGATGTTTGGATTCTTGTAGACGCACCTAAAAATGCTAAAGTAGTGAAAAATAGGTGGATCTCTAAGAAGAAAACTGACATGGATGGGGATGTACAATCCTATAAAGCACGTTTAGTGGCTAAAGGTTTTACTCAAACTTTTGGCATAGACTACGAGGAGACATTTTCTCCTGTAGCAGACTTACGAGCTATTAGGATTCTCATAGCTATAGCAGCATACTATGACTATGAGATATGGCAAATGGATGTTAAACTGCCTTCTTGAACGGTCGCTTAGATGAAGACATCTATATGCAACAACCGGAAGGGTATGTTGATTCTAAATATCCAAAGCGCATGTGCAAAATTCAAAGATCTATTTATGGTTTGAAGCAAGCATCACGTCAATGGAATAAGTGATTTGATGAAAAAATCAAAAAGTTCGGATTTATTCAAAATCGTGATGAGCCATGTGTTACCGCAAAGCTAGTGGGAGTAATGTAGTGTTCCTAATTCTGTATGTCGATGACATATTAATCATGGGAAGTAACATTCCAAGACTTAAGGAAGTTAAGGATTATCTTGGTAAATGTTTTTCTATGAAAGATTTGGGAGATGCTGCATATATTCTGGGAATTAAAATCTATCGAGATAGGAGTAGACGGTTAATTGGTCTTAGTCAAGATGCTTATATTGATAAGATATTGAAGAAATATAACATGCATAACTCTAAGAAAGGTTTCTTACCGATGGAGGTTAAGCATGAGTTAAGTCATGAGAAAGATGCATCATCACCTGAAGAGGTGGCTTACATGAAGAAGGTGCCTTATGCTTCGGCTGTAGGATCTATTATGTATGTTGTAAGATGCACAAGGCCTGATGTGGCGTTTGCTCAGAACTTGGTCAGTAGATACCAACAGAATCCAGGAAAGTTCCACTGGACTGCTGTTAAACATATTCTAAAGTATTTGAGGAGTACGAAAGATATGTTTTTGGTATTCGGGGGTAAACCAGACACAGAACTGAATGTAACAGGGTTCTGTGATGCGTCTTGGCAATGTGATAAAGACGATACGAAGTCTCAGACGGGTTACGTGTTTGTCATCAATGGAGGAGCAGTTGACTGGAAGAGCAGTAAGCAGAAAACCATTGCTATGCATGCGACTCAATCTGAGTACATGGCCGCTTCAGAAGCTGCAATGGAAGCTGTTTGGATTAGGAAGTTTATTGGAGATCTTGGAGTGATGCCTTCAATTAAAGAACCTATTGATATATATTGCGACAATTCTGCGGCAATAATATTCACCAATGACCCTGGAGTCATGAAGGGCGCCAGACACTTTAAACGTAGATATCACTACGTTCGAGAACAAGTGGAAGCTCGAGAAATAAAATTAATAAAAGTTCACACAGATGATAACGTAGCTGATCCTTTTACTAAGGCTTTATCTAGGCTAAAGGTAGTTAAGCATGCCAAGGCAATTGGGCTGCAACTAGCTAGCGAATTCATGCAATAAATATGTTGATTAGTGTTTGGATAAAGGATGTAAGACATTATTGAATTGATGAAATAAAGATTGGGTTTCGTTTATTTTTCTGTTATTTGATTTTGTATCCTATTTTACATGTTTTTAATCCGTGAGCATTTTGATGTTTCTAAATGTCCGTTGTCGATTAATAATATGGGAATATTATTGAAGTAAGACAATTCAAAATAGTGACAGAGTATACTTGGAAGTATATTGGTCAATTTTGGATGATATTGATGGATCAAATATTGGACTTATCCCAACTATGTGATTTTACTTTATGGATCTTTGTCATTAAGTAAATCATAAATAGTTATCCTTAGACCTGAGATACCAGAAAACTGCATTGAATGTAGTGCATATCTGTGAGATAACCTAACGCTAAACGTAACTGGTAGTCATAAGGGTTATTTTCAGAAGTGTTGCGAAGTTCATGTGTTTTGCTTGTAGTCGAAATGGGATTTGTTTCCTTCAAATTTATTTTGAAGTATAAATACAACTGGGCCCCTCGGGGGAGTAGTAAGATGTTTGTGTGGCCACACCCAAATGTGTTTTGGTAATCTTGCTATATCCGTAAATGAGAAACAGAATAGTTAATAAGGAATGACTTAGATCCATATCCTTATTAACAATGTATTTGAAATAAAAGGATAATAATAATGATGTAATCATTAAAAGGTTCTTGTCCAGGAGACCTTACCCGGTTTGTACTAGTGACATTGCTAGTGTAACTAGACGCTAGTCAATGTGATCACGATATTAGAATTTTGTCCAAGTGGGAGCTGAAAGTTTATGGACTTAAAATTAATAGTCGTGAGATAGGATCGAACTTGGGATCACGGGATTGGACACATAACGTAAAGAGTTAATTTATTTATTAAATATATTTTATATATATTTATTAAATCGAACCAAAGCTTAACTAACGATCGTTGATAAATAAAAGTTAAGTTATAACGATCGTTATGGAAACTAAATAGAAGCTAAAAGAAGGAGTAGGAAAAACTACACAAACACCCCTTGGGGGTGGTGTAGCCGTCGGCTAAACAAGGAGGGGGGATAGGGAAACTTTTTGTTTCCTAATTCGTGTTTATTACTTGGAGCCCAAGGATTACCAAGCCTATATAAACAACCCCAAGGCCTTCATAAATTTTGTCCCTCCCCTTCTCTTCTCTTCCTGCGATCGCAACATACCCCCACCATAGGGTTTTCGTTGACTTTCGTTCTTCTATTTATTATCTATTCCTAGCCCCTCTCTAGGGTTGTTGGGTAGATAATCCATAAGCGTTGAAGCTCGGTTTGCTCGTGCTAGACTCACGGTTAACTCTCCGTATTACGTGTGTACAAGAGCGTGATATAATCTTCCTTTATATTATATTCTTGGTATTGTTCGTGATCAACCCTAGTTGCCGTTCGTTCCGTCGTCTTGTGGATCTTGCTAGGATAAAGGTATGTAACCCTAATCTTGATTAATATAATTGTGTTAAATTAATGATCTTGTTAATCACTTCCGATATGCGCTCTTTGATCCATATTAGGGTTTTAAATAATTTTTATGAACTCTATAAACTTTCAAGAGCAAGGATGTCAGCACAAGAGACCACTCCAGGACATGCAGTTTCGAGCTGCGTCTTTGCAGCATCGATAACTTCAAAACCTCTCAAGAAGCCATTCGGGGGAGCTGTTTTCTCAGAAGAGGCACCATCAAGAAGAATAGATGCATCACATCCATTTACAAAGCAATCATGAAAGAACATTCTAAGTAATCCATGTGCAATTGCTGGGTTAGAGTTGATGGCAGACCGCACAGCAGTCTGCACGATAGTTTCCACTCGTGGGCATGAGGTTCGGTAGAAAACAAATCGGGTTTGGCCTAGTGCCAATGTGATGAAGGTGGATAACAAGACAAGAAACAAAATGGAGTTTTTGGTATCCATCGGTGCTAGATATTCTTATTTGTATTGGGTGTTGTTTTTGGTGTGAGCTATAGAGTGTAGATAAACACAGGTATTTATAGTGTAGGGAAGTCAAACATATGGAGGCTAAGAAAGTAAACAAAGTCTACAAAAGAAATGTTCAAACGTGCAAAATGTCGGTGGTGGAGTTGCTATAAGGGACGGAGGTAGGGGTTCCCGCGGGTGCCCGTGACTCATATGGAATTTTTTTGTATAATGTTAATTTTTGAAGAAACATCGATTTTTTCTAAATTCATCTTAAATGCACCCAGTGTTTCTACCCTTCGTTTTAATTCATTTTTTTACATGTGTTGTATTACGGTTAAAAAAATTTGTGCACCCAGTCATATTTCGTCCTGTTTTCGTCCCTGTTGCTATTCCTTGATAATAGTAATCCTTTGATTCATTTCCTTCGATCACTTTATATCGTTAGCGCGTTTTTTTATGACGTTGACAACATATTCCTTATAGACAGTGTTACTAACTTACGTACGAAAACTCTAAATCTTTTAGATAAATATTGCAGTATATTTTTATATTGCATACATGTAACTAAAAGTATCTAACGCGGATATATGTTCAATATCAAAAGAGTGCATCATCAAATTACTATTACTCGCAGAATGCGACGATAAATACTTCATCAGATACACGGTAACGATTTTTAAAACAACAAATGTTACTACTCTTATTTATTAAATTTATAATAAAATTATAAATTGTTTAAAAATTAAATTAAAATAAAATAAACTTTCAAAATTTGAGAAAAACTAAAAGTTAATTAGAATACATCAAAATAAATATTATAATTAAAAAGCAAAAATTTTAAAAATATAATGAAAATAGATTATAAAAAAAATAATTAGATGAAAAGATATCCTACTTTTAAAAATAAAAATAGATTGTTACAAAAGAAAATGGATGATCAATTACAAAATGAATCTTTTTATAAAATTCAATTTTAATTTTCTAATTTTTAGATTTTTTAAATATACAAAAAAACCTAAATGCTTTATAATATAACTAGCATGGTAACTGCGTAATACGCGACGGATACCCGTGACGATTTTTTATGTGACAAATGTTACTACCTTTGCTAATTAAATTTATATAAAAAACTAAAGTTATTAAAATCTTAATCAAATTAAAATAAACTTTAATAAATGTGAAAAAATTAAAAATTAGTTACAATATATCAAATGGATACTGAATCAAAAACATAAAATTTTAAAACTATGGTGAAATTATAGTATGAAAAGATAAAAAAAAACAAATTTCTATTTTAAAGATAATGATGGCTTTTTAAAAGTTTGTTCAAAAGAGATGCATGGTCAATTAAAAAATGAATGTTTTTATAAAAGTCAATTTTTAATGTATCTTAATTTTCGGACTTTCTAAAAATAGAAATTTTCAAAATCTATACTATTATACTAGCATGTTACCCGCATAATGCGACGGCAAGTATTTGATGACGATTTCTGAAGCGAACAAATGTTGCTATCTTACCTGCCGAATTTGTATTCATATTTATCTTTAAGTGCTTAAAAATTTAAATCAAAATAAATTCGCTAAAATAACAAAAACTAAAAGTTAATAAAATTTATTGAAGTAGATACATTAAAGAGCACAAGATTACAAATAATATGATGAATTTAAATTTTTAAAATAATAAATAGTTAAAAGGATACTCTAAATGTAAATTAAAAATATAAATTTAATAAATGGTTATAAAAGTTTATTACAAAAAGTTCATGATATATAATGTGAGAAAGATAAATCTAAAAACTTTCTTTACTAGTAAGTAAAAAAGTTTGAAAATTAAGTCGTTCAATAGTTTGTTACAAAAGTCTCAAATACTTTATTATATTATAATATAGTAAGAGAAGATAAAAATGTTATTTTCAATCTTAACTCTAATCTTAATCCCGAACATAAAATAATAAAACTTAATTACAAACCAAAAATTAAGATAATTAGATTAGATTTAAGCTATTGTATCATAGTTAGTTGAATTGCTCTCACCCTGTAAAACCCGCCTAAAATCCATGAAACATTAATTACACACAAGCACAGACTTAATTAAAACGTTACATAAATTATTATTTATTCAGAATAATAAATAATATTATTTATTCAAGTATTACGTATATCATTATCTATTTCAGTAAAGATAAATAATACATGTCAGAAGTTAAAACGAGAATTAATAACACGAACACGTACGTTAAATAATAAACACGAAAACCCAATACATATACAAAGGGGCTGTTTTGGTTCAGATTATAGTAAAAGAAACAAGAATAAAGGGGCTTAGACCCGGCCCATTACCAATTTACTTATCAGGGGAAACTACCTACACTTCTCATTTGCACATTGTCCAACAAACACAATAAACCCTAGCAGCCTACTTGTAGCCGCCAGCCATAACAAGAACACAAGAGGGAAGATTTTTGGTTTTGATCATTGAAATATTTACGGGTTAGTGTTTGTAATCTAAACCCTAAACCTTTCACGTATTCGGTATCTTCAAACTCTTAATCTTTCTAATGATTTTTGTATGTTCATGTATCTTAATAAAACCGTTGTTATAATCATGTCATTAAGAAGTTTAAATAAGAAAAGGGTTCGGGTTTGGTTTATTTTTGTGTTAGCTGCACACACACCAAGAGTTCAAGACTCTCGGTGGCTTTAAGGGTTCCAATAGCCGCAACCAATAAGGGTCGGTGTTGGTGTTTCATGGTCAACCGCAAACCACATCCCCAAAACAGTGGGGAATAATCAAAATCGGTGGGTCTTTGTGACTAACAGTGGGTACCGGTTGAAGCAAGTAGGAACACAAGACACGGCAGGGGAACCTCGCCTGTAACCAGGGGAGGTTTTAGGCCAACAGTGGCGTGGCATCCTAGGCTGCATGGCCGTCGACAAAAACCATAGTCGGCGGGCTGTGGTGTTGGCTTTGGTGTCTCGGGTTAGGGGGCTCGGGTACAAAAAGGTTACTTGACTACAGGTTATTTTGTTAATTTAAATTGTTTAAAATGCATGTTATGAATTTAAATAACCATGACACTTAGGCTAAAATTATTAAACGAAATAATTCATGAGATAACCTAATTATTTTATTTAGATATAATAAATTATACAATACCTTAATTTAATTATTTTTACAAGCTATAGTATAGTTTTGTTAAATAAAACCATGCATTAGTATTATTAATTAATAACCATGTTTAGCCTAAAGTACTTATTTAATAAACTCTACTATTTCATCATCACGACTTATAGATTTTGATTATTAAGCACTAGTTTATATTGTTGGACTTATTTATCAAGCTAATTACTATTTAAGGAAAACTTTCTATTTTTGAAAACTTTTTATATTTGGAAACCTTCTATTTTTAGAAAGTTACTTATATTGATACAACAGTATAGTAATACAAGAATACATGAGATATACTAATCAGAAATACATGAGAACAGTCAGAGTTACAAGATTATACACGAAACAGTAAAACAATACAAGAACATGTAAAACAAGTTAAGAACTCTCAAAACCAGTAAATTATACAATAATCAGACAACTCATTCACGTCCCTTATTTATGTAGTTTCTGTGAAGTCGGAGTAGATCCTTCAGCCTTCATTCTCACTTTATTGCTGGACACGAGGTACGGATATTCTGTCCTTCAGTATGGACGTTCCCTTCGTATGCATGATTAGGATTTCCCATTTGCAGCCATCTGATTCATAAAACCCGCATGCTTTTACCATGAAAAGTACCCTTAGCAAACGTTCATACATATTAAAACTTTCCTTTTATAGCATGAACACGTGTCACGATTAGAAATTACAGAAGTTATGTACGTATAATTACACGATAAGTATTAAGTACGTGTTAATACACGAGAATTATTATCAATAATAATTATAATCACGAACATGAAATCATGAACGTAAGAATCATGAACATATAATTATGTATTTACGTATATTATTAATACGATAAATATCGTTACGTACAAGTATTTATAATAACATGAATAATTAAACGTAACACGTAAACACGAACACGTAATAATTAGACACGAGAAAAGACTTTGGATTTCCATTGGTGGGCCCTACAAGCCCTGACACAAGAAGAAGAGAGGGGCCCAGCCCATGTCTTGGTTTTATTAAAATAACAAATAAGGGAATAATTCATTTACAGAGTTTTTCATAAAATCACAAAACCCTAAATCTCTTTGTCTCTCTCTCTTTGGCCGGCGACATCACAACACCACAAGGGGTGTTTTTTTGATCTTGATTAAAGAAATAATAGGAGTGTGTTCGTGTAATCATTGCCCATTCATTCCACGTGTTTGAAATCCGTAAACCCTTTAGTTTTTTCTTTTATTTAATTAATTGAAACATGAACTTTAACTAAATAAAAACATGGATAAAAACATGTCATGGGATCAAGGGGTAAAGAATTAAGGTTTTTTTGGGTTGGTTGTTTCGGCCGACATACAAGCGCCATGGCTCTCGGCGTGTTCTTGTCACTACCACCAACCGAGATCTATGTCTCGGTGGTGTTGGTGTTCGGTCGACAGCAGGGACAAGGCACCCTGACTTGCGCCGGGGGTGTCCTTGTGGTTCATGTGGGTCTGGGCAGCAAGCAAACCAACACCACCTGGCCAGCCGGTGGCTAGGATGGTCAAGCAGGGGGACGCAGCGCGGGCAGGGGGAACCACCGGCAGCAGTCGGTGGGAACCCTTATGGTATGCGGCTAGCCGAGAGAACGGGAAACCAAGACCATCGGCTTAAGCCAGTGGCAGCATGACGAAAACAGGGGAAACCGGCTCATCTGATTTGCCACTGTTTTTGGGGGTGTTTGGTTCAGACTGGTTCACGGGTTTTCACGGGTCCGGTTCACGACATGTTTTAAATAGATAACACACGGGTTCGGTTCATGACTATTTTTTACAAGTCTAATTAATTTTACAAGTATATTATTTTTACAAGATAATTAAATTAATTAATGCATGACTTATAATTAATTTAAATTAAACATGAAACTTAGGTTATTATTATTATTAAATAATACATGTTTTAACCTAAGAATCTATTTATTTATTTTACACTATAGTATTAATCAATTTTTAAACATGAAATATAATTAATTAATAATCATAACTTAGGTTATTATTAATATAGTATTAATACATGTTTTAACCTAAGTATTTATATACACTTTAATTTAATTAAATCATGCTTATATATAATTAAATCGTATAACCTATAGTTTATTTAATTAACAGAATATTATTAATAAACTATACTATAACTACATGAGTTATGATATTAAATCAGCTTAATTCTAAATATGGAAACTTTCTAATTCAGGTAACTTACTATTGTTGGAAACTTTCTATTTTTAGAAACTGATCTATTTTATGCAGTTAATCTATTTTTGGAAACTTTCTATGTTTGGAAACTTTCTATTTTAGGAAACTTTCTATCTTAGGAAACCTGCTATTTTTAGAAAGTTACTTATTATTACACAACAAGTATAATAATACAAGAAATACAAGTAATACTTAATCAGAATATACATAATACATGATAAACACTGCATAACATTAAAATCAGTAACAAGACATGAACATATAAAACAAGCTAAGACATGATATAAAACCAGTTATGCACTCAGTAATCAGAATACTTATACACGTATACTATTTATGTAGCATTAGTGAGATCGAAGTAGGACTCTCTTCCATTCGTCTTCTTCATTCACTGGACATAAGGTACAAATTTCCTGTCCTTTCAGTATGGACATTCATTTCTTATTAGTATTCCCCATCTGCAGCTAACTATTTTCCCAGTATTTGTTTTATATGTTTGATACTTAAGTTAGATTAAGAGCCTAAGCCATATACATGCATGACCAGTGCAATAACTAAGATTTTAGTCATAAAAATTGTTCGTTGAAATCGGTCTAATCGAATTGATCTGGTTTAACTATGCGACTCAGTCGTTCTTTGGTGAAACAAAAGTCGTGTCGTTGTAGTGTAATTAAATTGCAAGACTTAAAATAAATGACGGGTAATTAAATCTAAGTCTAGTTAAAACTTTGAATTGTGCAATATTTAAAAACTTTGAAAAGTAAGTAATTAAATGACTTAAAGTTAAAGCGTGACGAAAATTAAATTTGACGAAGTATTAAAATGTAACTTAAAAACAAAACTAAGCAGAATATAATCCAAAACCAACAACCATCGGAATGTCTGATCGGAATGTTGTCACCATACCATCGGAATCTAGATCGTAAAGTAGTTATCGAAATGTATCAAAACTAGGTCTATCGGAATTATTGAAAAGTAAGCTGTCGGAATGTTGTTCAGATCGTAAAGTCAGATCGCCATCCTCAGATCGGAAAGTTGCTAAGGAAAATTAGGCAGCACTTCGTTTCAATGAAACCGTAAGAGCCGTCGCAATCCCGATCGCAATGTGCGATCGGAATCTTGATCGGAATAAGGGGGAAGTTTCAGATCGGAATGTACCGTCGCAATGCTCTGTCGCAATGAACTGTTGAAATCCAATAACCCTATTCCAACACTGTCACCGTCGGAATGTGAGTGAGGCTATCACAATGTGTAAAATTCCTTCTTTTCCGATGGAAAACAATCCGCAATAAGCACAATACAATAAGCTACAACTAATAAGCAGTAACCAAAAACTTAAATGAAATGGAAAAGGACGAGTTAATAAACAACAAAGTTAAAACCTTTCAAAATGTAAAAGACGAAACTTAAAGAAATGGATTTTACAAAGAATAAACTTTTAAGAAAACTTTGAAAACACTTAAGCTAAATACCAAATAAGCACACAAGATTGTCAAACTTATGGCTTATTTCGTATGAAAGCTAATAGGGAAAAGAAAAGACAAAACCTTTAATCAAATAAGCAAGAGATTAAGCAAAAGCTTGCTTAATCCGAATTTGTAGCAATCCAAAAACAAGAAGAGTGGGATGAGAATGATGAAAAGAAACTTGATCAAAGGTAAATGAAGATTAAAGCAACAAAATTAAAGAACACTTACTTGGAATTAAAAGATATTAAAAGTGCAAGACAATGTATTTAAATTAACATGAAAAGTAAATGTGCAAAAATTAAAGATGGAAGAACTAGTGTCACTCTAGCCAACAAAATGAAAATGATTATCCTAATGACTATTTATAGGGGAGGATTAAGGAGTGCTTAGGAAGCTTCCTTCCTCCTTCATTTTTCCTTAATTGCACCATTAGGTCCTTAAGCCTTTAATCTTCTTTAATCTTGGACTTTAATGACTTTTGGCTCGGGATTTCTTTAAACTCGTCTTTTAATTCTTCAATAAATAAGACTTGAGTTCTTCGGCTTTAAGTAAACTTCCGTCTTTTGACTTTTTCTTCGATAATCTTCAGAATTGGTCTTGGACTTCCGTTATTTTTGCACTCTTGACTTCTTGACTTCGTCTTTCGTCTTTTTCTTCGATAAAAGCCCGTGAATGCCCGTTTTTTCTCCACTTTTCACCTTTTCGTCCTAAATCACAACAAAAACACAAACCACGCATAATCCCGACATAAATGACATAAAATACACATTTTGGCTCGGTTATTATTGTAATTAAGTGGTAAAAAGGATGGGTGTTTACACACCTATCAAATCCCCTACACTTGACCATTGCAATGTCCTCATGCAATGCATTAGTTACGAAGCACGTTTACATTTTTCATCAAAATCAATACACCTTGGCCTTTATTAAAGAGATAGAAAACTATAAACATTCAAAGTAAAGAAATCAAAAGCATACCTTGGGTTTTGGAAATGTCATGAATAATCATCATCCTCAAGTTTTCACTTTCTCCAAACCAAGCTTAAAAACGAGATCATTGTTATTATAAGTTAGCAAACTAACACGAACTCATGTGGGCCAATTATTCACTTAGACTCCCTTATTCCTAGGTGTATCTCTTATATTTTATTATTGTCTTGAATGATCACGAGGATGCATTGTTGACTTATTTGGATAGTTATTAGGCCAAAAATAAAGTGAACGATTTAATTAATAGTTAGCTAAAGGACAAAATCTTTTAAAACTGCTTCTCGGGACCTCATAAAGTTCATATCTTGGCATAACTCGCTTCGCGATTTGAGACCTTTCTTGGACCGATATTTAGCAGCGACTTCATACTTCAAACCTTGAGAGACGTTCATGAGATAATGGTCTTCTCTTCATATAGGAATTTCTTCACTTGAAGTTTTGAGAGATTCATCATATATGGACCACGACTTCTTCATTTTTCTCCAATCTTTATTATGGACTTTGATATACAACGATCCGCCTCCTTTTTGGACTTGGCTTTATTTATCCTCATACCTTGTTAGGGCCTTTTTGGATAGACTTCTCCATGACTTTTGGGGAGTTTTTGCTTTTCGTCGTTTGTCTCGATCCTTCATATTGATTTTCGATAAATGATTCTTCACATCACTTGGGATCTTTAGCAACAAAATATAGCCCTCATGCCTTGTTAGGGCATTTTCGGACTCGCCAATCTTCGCATCCCGCTTCAATAAGTTATGCCTTGGCTATGAACTCTAATCCATACCGAGCAACTTTTAAACGATCTTGGGCTAGAAGCTAAGTAACTTTTCAAATCGTACAACCTTATTTATTGCAGATAAATTTATTAGCAAGCGATGGGAGAATAGGCTTATAATTAACTCACATAAATTCACGAAAGAATACCAAACTTATAATTGACTCTATCATCTCTCGTTCTCCACAGTTTAAAATCTCAAGTAATGAGACTCGTGGATGCTTAGCCTATTAAATCAAAGTTTTGGGTTTTCGAGTCGCCTATAGGATCTTGCAAACTCTTAGACTTTTTCAAGTTTAGAAATCGCATTTTAAAGTTCCCTTGATAAACAACTCTCTAGGATCAATTATAGGAACTTGCGAAAAGTTCTTTTTCTTAACCCGTGAGAGTTTAGACTTTCGCGTTTTATAACTCCCTATATAAAAGCCTAGCAAAACTTGACTTAAACACGTTAAGGATACTAGCTAGAGTAAACTTAGATAAGTAAACTCGGGTTGAGTCAAAAGATTCACAACGTTTGAAAACTAAAACTACTTTATTAAAATTTATTCTAACAAGGAAAGAAAATAACTATACAAAGGATAAAACTAATAGGCCAAAATAGATCAAAAATTTTGAAAAATGTCAAAAAATTGATTTTCTGGTTAAAATGAGGACAAATACAAGGAAAAGACCACTTAACTTCGATAGAAGTCCCCCTACACTTTATATAAACATTGTCCTCAATGTTTAAGCATGTGGGAGTAAACTCCCCTACACTTAGGACATTGTGCACATTGTTTAAATCTCGCTAAGGAAAAGACAACTAACGAGATTCCTATTTTAATATTGGAAAATATAAAACAGTGAATGGAAAAGAGTTTAGGATAGAACCAGGAAAATGGGAACACGGAATCACGGGTCGTCAAGAATCATCAAGAGTGGATCATTGAGCGCTCGAATCCCTGAACAAGAAGAGAGGAAATAGCAAACACCAACGGGTCTCCCCTACACTTAGGATAAAGAAAGCTAAAAGATAGATACATGGGTTGCCTCCAAAGAAGCGCTTGATTTTTGTTAACCGAGTCGTGAGCCTGACTCGACCTTGATTACCATAGGAAGAAGCATGAAATATATCCACCAGGATCAAAGACATAGTTTTCGTCCATCAAAAAGCACAGGCTTAAGGCGAACAAGGCAAGCCAAAGAAGAGTAGGCAAGGTTCCCTTAAGCAAAGATGGAGCACGGTGGAAGCAAGTATGGTGAGGTGCAAGCATATCTTCCAAAGTTCCAAAGATTTTTCCTTTTATTTAATCTGGTGGATACTGAGATGGCTGCAGAATATCGATACCGGGGTCGAACACCTTTTCCTTTAGGGGAAAATAGCATTCAGGCTCAGCAGAGTGTGAAGAAGATCCTCGAAGAAGATCCTCGAAGAAGATGCACAACCTCGTCCTCAGAAGGTGGACAAAGAGGTGTTAAATCATATGTGTTGCGGATGGTGGTGTCGACCGGTTTCTTCTCTTTTGAAAGAATTTTCTTCAAATCCAAAGTAGGATCAAGACAATAATCTTCAAAGTATAAAGGAGGTGCATCACTCTCATGAGGGAAGTAAGTATTGAGAAAAGTAGAGAAGTCTTCCTCAAATGAGTAATCGTCCAAAGTAGGATCAAGTGATGGCGGAGGATCTTCATCATGTGAAGAATCACTCGATAGAGTATCGGCCTCATCATAAATGGGCATCTCGGGATACTCGCAAGTACAATCATCAAAATCATCCGAATTTGAGCTAGAATCATCATCATAAGCATCAAAGATCGATGGAGAATCATAAATGGGTGAAGGTTCTAAATTGGAGAGAGAATCATCCACATCATGTTCAAAAAGTGGATTATCAATGCAAGACTCGAATAGAGGATTGTTGTAGATGACAAAATCATCGAGCACGTTAATCATATTCGCAGATTCTCGTCCAAAGGATTTGCTTGTAAGCTTCCCCATTTTAAAAACTTGTGCATCATCCCCGACTCTTAAGATTAACTCACCTTCGGCAACATCAACTAGAGCTCGTCCGGTTCTCAAGAATGGTCGACCAAGTATTAAAGGAATACGAGGGTCAATTTCATAATCAACAACGACAAAGTCGACCGGGAAAGTAAATGTGCCAACTTTAATAAACACGTCTTCGGCAATACCAACGGGGTAAGCGAGAGTGCGATTTGCAAGTTCAAGAGTCATCTTTGTTGGAGTAAGGTCGGGTAATGATAGTGTTTTCCAAACACTCAAAGGCATAATATTAATACTGGCCTCGAGATCAGCTAGGGCAGTGAATTCTTTAGTTTTGTTGAAAATGCAAGGCAACACAAAACGACCGGGATCTCCAAGTTTTTCCGGAAGTTCTTTAAGAATAATTGCAGAACAGTTTTCATTTAAGCGTGTGTTGGCGAGCTCAATCAACTTCTCCTTCTTGTTAAGAAATTCCTTGAATGCTTTGACAAATTTCGGCATGTGGACAAGTGCTTCAACAAGGCTAATGTTGATGTTCATTTAAGAAAGCATCTTCACATAGCTCGATACTTGAGAGTCATCCTTGTTTAGAATTGTGGTCTTGCCTAGCCGTGAAGGATAAGGGATATTGGGTTTGGGTGGTGAAGATGAAGGTGTAGGTAAAGGTTGAGATGTTGAAGGTGTGGTTGGTGGAGGATTCTTGGTGGGTGCTTCATCACGACGAGGCGGAGACGGTAATGGTGCACTAATACTAGGTGTAGGAGTAGTAGGGATAAATGGTGGTGGAGGAGGTGTAGATGATGGGGGGCGAGATAGGTGGTCCTACTATGGTAACTCCACTACGAGTAGTAATAGCACTCACATTCGCTCGCGGGTTGGTGACGGTGTTTGAAGGTAGAGAACTCGAAGTAGAAGGTTGAGATGTGGGCAAGAAACTAGCCAGCATATTTTTTATATCATTCGTTTGAGTGCTGAAGGAGGATTGAATATTATCGCGAAGCTCGGATCTAATGTCATTTCCTTGCTTGGTGATATCTCCTTTCAGATTGATAATTTGGCTCTGTAGATTCTTGATTTGCTCTCCTTGGGTTCTCATGATGGCTTTAACATCGGGATTAATGGGTGGGGCTTGTTGAGCGGGTGGGTGATAAGGATTAGAAGCTCTTGGTGGGATTTGGTTGCTTCTATTGTAGTTGTTGGCGGGGTTTTGGTTTTGAGGAGAAAAACCGGGTGAAAGGTAGTTGTTGGACCGGTAACTCAGCAAATTTCTATCCCCTTGAGGTGGAGCTTGGTAATTTTCCGGTGAATAATTACCATAAGCTGCATACACATTTTCCGGATTTCCTTGAGTAGAAGGACAATCAGTGTATGAGTGAGGACCGCCGCATGTCTCACAAGAAGGTGCAACCGCTTTCACTTGTTGTTGTTGGTTTGAAGCGAGAAGCAAGATACTTTTGTTCATTTCGGTCATCATGCGGGTGAATTCGGTCATGTCGGGGCTTGCTGAAGTAGAAGAAACATTGACTCTCGGGTTGTTCCTTGAAGAAGCGAAGGAATCCCAGTTTTTGTGATGAGTAGTCATGTTCTCAATAAGCTCTCTACACTCCTCGGGTCTCTTTTTCATAAATGTGCCACCGGCGGCTGCATTAATCGTATCACGATCTCGAAAAGTCAAACCGTTGTAGAAAGTATCTATTAAGGTCACAGGGAGCATGTTGTGGTTTAAACATCTATCAATCAAGACATTATATCTTTCCCAAGCATCAAAAAGAGATTCATCGGGTTCTTGCATGAAACCGCTGATTTGATTGCGAAGGCTCGTGACCATGGATGGTGGAAAGTAGCGCGACAAAAAGCGTTGAGTCATGTCATCCCAAGTATGAATTGAATTCTTCGGGAGACGATCAAACCATTTCTCGGCGTGGTGTGATAAAGTATGTGGAAAGAGTTGTAGGCGAAGAACATCCATTGTGGCACCGGGCAACTTCATGCTTTGGGTGATTGTAATGAACTTGTCGAGGTGTTTGTTGGCATCATCATCAGGCATTCCTCTAAAAGGATTTGTTTGCACTTGCTGAATCATGTGGTGCTTCAACGAAAACTCCGGAGCCGTGATTTGCATCGGCGCAATCGGTCCTCCTCGTCCAAACATGGTAGGTTGACAAAGCTGCTCCATTGTCCGAAGATCGGGCTGTGGAAGAACATTGTTGTTGTTATTATTGAGGTGCGGTGGATTATTGTTGTTGTTAATACCTGCCATACTTAAATCTTCTCGAGTCTCGGGCTCTTGATAATTAGAAGATCTAGTACGCATACACCTACAAAGGCAAAAGAAAACAATACCAAACGCAAAGACAATATATATACACAATAAAAATAAAATCTTTTTGGATTTTTGAATTTTTGAATTTTTATGGATTTTTATCAATTTTTTAATTTTTATGGGTTTTTGGAAATTTTTAAGCAAGAAAAATAACGTTCACGAATGGACGGATCCCAAAAAGCAACGCGTCTCTCACAGAAAACCGTTAATCTTTACGAAAAGAGCCGGCAGCGGCGCCATTTTAATAACTAAGATTTTAGTCATAAAAATTGTTCGTTGAAATCGGTCTAATCGAATTGATCTGGTTTAACTATGCGACTCAGTCGTTCTTTGGTGAAACAAAATTCGTGTCGTTGTAGTGTAATTAAATTGCAAGACTTAAAATAAATGACGGGTAATTAAATCTATGTCTAGTTAAAACTTTGAATTGTGCAATATTTAAAAACTTTGAAAAGTAAATAAATTAAATGTCTTAAAGTTAAAGCGTGACGAAAATTAAATTTGACGAAGTATTAAAATGTAACTTAAAAACAAAACTAAGCAGAATATAATCCAAAACCAACAACCATCGGAATGTCTGATCGGAATGCTGTCACCATACCATCGGAATCCAGATCGCAAAGTAGTTATCGGAATGTATCAAAACTAGGTCTATCGGAATGATTGAAAAGTAAGCTGTCGGAATGTTGTTCAGATCGTAAACTCAGATCGCAATCCTCAGATCGGAAAGTTGCTAAGGAAAATTAGGCAGCACTTCGTTTCAATGAAACCTTAAGAGCCGTCGCAATCCCGATCGCAATGTGCGATCGGAATCTTGATCGGAATAAGGGGGAAGTTTCAGATCGGAATGTACCGTCGCAATGCTCTGTCGCAATGAACTGTCGAAATCCAATAACCCTATTCTAACACTGTCACCGTCGGAATATGGATGAGGCTATCGCAATGTGTAAAATTCCTTCTTTTCCGATGGAAAACAATCCGCAATAAGCACAATACAATAAGCTACAACTAATAAGCAGTAACCAAAAACTTAAATGAAATGGAAAAGGACGAGTTAATAAACAACAAAGTTAAAACCTTTTGAAATGTAAAAGACGAAACTTAAAGAAATGGATTTTACAAAGAATAAACTTTTAAGAAAACTTTGAAAACACTTAAGCTAAATACCAAATAAGCACACAAGATTATCAAACTTATGGCTTATTTCGTATGAAAGCTAAAAGGGAAAAGAAAAGACAAAACCTTTAATCAAATAAGCAAGAGATTAAGCAAAAGCTTGCTTAATCCGAATTTGTAACAATCCAAAAACAAGAAGAGTAGGATGAGAATGATGAAAAGAAACTTGATCAAAGGTAAATGAAGATTAAAGCAACAAAATTAAAGAACACTTACTTGGAATTAAAAGGTATTAAAAGTGCAAGACAATGTATTTAAATTGACATGAAAAGTAAATGTGCAAAATTAAAGATCGAAGAACTAGTGTCACTCTAGCCAACAAAATGAAAATGATTATCCTAATGACTATTTATAGGGGAGGATTAAGGAGTGCTTAGGAAGCTTCCTTCCTCCTTTATTTTTCCTTAATTGCACCATTAGGTCCTTAAGCCTTTAATCTTCTTTAATCTTGGACTTTAATGACTTTTGGCTCGGGATTTCTTTAAACTCGTCTTTTAATTCTTCAATAAATAAGACTTGAGTTCTTCGGCTTTAAGTAAACTTCCGTCTTTTGACTTTTTCTTCGATAAATCTTCAGAATTGGTCTTGGACTTCCGTTCTTTTTGCACTCTTGACTTCTTGACTTCGTCTTTCGTCTTTTTCTTCGATAAAAGCCCGTGAATGCCCGTGTTTTCTCCACTTTTCACCTTTTCGTCCTAAATCATAACAATAATACAAACCACGCATAATTCCGACATAAATGACATAAAATACACGTTTTGGCTCGGTTATTATTGTAATTAAGTGGTAAAAAGGATGGGTGTTTACACACCTATCACAGTGTCACATAGTTATGGAGGTACTATAACCATAACACTGGAGGCACCAGTGTTATGACTTCCCCACGGCGAAGTGATTGCTCGTGGCGTCCCTTTTTCAGTTTTGGACATTATATGTTACCATCATGTGGGGCGTATGGTTGCATCCTAATTACATGTTTAGCAGTATTATCAGAGTGAATGTGATGTGTGCCTTGCATCCTTCACTAGGAGTTGATCCCTCCTACCCAGACTATTTAATTAGAGGCAACCACTCTAACTGCATGACGAGGTCTCCCCTCCAAGTATTCATGCACGGTGGAACCTCATGACCTATATGGGATATTTGGCTAATCAAACAGATTTTCATAGAAACATATGTCTTTTCAAACTATAAAACCAGTTTTATGAACATGAATCCAGATTACTTAGAACTTATGATATTCCACTGCTATTAGTCTTTTACGCTTATGCTATTCCATGTCATACTTGTATATCCGTGCACTGAGCGTTATGCTCAACCTTTTTCCTTTCATGTTCCCAAACGGTAGGTACTCAAGGGCGCTCGTAGACTTTAAGCGTACGTGCATATGGATTGGAAGCTTTCTAGCCTTCTCTACTTTATGCATTTCATCATACATTTTGATACTTATTTCCATGGACATTGTTTAGTCCTTTTCCATTACAGTACTTATGTTTGTGTGTGATGAGCTTATACTTTGGGGTACCGATGTTTGTTTCCGGTATTTCCTTTTATGGTCATGTAATGTTTTAAGACATTTTCCTTGTATGCTTTGATGACACGCCATAATCACGCGTGACGATCTATTTACCAAAATGGGGTGTTATAGTTATGGTATCAGAACCAAGGCTTCGACCTGTAGGCTCTCAAAACACGACCTGTGATTAGTGGGTAGTCACTATGGTCTTCCTAGAACTGACAGTCGGTTTTCATGCATTCATTGTTTTCATGCATTCATGTTATATGTCATTGTCGTAGGTTTATGACTAAGTAATGGTTGGTACAGGACTGGCCCTATTAAGTCGCATGTGCTTTTATCGAAACATTTAACTTTGGGACCGACCCATTGGCGTCCCCTCGCCATGTCTTTTGTTTTGCGTGAACTGGCCATAGGCGTTCACTCTCGTGCATATAAAAGTTTTCATAAAACTGCATCATGCATTCATGCACTGTTTTTCCTATATAAAATTTTCTCATGATTTATTGAGATAATTTTTTTTCATGTATATATTTTATGTTTGATCAGTTTAATCATGTATTTTTGTGTTATACTATCAGATGGTTCTCACACGCCAGCCGGAACAACTCAATGCAACAGTCCAAGCTGCGATGCAAGCTTTGCTTCCTCAGCTGAGGAACGAAATCAGAGATGAGGTGCAGGCTGCCAACAATCAGCAACAGCACCCAGTTCCTCCTCCTCATCCTCCAGCAACATTGGTTACATGGCTGGAGAGATTCAACAAGCAACGTCCTCGATCCTTCAAGAGAACTGATAGCCCCAGTGAAGCTGAAAGCTGGTTGGCTCATATCGAGAAGATATTCGATGCAATGGGCTGTGACCCCGTCTTCAAATCGAGGTTGGCATGTTACAAGTTCGAAGGTGATGTACTGGGATGGTGGAAGGAAGTCAAGCAGTCTGAGGGAGGTGACAATTGGGTGGCTGGTTTGACTTGGGCTCAGTTCAGGGAGTTAGTGATGGGACAGTTTTTCCCCAAGGCTAAGCAAGACAAGATGAAGAGGGAATACCATGGAATCAGGCAGAGATCTGGGAGAACAGCAACGAGTTCATGCAACGTTTTCTTTATTTGGCTGGTTTTCTTGGCTACTGCCGAAGAGCAATCATACCACTTCCGGTGGGCTCTTCGTACATCGGTCGCCAACAACTTGGTGTGTGCTACTTTCAACACGGTGGCACAAGTTGCCGATGCAGCACGTAAGCTAGAGATGCTGCAAGAAAGAGAGGAGTTCGGGGAAGCAGAGAGACCCGAGAAGAGGTATTTATTCGTTATTCATCGGTGACCATTTCGAATTCATTCAGTACTATCCAATATTTATATCTCTCTTTAAATTGCATCTTTCAGGCAGAAGACTGGGGACCGGTCTCAGCCGGCTACTTAGCAACAGTCTACTCAGCCCAAGGCTAACGTTCAGACTCAAGACCGTTCTGCTACGGATAGGCGTGGCGGTAGTGATAATTACCATAACAACGCTAGAAACTCTAACAGCAGCAGGTCCTTACACATACTCATTTTCTTATGTTACATGTGATAATTCATAATTCTAACACATTAGAAATCTTCTACCAGGAAGCATGGTAACGGGAGGGAGTAGAAACAAAGAGGTTCACAACCTAACCGTCCAGCTATTACCGGTATCGCATCTTATGATTTTTCCGCATTGTCCTTTTGGACCTATAAATCATGTCTCATGTGTACTTTTCCAAACAGGCTCCCAGCCAGCAAGGGCACCTGCTGGAGGGTATACTCACCCTCTTTGCACTACCTGCAACCGTAGGCACCCAGGGCCATGTCGTCGCGACAGAGACACATGCTACAAGTGTGGCCTTACTGGTCATCGCATGAAGGACTGCCACAAGGGCGAGATGGAGGGCACATCCGGACATGCTGATTCCAAGCCGCCTCCTACTAGTGGACGCGTTTATAAGACTTCTCGCGACCAGGCCAACAAGTCTACATGTACCATCACTGGAACCTTATATATGTATGTTCAAGCTGCATGTGTTTTATTTGATACGGGTGCTACCTATTCGGTCATTTCTACTGCTTATGCTAAGAATGTTAGGATATCCCCTATGACTTTAGAGAATGTTTTAAACATTTCTACGCCTTTAAGAGACTCGGTACGCATAACCCATGTGTACAAGAGCCTTCCCCTAGAGTTCGACGACAAGATTCGTCCTGTTGATGCACTTCTCCTGGATATGTGCGATTTTGACATGATATTGGGCATGGACTGGCTATCCAAACATCACGCCACCATAGACTGCCATACATATTGGGTCATCTTTGGTGATGTAAATGTGCCAGAGTACATTCACAACAGGTTCGTACCCGAATGGTCTGTACAAATAATATCGACCTTGCAAGCACGTGCACTATTGTCACATGGTTGTGAGGCCAATCTTGCTACTGTTCATGATTTGGAGGTTGAAGCTCCATCTATCCAGAATCAGTCGATCGTGTCAGAATTCCCAGACGTGTTTCCAGAAGAACTTCCGGGCATACCACCTGCTCGTGAAGTGGAGTTTAATATTCAGCTCGTCCTAGGAGTTGAGCCAATATCCAAGGCTCCTTATCGTATGGATCCCATAGATCTGAAGGTGTTAAAGGAACAACTTCAGGAACTGTTAGAACGTAGTTTCATTCGACCTAGTGCTTCTCCACGGAAGCATGCGTCTATGCATAGATTATCGTGAGCTTAACAAGATCACCATCAGGAATAGGTATCCACTGCCACGCAATGATGACTTGTTTGACCAACTCCAAGGGGCCAAACATTTCTCCAAGATTGATCTGAGGTCGGGCTATCATCAGTTATGGGTTAAAGAACAGGACATCGCCAAGACTGCTTTCTATACACGTTATGGGCACTACGAGTTTGTAGTCATGCCTTTTGGCCTTACCAATGCTCCAGTAGTCTTCATAGATCTGATGAACCGTATTTTCCATGAGTTCCTGGACAAGTTCGTCATTGTATTCATTGATGACATCCTGATTTTCTCTAAGTCCAAGGAGGAACACAAAGACCATCTTCGTACAGTATTACAGATTCTTCGCCAGAAGCAGTTGTATGCTAAATTCTCCAAGTGTGAGTTCTGGTTAGACAAGGTGGCGTTCTTAGGTCACATTGTATCAACAGAAGGAATCATCATGGATCCAACAAAGGTTGAGGCTATTACCAAGTGGCCAAGACCGACATCAGCGACTGAAGTTCGTGTTTCCTAGGCTTAGCTGGTTACTACCGTAGGTTCGTAGAGAAGTTTTCCCATTTAGCACCACCATTGACCAAACTGATGCGAAAAGGGGAGAAATTCGTCTGAACTGAAGAAAGAGATAAGAGCTTTGAAGACCTAAAGAAGAAGTTAGTATTTACACCGATTCTTACTCTCTCAACTGGTACAGGTGGATTTCAAATCTATAGTGATGCTTCAAGGAAGGGACATGGCTGTGTTCTCATGCAACATGGGAAAGTGATTGCGTACGCTTCACGACAGCTTAAGCCTTATGAGGAAAATTACCCTACGCATGACTTGGAACTTGCAGCAGTCGTGTTTTCATTATCATGTGATATCTTCACAGACCACAAGAGCCTGAAGTACATCTTTACTCAACGAGAACTGAATATGAGACAGAGGAGATGGTTAGAGCTGTTGAAGGATTATGATATTAATCTGCAGTATCATCCCAGGAAGGCGAATGTAGTGGCAGATGCACTTAGTAGAAAGTCCGGTATGATAAACGGCATTAAAATTGAGGAGGAAATTATAAGAGACTTAGAACGATTAGACATCAAGATCATGGTATGTGGACAACACGGTTACTGGGCTAACCTTAGAGTGGAACATGAGTTACTCTCTAGGATTAAGGAAGCTCAGATGGATGATGGTGAAATTTGGGCGATCATTTAGAACTTAGAACAACAGACGGAGTTTCGGTTGGATGACGATGGTATCTTATGGCAGGCCACCAGACTTTGTGTTCCTGATGATCTTGCACTCAGGGAAGCGTTATTAGCTGAAGCTCATAGCTTCCCATTCTCCATTCATCCTGGTTCGACGAAGATGTACCACGACATCAAGCAATACCTTTGGTGGAGTGGTATGAAACAGGATGTTGCTACTTACTTCTCCAATCTTACCTGTCAGCAGGTTAAGATCGAGCATTAGCGGTCTAGTGGGTTACTAAAACCGTTAGACATTCCAGAGTGGAAGTGGGACAAGATCACCATGGATTTTGTTACCGGTCTTCCGCAGACAAAGAGGAGGCACGATGCGATTTGGGTTATCGTTGATCGACTTACTAAGTCAGCTCATTTGATCCGGTCAGTAAACTCACCGACACTTACAAGAAGGAGTTCATGAGACTTCATGGTGCTCCATCCAGTATCGTCTCGGACAGAGATCCTCGTTTCACTTCGCGATTTTGGAGGAGTTTGTAGAAATCTTGGGGTACAAAACTTAAGCTTAGCACGGCTTTTCATCCTTAACAGACGGGAAATCGGAGCAAACGATTCAAACATTAGAAGACATGTTGAGGTCATGTGCGTTGGAATGGACAGGAGATTAGGACGATTACATCTGTTTGGTAGAGTTTACATACAACAACAGTTTGCACGCCAGCATTAAGTGTGCACCATTCGAGATGTTGTATGGCAGAAAGTGTCGTGCCCCAATCTGGTGGGAGCAGGTTGGTGAGCGAACACTTGAAGGACCAAAAATGATAGAGTTGGCCAACGAGAAGGTCGTTGTAGCTAAGAAGAAATTGCATGAGGCACGTTCACGTCAGAAGAGTTATGCCGACAAGCATCGTATGGACTTACATTTTAATGTAGGAGACCACGTCTTTCTTAAGGTATCGCCGACACATGGCGCTAGGCATTTCGAAATAAAAGGGAAGCCCAGTCCTCGAATCATCGGATCGTTTGATGTCATTGAGCGAGTCGGTGAAGCATCTTATCGTTTAGCGTTACCTCTGCAGCTTTCTCACGTTCCCGACGTTTTCCATGTGTCCTTACTCAGAGGGTACAAGTATCATCTCCTTCACATGGTTCAGTATCCACTGGAACAGATTCGTGAAGATCTTACCTTCATAGAGGAACCCGAACGAGTTCTTGATAGGCAAGAACGAGTAATGAGGAAGAAGACGATTCCATTCGTCAAAATCCTTTGGAGGGACCATACAGAGAGGGAAGCCACTTGGGAAACAGAGGAGTCTATCCGGGCTTCTTACCCTCATTTCATATTTTGAATTCGGGTATGTTCCTCTTTTGGTTTATTTTATCTATAATTCGGGGACGAATTATTCTTTTTAGGGGGAAGAGTTGTAAAACCCGCATGCTTTTACCATCAATAGTATCCTTAGCAAACGTAGGTACATATTAAAACTTTCCTTTTATATCATGAACACGTGTCACGATTAGAAATTACAGAAGTTATGTACGTATAATTACACGATGAGTATTAAGTACCTGTTAATACACGATAATTATTATCAATAATAATTATAATCACGAACATAAAATCATGAATGTAAGAATCATGAACATATAATTATGTATTTACGTATATTATTAATACGATTAATATCGTTACGTACAAGTATTTATAATAACAAGAATAATTAAACGTAACACGTAAACACGAACACACGAACACGTAATAATTGGACACGAGAAAAGGCTTCGAGTTTCCCTTGGTGGGCCCTACAAGCCGCGGCACAAGAAGAAGATAGGGGCCCAACCCATGTCTTGGTTTTATTAAAAATAACACATAAGGGAATAATTCATTTACAAAGTTTTTCATAAAATCACAAAACCCTAAATCTCTTTGTCTCTCTCTTTGGCCGGCGGCATCACAACACCACAAGGGGTGTTTGTTTGATCTTGATTAAAGAGATCATAGGAGTGTGTTCGTGTAATCATTGCCCATTCATTCCACGTGTTTGGTAATCCGTAAACCCTTTTATTTTTTTTCTCTTTTTTTAATTAATTGAAACATGAACTTTAATTAAATAAAAACATGGATAAAAACATATCATGAGATCAAGGGGTAAAGAATTAAGGGTGTTTTCGGGTTGGTTGTTTCGGCCGACACACAAAACGAGAGCCCCATGGCTCTCGGCGTGTTCTTGTCACGACCACCAACCAAGATCTATGTCACAGTGGTGTTGGTGTTCGGTCGACAGCAGGGAGAAGGCACCCCGACTTGCGTCGGGGGTGTCCTTTTGGTTCATGTGGGTCTCAGCAGCAAGCAAACCAACACCACCAGCCCAGCCGGTGGCTAGGTTGTTCAAGCAGGGGGACGTAGCGCAGGCAGGGGGAACCACCGACAACAGTCGGTAGGAACCCTTGTGGTCAGCGGCTAGCCGAGAGCAGGGGAAACCAAGACCACCGGTTTAAGCCGGTGGCAGCATAACGAAAACAGGGGCAACTGGCTCAACTGGTTTGCCACTATTTTTGGGGGTGTTTGGTTCAGACCGGTTCACGGGTTTTCACGGGTCCGATTCACGAAATGTTTTAAATAGATAACACACGGGTTCGGTTCATGACTCTTTTTTACAATTCTAATTAATTTTACATGTATATTATTTTTAAAATATAATTAAATTAATTAATACATGACTTATAATTAATTAAATTAAACATAAAACTTAGGTTATTGTTATTATTAAATAATACATATTTTAACCTAAGTATTTATTTATTTATTTTACACTATGGTATTAATTAATTATTAAACATGAAATATAATTAATTAATAATCATGACGTAGGTTATTATTAATATAGTATTAATACATGTTTTAACCTATGTATTTTTATACACCTTATTTTAAATAAATCATGCTTATATTTAACTAAATCATATAACCTATAGTTTATTTAATTAACAGAATATTATTAATAAACTATACTATAACTACATGACTTATGATATTAAATCAGCTTAATTCTGAATATGGAAACTTTCTAATTCAGGTAACTTACTATTGTTGAAAACTTTCTATTTTTAGAAACTGGTCTATTTTAAGCAGTTAATCTATTTTTGGAAACTTTCTATGTTTGTAAACTTTCTATTTTAGGAAACTTTCTATTTTAGGAAACCTGCTATTTTTAGAAAGTTACTTATTCTTACACAACAAGTATGATAATACAAGAAATACAAGTAATATTTTATCATAATATACATAATACATGATAAACAATGCATAACGTTAAAATTAGTAAAACAAGACATGAACATATAAAACAAGCTAAGACATGATATAAAACCAGTTATGTACTCAGTAATCAGAATACTTATACACGTATACTATTTATGTAGCATTAGTGAGATCCACGTAGGACTCTCTTCCGTTCGTTTTCTTCGTTCACTGGACATAAGGTACGGATTTCCCGTCCTTTCAGTATGTACATTCTTTCCTTATTAGGATTTCCCGTCTGCATCCAACTGTTTTCCCAGTATTTGTTTTATATGTTTAATACTTATATTGGATTAAGAGCCTAAGCCATATACATGTATGACCAGTGTCACCATATTATGGAGGTACTATAACCATAACATTGGAGGCACAAGTGTTATGACTTCCCCACGGAGAAGTGATTGCTCATGGCGTCCCTTTTTCAGTTTTGGCCATTATATTTTATCATCATGTGGGGCGTATGGGTGCACCCTAGTTACATGTTTAGCAGTATTGTCAGAGTAAATGCGATGTGTACCTTGCATCCTTCACTAGGAGTTGATCCCTCCTACCCAGACTATTTAATTAGAGGCAACCCCTCTAATTGCATGACGAGGTCTCCCCTCCAAGTATTCATGCACGATGGAACCTCATGACCTATATGGGCTATTTGGAAATTAAACAAATTTTCCTAGAAACATAAGTCTTTTCAAACTATAAAACCAGTTTTATGAACATGAATCCGGATTACTTAGAACTTATGATATTCCGCTTCTATTAGTCTTTTACGCTTATGCTATTCCATGTCATACTTGTATATCCGTGCACTGAGCGTTATGCTCAGATTTTTTCCTTTCATGTTCCCAAACGGCAGGTACTCAAGGGCGCTCGTAGACTTTAAGCGTACGTGCATATGGATTGGAAGCTTTCTAGCCTTCTCTACTTTATGCATTTCATCATACATTTTGATACTTATTTCCATGGACATTGTTTAGTCCTTTTCCTTTACAGTACTTATGTTTGTGTATGATGAGCTTATACTTTAGGGTATCGATGTTTGTTTCCGGTATTTCCTTTTATGGTCATGTAATGTTTTAAGACATTTTCCTTGTATGATTTGATGACACGCCATAATCACGCGTGACATTCCATTTACCAAAATGGGGTGTTACATGTTTTCCCAGTATTTATATGTTATTCAGATTTTCAGTAGTACTTATGTTTATTTTAAAATGCCTGAGCTATATACATGCATGACCATGTCATCTAGTTACGGAGGTACCGTTACCATAACACTTGAGGCACCGGTGTTATGACTCCTCTGCGAGGGAGTGATTTCTCGTGGCGTTCCTTCAGTTTAAGTTTGGCCATTATCAGTATTATCATGTGGGGCGTATGGGTGCATCATAGTTTACAGCTTACAGTTATCAGGTGAATGTGGTGTGTGCTCTACATCCTTCACAAGGAGTTGATCCCTCCTACCCATACCAGTATAATTAGAGGTCACCCCTCTAATGCATGATGAGGTCACACCTCTATGTATTCATGCCATTTGATACTTTCATGACCTATATGGGCTCTTGGCAAATTAAAATACAATTTTCAGATATAAACATAAGTTTTCAGATATGAACCAGTTTATAAAATTTGTTCCAGGACTTACACATATTCCGCTGCTTTTCAGTTCTTATTTATGTTTCAGTAATTCATACCATGTTATATATCCGTTCACAAGCGTATTTCTCAGCCGTTACTTTTATTTCATGTCCCAAAACGGAAGGTAACCAAGATCAGACTTGAGCATTTAGAGGACGTGCATAGGATCGAAGCTACCTTAGACTTCTTCTCCTTTTGCCTTCATATACTTATGCTTGCTTGGACACTTGTTTTATCCTTCTCATTTCAGTTACTTTATTTATGTTTTGGACTTATGTTTGGGAACCAATGTTTGATTCCGGTTTTTCCTTTTGGTCATGTATGTTTTAGTACATATTACATTGCATGCTTTGATGACACGCCATAAATACACGTAACGATCCACTTATCTAAGTGGGTCGTTACAATTATGGTATCAGATCCCAAAGTTCCACCTGTAGGCTCTAAAACTGACATGTGACTAGTGGGTAGTCACCAGGAACTTCCTATATTTTGGCGTTTATTGTCTTCCATGTTTTGCATGCATTTTATCAGTTAGTTTCTTAAATTCTTAACTAAGTAAAAGGTTGGTACAAGACTGGCCATGCTTAGTCGCATGTGCTTTTCTTTCAGATTTTGTTTTGTGAACCAACCCATAGGCGTTCACACTTGTTCATGTCAGATTTTGTTTTATGAACCGACCCTTAGACGTTCACCTTTGATCATGTCAAGATTTTGTTTTGTGGACCGACACATAGGCGTTCACCCTTGATCATGTCAAGATTTTGTTTTGTGGACCGACCCATAGGCGTTCACCCTTGCTCATGTCAGATTTCATGTTTTTTAGTCGAATGTTGTTTTGTGAACCGACCCATATGCATTCACCTTTTCTCATATCAAGATGTTTCATTGAAGTTTTGACTAGTATGGATTGGACTACAACCATCCATATTTAGCCCTAGGTTGTTAATATCTATACATGTCATTTCTCGTAAAATTTTGACAAGTATGGATCGAACCATAATCGTCCATACTCAATCACTTGTCTTATCCTTCGAATTTTGTGGATTGAACCATAGCCATCCACACCAGTTAATGTTAAACCTCAGTTGATTATACTTTATGTTCTTTGTAACAATCAAGTTTTCATACTCGCACGTTGATGTCGGTTTCATGCTGATTAAGTTTCATACCTCCTTATGTTGATTATGTTTTCATGTTTCATCACGTTAAATTGTTTCAGGCTCATCCATGTCAATCATGCCTTCAAACTTTCCAGTGATATACTTCTTTAACCATGCCTTCATGATAGTCATTGTTGGATTCCAACAATTATGTCTTCATGCTAGTCATTATTGAAAATTTCATTGAGTCATGTCTTTGTGTTTTCCTTTTACAACTGGAATTATGTTTATGGTAGATATAACTAGACGACCGTGTCATTCTCTTTAGTTGGTGCACGAACCATCTACACTTTTACCTCATTTAATCACGAAAGATGTTTGACACTAGTACCGATCATCTCATGTGTTTCCATGTGTACTTCATGTACAACATCCCAGGTGTACTCCATGTACCGTACACCGTGTGTATTGTTAACCGATCCTCAATCATCTCAGGCGTATGCTACTTGTCGGTACTCTACCGGATGCTGATGCTGCTCAAAAGTTGGATATTTTTACAAAATACTGATGCTGCTCACACTTTGGAGACTTTGTGAATACTAATGCTGCTGATACCTTGGAGATTCCACAAGATGTTGATGTTGTTCATAATATGAAGATTCTACAGAGCAAGGACGAAGACTATAGATTTGAAATTCCATACAAGAATATACTTCACCCATGAGACGCTACCATCCCATTCCATGCCTTTACCTCATCAGTTAAAACAATGCGTCACTCAGTTGTTTCTTTTAGCCAGAAGAGTGGGAACCGGTACCCAGCCGACCACTTGGCAGAATAGTTACATGAATCACGGTCATGATAATGACCGTCATGAAACTGACAGACAAGATGAGAGTGACCGCCATCATGACAGTAACAAACCGATCAGCGAATTCGGATATTATGATCAAAGTTTTAACCTTATTCAGCTTCAAATTGGGAGACACATGTCAAGACATCAGTCAAGACGCATGTCCCAAGTATATTTTCTGAAGACACATGTTAGACACCAGTCAAGACACATGTCATATGAATCTCTTCTAATGGCATGAGTCAAGACTCATAACTCATGTATATCTTTATATCAGGCCCTCATTAATTCAGGGTACCCTCCAAGAGGGTATACCCATTATTATGTGTCACATATGGAGTAGGCCATTAAAATTTCAGGTACCATCACTGGCGTATGGTTAAAAATTGAGCACGCAGTAGTCGTTATGTGTGGAAACAACAAAACACATTCAGTGAGACCTGCCATGATTACATCACGTATTCATATGTCAGCTTTGTTTTAGATCATGTATTACCTACCTCCCAGCCCAAAAAAGACTCTGTTATCACCCATGCATATAATGGTTTTCCTTCTAGTTGACGACGAGATCGTTCTTACTAACTCTTGAATGCATTTATTATTCTTACTGCTAGAAAAATTAGTACAAATAGTTTCTGCTTTACAAGCGCGTGACTTATTATTCCATAGCTGCGAAGACTCTAGCTACCAGTTATGACTCGATTTCTGAAGTCCCTTAAATCCATGATCAGCAGATTATTCTAGAGTTTACAGATGTAGTTTCAGAAATTCCTCCCTAACCAAGAGACGGAGTTTAACATTGAGCTTGTTTCAAGGACATAACTTGTTTTAAAAACTCCTTATCACACAGCTTCAGCTGAATTAATGGAGTTACAGGCTTAGTTGCAATAGATGCTTGAACGAAGTTCATTCGCCAGGTGCATCACCATACTGTGCCCGGTTTTATTTATTAAGGAGAAGAACGGTAGCATGAGATTATGTATCGACTGCCGTCGATTTAAACAAATCACCATTCGTAACCGTTATCCTCCTTCACGTATTGACGACGTAGGTTACAGGGTGCTAAGCAGTTGTCCAAGATCAATTTCTGATCAAGCTGCCAACAGTGGCGAGTGAAAAGCAAGACATGTCCATGACTACTATTCGTACATGATTTGGTTATGCTAAATTCATAATTTTATTTTGAGTCTCACGAATGCTCCAACAACAGTTATAAATTCGATGAACGGAATTTCCATGAACTCCCAGACAAATTCGTTAATTGTTTTCATTGACGACGTCTTGTTTCTCTCCAAGCCTAGAGAAGGGCACGAAGAGCATATTCGCATTTTGTTACAATTCTACGACGGTAGAAACTTAACCCCTAAAATTTTGAGTACGTATTTTGGTGATTTCAGTGACACGCTGAATCACATGGTTTCTCACGGCTAGTTTTACCATGACTAAGTTTACGCGTAAAGGAGAAAATCCTACATTAAATTATGTGTTGCATAGGATCCTACGATAGAGAAGTCTAATTTACAGAGACTCATAGTTTCCAAACTTCTAGGTATCTAATTCCTAGTGAAACAAGTTGCAGTTACGTTCATATCTAGTTGCCTCACATACCAGCAGGCTAAGATAGAACACCAACATGCTAGTAGTTTATTTTAACCAGTAGAAATTTTGAACGAAAATGGGAAAAGATCTCCATGGATTTTGTTACCGGAGCAGGCTCAGAAGGAGCATGATGCTATCTGGGTTGTTTTTAACCAGTTGACCAATTCTGCATATCCCTTTCATCCGCGAGGATTTCACAGTTAGCAGATTATTAGACATTTTTTTCTTCCAGCTAAAGATCGTACGATCACATGGCACTCCTTTCAGCTATCAGATCAGATAAAGGTTTACGTTCGCGATTATCAATTAAGTTCACGTCCTTGTTTAAGTTCACAATTTGCTTCGCACACTCACGTTCATGACATGGTTTACGTTCATGGTCGTATTCTATCTTACGATTTATGTTTCATTATCATTCTGGGAAGAATTATTGAAAGCTTGGGAGACCAGACTCAAGTTAATGAACTTTCCATCCTCAGACAGACGTTTCACGTCACATTTCAAGTATCACCTTATATCGTTTGGTTTTACCTACTCAGTTGCCTCAAGTTCATGATAAGTTTCACATATCATGTCCAGTCCACGTTTCTCATACCACGTTCACGATATGCTGCACGTATCACATCCACCATATGTTTCTCATATTTCATTTACCATATCTCCACGTATAACGTTCATAATTTTTCACGTATCGCGTTAAAAATTGTTCACGTACTACGTGTCAGTATGTCTCACGCATCATTGCTCAGACGTTACAAATGTCATCCAATTCAATTTGCATCGTAACGTTTCATTTGCCCTTACACGATAAATTCTTAACCATTCGATCAGATTCATGAGGATCTATCTTACGTTGATGTACCAAACACTTTTACGTATCGTCAGGTCAGGGTCATAAAGACCAATATTATCATTTTGTCAAGATCTTTTGGAGGAACAGTTTCGAGCGGGAAGCCACATGGAACGGAGGAGTCCATCCGGACTTCTCATCCTTTTTCCTTCCATAATCCAGTTATGTTCTTTCAGTCATGATAGGTTCCATATTCTCTTTATCCATGTCACGTTCCATGTTCTTTTCTGTCATGTCATGTTCATGTCCTTTCAGCAACATCATGTTTCTAATTCGAGGACAAATGATCCTTTTAGAGGGGAAGAATTGTAAATCCCGCAGCATTATCATGTCTCTAATTTGAGGACGAATTATTCTTTTAGAGGGGAAGAGTTGTAAAACCCGCTAAAAATCCATGAAACATTAATTACACACAAGCACTGAATTAATTATCACGTTACATAAATTATTATTTATTCAGAATAATAAATAATATTATTTATTAAATTATTACGTATATCATTATCTGTTTCAGTAAAGATAAATAATACATGCCAAAAGTTAACACGAGAATTAACAACACGAACACGTACGTTAAATAAGAAACGCGAAAACCCAATACATATACAAATGGGCTGTTTTGGTTAGGCTTATAGTAAAAGAAATAAGAATAAAGGGGCTTACGCCCGACCCATTACCAATTTACTTGTCAGGGTAAACTACCTACACTTCTCATTTTCACATTGTCCAACAAACACAATAAACCCTAGAAACCACCTTGTAGCCGCCGGCCATACCAAGAACCCAAGAGGGAAGATTTTTGGTTTTGATCATTGAAATAATTACGGGTTCGTTTTCGTAATCTAAACCCTAAACCTTTAACGTGTTCGGTATCTTCAAACTCTTAATCTTAATATTGATTTTCGTATGTTCATGAATCTTAATAAAACCATTGTTATAATCATGTCATTAAGAAGTTTATGCAAGAAAAGGGTTCGAGTTTGGTTTATTGTTGGGTCGGCTGCACATAAACTGATAGTTCAAGACTCTCGGTGGCTTTTTGGGTTCCAACAGCCGCAACCCATAAAGGTCGGTGTTGGTGTTTCATGGTCAGTCGCAAACCACATCCCCAAAACAGTGGGGAATAGTAAAAAACGGTGGGTCTTTGTGACTAACGGTGGGTACCGGCTGAAGCCGATGGGAACACAAGACACGGCAGGGGAACCTCCGCTATAACTGGGGGAGGTTTTAGGCCAACAGTAGCGTGGCAACCTAGGCTGCATGGCCGTAGGCATAAACCATGGCCGGCGGGCTGTGGTATTGGGTTTGGTGTCTCGGATTAGGGGGCTCGGGTATAAAAGGGTTACTTGACTACAAGTTATTTTGTTAATTTAAATTGATTAAAATGCATGCTATGAATTTAAATAACCATTAAACTTAGGCTAAAATTATTAAACGAAATAATTCATGAGATAGCCTAAGTATTTTATTTAGACATAATTAAATTATACCATACCTTAATTTAATTATTTTTACAAGCTATAGTATAGTTTTGTTAAATAAAACCATGCATTAGTATTATTAATTAAATAACCATGTTTATCCTAAAGTACTTATTTAATAAACTCTACTAATTCATCATCACGACTTATAGATTTTGATTATTAAGCACTAGCTTATATTTTTGGACTTATTTATCAAGCTTATTACTATTTAAGGAAAACTTTCTATTTTTAGAAACTTTCTATATTTGGAAACCTGCTAATTTTAGAAAGTTACTTTTTGATACAAAAATATAGTAATACAAGAATACATGGGATACACTAATCAGAAATACATGAGAACAATCAGAGTTACAAGATTATACACGAAACAGTAAAACAATACAAGAACGTTTAAAACAGGTTAAGAACACTCAAAACGAGTAAAGTATACAGTAATAAGACAACTCATTCACGCCCCTTTTATATGTAGTATCCGCGAAGTCTGAGTAGATCCTTCAGCTTTCATTCTCACTTCATTACCGGACAAGAGGTATGGATATTTCGTCCTTCAGTATGGACATTCCCTTCGTATACATGATTAGGATTTCCCGTTTGCAGCCATCTGTTTTCCCTAGTATTTATATGTTATTCAGCTTTTCAGTAATACTTATGTTTATTTTAAAATGCCTAAGCTATATACATGCATGACCATGTCATCTAGTTACGAAGGTACCATAACCATAATACTTGTGGCACCGGTGTTATGACTCCTCTGCGAGGGAGTGATTTCTCGTGGCGTCCCTTCAAATTCAGTTTGGCCATTATCAGTATTACCATGTGGGGCGTGTGGGTGCATCCTAGTTTACAACTTACAGTTATCAGGTGAAAGTGGTGTGTGCTCTACATCCTTCACAAGAAGTTGATCGCTCCTACACAAACCAATATAATTGGAGGTCACCCCCTCTAATGCATGATGAGGTCACCCTTTAATATTGAGTATTTGCAAGTTCGTTTTTTTCTCGACTCAAGACAAATTGAAAAACCTACTAATATCAAGCTTTAAATTGTTTTTGGTTGTTAAAGGATTATTTGGATTCTAGATCTAATTCAAACAAGCACGTAAAAATAGAAAATATTATAGATCTATTTATCCGTAAAACAAAGTGCAATTACCAATTATTAATCACAAAGTACAAGTATTTAATGCATAAAAATAAAAGTGGTTGAAATGCAAAGGATATGAAAATATAGGGACTAAAAGTGTAAAATCAGAATCTATTGGGACCAAATATGAAAATTATAACAAACTAGTCAATCAAACTTAACAAACTCCCAAACTAACTAACAAAAAGTGTAACAACCAGAAATTCCAGGGACCAAGTTATGCAAACCCTAAAAAGATTAAACTTTAAAAGCTGATTATCAAGTATAGTATAAACAAAGGACCAAAATGCAATTAAAACAAATGCTTATCACAAAACGGGCTATTGAACTCGAATAAGCTAGAATGAGCTTATTTCTCAACCAAAAACGATCTGGTTTTTTCTAAACTGCTTAAAACTAAATTTTAACTAGACTTGTAAAAGGATTTTGTTTAAAAGCTGTTAAATCTCTGGCTAGCTTATCACAATAAGCTCATAATAAGCTAAAAACGAATCGAGACATCCACAAGTTGATATTCTTGCAAAAACTGATTACTTAAGCCTAAAGGAGCTTGGAATGTCTTTTGGTTTTAAAAATAAGCAACAGAATAAGATGGAATCCTCATTAAGCCAAAACAGCTTATGTTGACCAAAGTTGACCAAAATCGCAATAAGCTCAAAATCTCAGAATTTACTCAAAACATGTTTGCCAATGATTTTGTGAAAGAAAATCAATTGATTATTGAAGTAGATTAAGAGAACTTGGAAATCAGTTAGCTATAGTTTACGGAAACTGTAATATGGTCTAATGCTTATTAATAAGCTGAAATCTCACTCAAATCTTGATGCTGTATAATTTCCTTATAAGCAGTAAAAGTTTGGATGTTAAGCTACAAGTGTAAACAGGTTTTAGCTACTAAATCAAGAAACAAAGAAATGCTAAGGAATCAAAATGAGCATGTTTTAACTGACGAACTTTACAAAAGACTTGACCCAAACTTTTTAAGTGTAATTTGCCTTTTTGACCATTTTTTTGACCACAAAACTTAACCAAAAGACTTATACTCACTGATTGAGTATAAGTGAGCTTAGAACAACAGGTTTAACAAGCTTATTCACCAAACTTGATCCAAAACCAAACACCACTCTAAAACCTGATATTGAACTTTTTCAAAAGACTTTTAAAGCACAAGTTTATGACAGATCAAGGAAATTGTCAAACTTAGGTCAAATTATGAAATGAATTGGTTTTAAGTAAAAATCTAACAGTTTTACTGGTAAGAACTCAAAATGAATGAAAATGAACCAAGACTGATATAACACTAAATTTTATCAAGTAAAATTTAATGAAAGGCTGTAAAACTACAAGTAAGCTATCAAATCAACACATCCACACTAAAATCAAACTAATCACACTCTTAGTTCAGCATTTAAGATTTACACTAGGAATTGAGCATGCATAGACAAATTAGGGGAATTTAAAATAAGAATTTAAGAACTTTTTAGCTTTGTGCCTCCTTTCATGGAGTAAAGAGGCGTTGAGCCTTCTAAGGATAACTAAAACACCATAAATCATCCACCAATAACCATCATCATCATCATCATCATATTTAGCTACAGTGAACACCCTTGCTACAAATGGCTGAAATGGACTGAAAATGAACTTCAAAGTAATTTTGAACCAGCTACAAGTCTTCAATTCATCAATCAACTTCCATTGATCATGGATGATCAATAGAAACACACAATAACACTAAGATTTTAGTAATGTAGGTATAAGAAAGAGATTTGAGGTAAAGTGAAGGGTAAATTTCATTAATGGTGAGAAAATTTGTTACAAAGCTATTACTAACTGCCTAACTAACTCTTAGGTGGTTGTCAAACACCTAAGAGTAGTAGCTAACTACTTTGAGAAACTGGAAATGATAGAGAACTGAAAAGTGTGTGTTTTCATACCTACAGGCTACTCATTACAAATGAAGACTACTGGGGGTATCTATAGACTGAATTGGGAGTGTGTTAGAGATGGTTGACGTGTCCAAGCCAATAGGAATCCTCTACGTGTACTAATTTGGCTAATTGCAAATTGTTGATGATGAACACAATTGAGGATTTTTGATTGAATCACTTTCAGCTTAATTGGATGATATGAGTGAACTCATCTCTTGAAATGAAGCACTTTTCATGTTTATAACTCCTCTTGATATGCAGTGTAGCAAAATCTTGTTCATAGGCTCGTATGAACTTGAAGATGACATGTGGCATTGTTTTATTGGACTTCATTGGCTCACACGGGTCATTATCCATACTAGATATATATATATTATTGCATGGCACCTCCTCATTGGTTGAATAAGGCTGAGTGCGTTTTACTGTTTGGATTCGGTCATTTATGGCTGGCGCATGCTTGTGGGAGTATTTGGCAATCCGTGTCACATATTTCTTGAGCTCCCATTGGTTGATGAAGTTTCACAAGGATTAAGCCCGAAAAGTAGTTTCAAACTTGGCAGATTTAGCCCCTAAACTTAGCAGATTCTTCATTTGAGTTTGGAACTTCATTTCTTTGACATATTTGATCCTTCAAGCTTCAAACTTGTTCATAAATCACCCTTTGACTTGTTGACTTGAATATTGACCATATTTGACTTTGATCTTTGACTTTCTCAAAATTGCACTCGAAAAACCACCCACAATTGATATAAGTCCGAATCAATAGTAATAAGTCATTCGCCTTATGTGTAAGATCCTTATGTCATGCATTAATAAGTAACTACACACTCGCTAAGAAAAGGAAAATAAAACTCATGCAATAATTTATATTTGCCGCCTTTTTGAGACCTTGGATCTTCAATCCCGCAACCCGTCAAGGTAATATTAGATTGGAGAAACTATCAAATCCCCGCAACCCTTGTGAGAGTAATATTGGAATTAAATAGCTACTATAATTAACACTTCACTGCCCCTCTTGGGAGTCTTGTATAATTATTGTTTTCTTTTTCTTTTTTTTCTAGCCACTCATTTTTTTATAAGCCGCTCTTATTTTTTTTTGTTCCTCACAAAGAAAGTTGAAAAGAATAAAAGGAAAAAAACACCCGCTAAGTATTAAGCATGACATAAGTCTAGTACACATAAAACGTTCTAACTTAGAATCTTAAGACGTACTTATACCAGCCACGAATGATTAGTCAAAATGCATAAGAGACTACAAACCGATTAAAACCGTTCTTGATTATTTATAAATATATATACATGCGTTGACAAGAAAGTAAAGGTTACGAAAGGGGATATAAAAGCCACAATTAATTAATATGAGGTTTATCTATCCCTTAACACTTACTTTAAACTCTATCCTCTCTTGTTCTCCACAGTTTAAAATCTCAAGTAATGAGACTAATGGATGCTTAGCCTAATAAACCAATAAAGGTCTACATGGTTAAGGATACTAGCTAGAGAATGCTTAGATAAGCAAACTTGGGTTAAGTCAAAGTATCCATGGCGGGCCTAATATGTCAAAAACTTCTAAACTTGTTAAACCATATCATGTATTATATTTTTTTTTCCTTTTATATATTTTTGATGAAAAATAAAAGAAGTAATATATACAATGCAAATGTGTTATGCAAATGAAAAATGATTTGATGCAAAAAATTATGAATGCATATTTTTTGTGGCCAAAGTAGATCAAAAATTTGAAAAATGTTGAAAAATTAATTTCTAAGTTATCATGAAGTCAAGGGCAATTGTCTAGGCAAGGTCACTTCGATAGAAGTCTCCCCTGCACTTAAGATAAACATCGTCCTAAATGTTTAAGAGTATTGGAGTAAACTCCCATACACTTATAATATTGATTACTTTGCTTAACCCAAGCTAAGGAAAGATCAACTATAGTAAATTCATTTTTAAGCACAATGTGGTTATGAAAAATCACAATAGTAATGAAGTGAACCGGATACAAGGGCCTCCTCCATAAGCTCCAAAGCACGTGATGAGAGAGAGCAACCCTACAAACAACATGAAGACAAAAGGAAGGTCTCCCCCTACACTTATCCTCAACTCTATACCCTTATTTCTATCCTACCACACTCTAAGTCTAAAAACTCTAAGCCTAGTTATTCAAGCTTGATTTATGGAGTCTCTAGCTCGACTCATCTCACAATGAATTAATTCATAGGGAAAATGGGGATCTCTTGGACCATTTCCACAGAAATGTCCTCCCTAAAATAGTGCTTAACACGGTGACCATTCACTTTGAAATTTGGGCCATTTTGTTGTGACAACTCCCATATGGAAATACTTGAGCAATAGTGAATGGACCGGACCATATTGACTTAAGCTTGCCCGCAAAGAGTTTGAATCTTGAGTTAAAGAGGAGAACCGGCTCTCCAACTTTGAACTCACGGTTCTTGATCTTAGCATCATGCAATTGCTTAGTCTTTTCCTTATAAAGCAATGACTTATCATAAGCATTGGCTCTCAATTCATCCATTTCATTGAGTTGGTCCTTTCTATGTGAACCGGCTTGGTTTAAATCAAAATTTGCCCATTTGAGAGCCCATGAAGCCTTATGCTCTAACTCGAATGGGAGGTGGCATGCTTTTCCATAGACAAGCCTATATGGAGTACAACCAATGGTGTCTTAAAAGTCGTCCTAAAAGCCCATGAAGCATCATCAAGCTTATCTGACCAAGAAGCTCGATGCTCTCCCACTGTTCTTTCCAAAATTCTCTTTAAACTATGATTTGTGACCTCGGTTGGCCCATTGGTTTGAGGGTGATATGCGGTAGAAATTCTATGGTTAACACCATACTTCTTCATAACTCTTTTAAATTGATCATTACAAAAATGATTCCCACGATCACTTATGATAGCCCGAGGTACACCAAATCTAGCAAATAATTGCTTCAAGAATTTCACTACAACTCCAGCACCATTAGTAGGCAAGGCTTTGGCCTCAACCCACTTTGAAACATAGTCCACGGCTACGAGTATGTACTTATTTCCCTTAGATGATGGAAAAGGTCCCATGAAATCTATTCCCCATACATCAAAAATCTCACACTCTTGTATAAATTTTTGTGGCATCTCATCTCGTTATTTAATATTTCCTTGTCTTTGACATACATCACAAAATTTAACCATCTGTTGGGCATCTTTGTAAATGGAAGGCCAATAGAAACCCGAATCAAAGACTTTCTTGGCGGTGTAGTTGGGCCCAAAATGACCACCCGTAGGTCCCTTATGACAAGCTTCTAAGATCTTAAATGCTTCGGGCCCATCTACACACCGTCTAATGATTTGGTCCGCGCATTGCCTAAAGAGGTAAGGGTCATCCCAAAACTAGTATTTTACTTCCTTAAGAAATTTCTTATTTTGTTGTGAAGTGAGACCCTCTATTAGCACATCCCCCATTAGATAGTTTACAATATTCACAAACCAAGGGGTGGCATCCTCTTGAGAAGGGATAGACATGAGCTCCTCTAATGGAAAAGATTCATTAATTTCCTTATTAGGTAATTTACCTTGAAAAGGATGCTCAAGTCTACTCAAGTGGTCCGCCGCTAAATTCTCGGCTCCTTTCTTATCACGAATCTCAATGGAAATCTCTTGTAGCAACAAAACCCATCTCAAAAGTCTATGGCTAGCATCTTGCTTAGTCATGAGTTACTTGAGAGCAGAATGATCTGTATACACTATGGTCTTCGAAAGCATAAAATAAGGTCTAAACTTCTCAAAGGCATAAACTATTGCAAGCAACTCTTTTTCCATGGTGGTATAGTGAAGTTGAGCACCCGTCATTGTTTTACTAGCATAGTGTATAGGTTGAAAATGCTTATTCACTCTTTGTCCTAATACGCCCCCCACGGCATAATCACTAGCGTCACGCATGAGCTCAAAAGGCAAATCCCAATTTGGAAAAACCAAAACGGGAGCCTTAGTCAACTTTTCCTTAAGTATCTCAAAAGAGTCTAAACACTCCTGGGTGAAAATGAAAGGAGCCTCTTTTTCAAAGAGGTGGGTCATCGGTCTTGCAATCTTAGAAAAATCTTGTATAAAACTGTGACAACCCACACCCGAGGTCATTTATTTAATATTATATAATGTTATTTTTACGAATGTTTTTGAAATTTTTGATGAGTTGAATGATATGACGATTGATGGTTTTATTTAAAACCGACGTTGGAGGTCTTATTTTTATCTTTTTACTAATATGGAGGATTATTAGTGACCACGATATCGACGGATGCCCGAGATTTTATGTTTTATCATTTGTTGTTTCGATTATTATATTTTTGACGTTTTTATTTTAAGTTCGTATTAAGTCGAACCGGGATCATATTATTATCATATTTTGAGTGCGTTTTAACTTTTGAAAAGTATTTTTACGAAACCCGAGCCTCATAAATATTTTCAAAATTGACAATTTACACTTTCAACCTTGTCAACTATTTAATTGCATTTTGCACCAAAACTATCACAAATTGGCAAAACTAGTCCCTCCACCACCATATAAAATGTGATTTTCTCTCACCTAACACACACACACACACACAACATGTGTAACAAAAATCTCATCTCTCTTTCCCTCTCTCTAAAGAAACCGTCCACCCCCATACCCCTAAACCGTTTTATTTTCAAAAATCTACTTTGAATCATGAAAAACTAAAACATATCCCATGTTAGAAATTCAATGGTGATCATTTTGATGTAATTTTTAGCAACATGCAAGAACATTTAATTTTTGATAATGATCCAAGGTGGTTTGATCTAATTTCTTACTATATACTTGTTGTTAGTGATGTTATATATATATTTTAATTGTTGCATGTTTAAATTTTTGAGTGGGTAAAATTTCGTATGATCATTCAAATGTGTTATGGGTTAGTTGATGATAGGTGTGTAAACACCCATCCTTTTACCACTTAATTCTGGCTAAAACAAGACCAAAACACGTATTTAATATCATTTGTTTGGAATTATGCGTGGTTTTTGTGTTTATTGTGTTTTCAGAGCTAACCGGATGATTATTAAAGAAAACATGGGATTGCACGGGTTTTATCAAGGAAAAAGAATAAAGACGAAGTCTATTGTCCAAGAGATGCAAAAGATTTGAAGTCAATGGGCCTATTTGAAGATTTATCGAAGAAAAGGACCAAAGATGGAAGATTTACATATGTCGAAGAAACTCAAGTCTAATTAACGAAGAAATTAAAAGACGAGTTGAATTTAATCGACGACAAATCCCGAATCAGAATCGAAAACGTCAACTTTTCTGAAAGGACGAGAAGACAAGAAGAAAGGGAGAAAGCCCACTCACCAACCAACCACTAGGACTATATATATAGATTTTTCCTTCACACATTAGGGATTTAGCTTTTCATTTTTTTCTTTTCCCAGTTTCTTAGGATCGGTTCATCACCAACACCATTAGGGTGTTTGGTGATTTTTAATTTTCTTTCATTCTTGTAAGTGTTTTAATCATTACTCTTGTTACTTTTACATTAATCTTTCTATTCCATCTTTTCATTCATCGTGTTCTTCATCATCTTCTATTGCAAGTTCTTAAGTTTTCTTATTTGATTCAAGTTTGATTTTAAAGTTGTTGATTTAGTGTTTTTATTGGTGGGATTTGTTACTTATGATATTTAAATGATTTTTGGTTGATTTGGTAAAACCTTTTTGAGTATTTTGGTGTTTAGATTGATAAAACGTTTTCCTGCTACTGTTACTGATCTTCCTGATCTGAACATTCCGAATTGACCATTTGCTAATTCCCTTACTCGGAATATTTTAAATATTCCGAATAGTGTTGTTTTTCCGCATAGCCAAGTTTACTTTTTCCCTTATTCGGAATATCTTGTATATTCCGAATAGCCCAGTTTTTCCGAATTGGCCTTGCTTTCCGAATAGCCTGAGTTATTATTCTCTTATTCGGAACTTTCCATAATATTCCGAATAGGACAATTTTCCGCATAGACCACTTTTTCCGCATAAGGTTAATTTTTCCGCATAGCCAATTATTCCGAATAGGCCCAGATTTTCCGAATAGTGAATTTATTCCGCATAAGAGCATTTTTCCGAGTAAGCAAAGTTTATTCCGAATCACTAGTATTCCGCATAGACTTATTTTTCCGCATAGAACAATATTCTGAATTGGGCCTTGTTTTCCGAATAGTTTACTTTCCGCATATCCCTTTCTTTCCGAATGGTCTGAATTTTCCGAATAGGGATTCATTGTTCCGATTAGCTCTTTTCTTCAGTAAGATCATTTCTCTGTTTTATCATTTTATATTTACTGCAAGTTTAATTTCATTACTTCATTTAGTTATCTTTTCAATAGAATAGAAAACCAAATTCACTTTTTGTCACCAAGAACAAATCTTTTCACTTTAAACTGAGATCAATTCGAGAGGATATCGAGAGAAATTAGAACCCATAACAAAAAGCCTAGTATCAAATGGCGCCGCTGCCGGCTCTTCTCGTTAAGATCAAAAGTTTTTTGTGAGAACTTGGATTTTGGGATCCGTTCCCCGTGAACGTTACTTTTTCATAAAGATTTTCAAAAAAATCCTAAAAAATATAAAATTTTCAAAAATACAAAAAAAAAATTAAAAAACATAAAAACCAAAAATATTTTTGCTTTGTTTTTCTTTGTTCGTTCTTTTGCAGGTGTATGCGCACTCGATCCACGTCATATCAAGAGCCCGAGCCTCTCGATCACTTAGACATGGCCGGTGTACCACCTCCAAACAATAATAACAACAACAACCCGCCTTTCAACAACATGAACAATAAGAACAACAATGAGCCCCTTCTGGATAATCGCCCGATGATTGAACTGCTGCAAGCTCATGTAGATGGCAACACGGACCCAATTGTCATACCTCCAATTGCCGCCAACAATTTCGAGCTAAAATCAGGCTTTATCCAGATGGTCTCCGCTCAACCATTCTTGGGACGTACCATTGATGATCCACACGACCACATCAAGAGATTCTTACAACTCACCAACACGGTCAAATTCAATGGCGTTTCATAAGAGGTTATAAGGTTACAACTTTTTCCCTTTTCTTTAGAGGGACAAGCCCGGCATTGGCTTGCTAAGGAACCGCCACAGAGTATTCTCTCGTGGACGGATTTGGAAACAAAGTTTATCAATTACTTTTTTCCACCCTCTCGTACTACCGCTTTGCGGAATGAGATCATAAATTTTGAACAAAAGTACGATGAGTCGTTCAGTGAATCTTGGGATCGTTTCAAAGATCTTTTAAGAAAATGCCCACAACATGGTTTTACCAAAGTACATCAAATTAATACTTTTTACAATGGTTTAAGCATGAGTGACCAAGATTCACTGAACAGTGCCTCGGGGGGTAATCTATTGGCTAAGACTTCCAATGCTGCTTGGGACATCATTGAGAATAAATCTCGTGTGCAAACCAAGAGTGTTCGGACCAATGTTGCTAGTGCTAGCACAAGTGACTGCGACAAGCGATTGGACAAAATCACTACGCTTCTTGAATCGCTTGTCACCCACACCGTCAGCAACAACAATAGCAACAACGCCAAACACGCTCAAGTGAACGCTGTCAGCCAACCTTGTGAGATATGCGGTGGTCCTCACTCTTACACCACTTGTACCGCCACCCAAGATTACCCTGCTGAGAATGTGAATGCGGCATATGGCACCTATCCTCAACCTGCTTATCAAGCTAGACCTCAAGGTGACCGTAACTTGCTTAGCTACCGCTCCAACAACTACCTCTCACCACCTGGTTTCCCTCCTACCAACCCAAACCAACAACAAAACCTTAATCGCCCTCCTCAACAACAACAACAACCTCGACAACCATACATCCCACCTCACAAGCAGCAACAACCACCTCAACAAAACAACCAAGTCTACCAGCAACCTGCTTATCAACCACCCGTATACAATGCTCCTCCCAACCAACCCACCGCTCTTCACCAAGAAGTGGAAACTTATATGAGGACTAACGATGTGATAGTGGAAAATCTTCAGAAATAAGTGCTCAACCTGAAAGCGGACTTGGTCAAGCAAGGAAACGATTTGAGAGCCGACATGAGAAATACGTTGGATACCCAAACTAATGATCTGAGGAACATGATGGCTAGTTTCTTCCAAGGTAATCAACCCTCTTCTTCGGGTACTCTTCCGAGTAATACCGTTGCGAATCCAAGAGGGGAGATGAAAGCAATCACCACTCGAAGTGGTAAAGGTACCAAGGAACCCGAGCTTCCTATACCTCCACCGGTGATTGTGACTAAGGAGAACGAGTCACCTGCTCCTATTCCTCATCCTTCTCCTTCCCCAATTTCTCTACCTCTTCCTTCTACCCCTCCTCCACCCAAGGATGTGAGTGATCCTATTCTTCCACAGCCTTCCTCTTCTTCCAATATACCTTATCCTTCTAGGTTGAGGAAAGAGAAGCTCAAAAGCAAGGACGATATTCAGGTTTCTAACTTTCTTAAAATGTTTAAACAACTGAATTTCAATATCTCCTTTGCTGAGGCTCTCGCTCACATGCCTAAGTATGCGAAAATGTTTAAAGATCTTCTGAGCGACAAGGAAAAGCTCCTCGATATTGCCAACACCCAACTTAATGAGAATTGCTCTGTAGTGCTCTTAAGGAAATTGCCAACCAAGCTTGGTGATCCGGGTCGTTTCCTTATCCCTTGCAATTTCACGGGAGTAGAGAATTGCATCGCCCTAGCCGATCTAGGTGCCAGTATTAATCTCATCCCTCTAAGTGTTTGGAAGCAATTATCTCTCCCAGAGCTAGTCCCCACCAAAATGACTTTGGAATTAGCTAACCGTACGGTTGCTTATCCAGTGGGGATAGCCGAAGACGTCATTGTAGGAGTCGACAAATTCACCTTCCCTGCTGATTTTGTTGTCGTCGACTACGAGATGGACCCTCGTGTGCCACTAATTGTTGGTCGTCCATTCTTAAGGACCGGTCGCACTCTCATTGATGTTGAAGCCGGTGAGCTTATTATGAGGGTGGGTGACGATAAAGTAGTCTTCAACATGGGAAAGTTGTCTAAACAGCCTTATTCATATAAGAGTGTTAATTGTATTGACGTTCTTGATGAGGCTTGTGAAGAACACTTTAATGATGCTTGCAAAAGTATTCCTACCTCTCTTCCCAATGTTGAGACCGTGTCCTCCATTGATTCATCGTTGTCTCTATTTGGAGATTGTGATTTATTTTGGAACAATCTTGAAGATACCATGGGAGATGTGACTTTAGCTACTGATGATTCTCCTACCGATGGGGACGAAGACATGCATTTCTTTGAAAGCCTTCTCAACGAAGACAACCCTTCTCCTCCATCTCCCACGGTCATTGCTATCGGTACTCCGACTTTGAAAACGCCTCCCGTCGAAAATCCTCCGGATTTAGAACTTAAGGAGTTGCCGCCCCATCTCGAGTATGTATTTCTTGAAGAAGAGAAAAAGTCGCCAGTCATCATTGCTAAGGACCTAAAGGAAGAAGAAAAAGCCCGACTTATCACCGTGTTGAAGAATCATAAGAAGGCTATCGCTTGGAAAATCTCGGATATTCGTGGAATTGATCCTCACTTCTACACACACAAAATTCTCATGGAGGACGACTTTAAGCCCACAATTCAAAGCCAACGAAGGGTGAATCCAAAAATCCATGAAGTCATCAAAACAGAGGTTATCAAACTTCTTGATGCGGGTATGATTTACCCTATTTCGGATTCACCATGGGTTAGTCCAATCCATTGTGTGCCCAAGAAGGGCGGAATAACCGTTGTTCCCAATGAACACAACGAGTTGATTCCCACTCGTCTCGTTACTGGGTGGAGAGTTTGTATAGACTACCGCAAACTCAATGATGCCACGAGAAAGGATCATTTCCCTCTACCTTTTATGGACCAAATGCTTGAACGATTAGCAGGTAATGAATATTACTGATTTCTTGATGGTTTCTCGGGTTATTTCCAAATACCCATCGATCCCCAAGATCAAGAGAAGACGACATTCACTTGTCCCTATGGCACATTTGCTTACAAAAGAATGCCTTTTGGCTTATGTAATGCGCCCGGGACTTTCCAAAGGTGCATGTTAGCTATCTTCCATGACATGGTTGAACAAACCATGGAAGTCTTCATGGGTGATTTCTCGGTCTTCGGGGATTCCTTCTCTTCTTGCCTTGCCAATTTGGAACGTATGCTTAAGCGGTGCGAAGACACTCGCCTAGTTCTGAATTGGGAAAAATGCCATTTTATGGTAAAAGAAGGCATCGTGCTAGGGCACAAAATTTCCAAAGCCGGTCTTGAAGTAGACCGTGCTAAAGTCGATGTTATCGCCAAGTTGCCTCCACCTTCAACCGTGAAGGGTGTGAGAAGTTTTCTGGGTCATGCGGGCTTCTACCGTCGATTCATCAAAAACTTTTCTCAAATCGCTCGCCCGATGACCCACCTCTTGGAAAAAGATACTCCTTTTATCTTTTCCAAAGAGTGCCTTGAAGCCTTCAACTCACTTAAGGATAAGCTAACTAAGGCACCCGTCTTGGTTACCCCTAATTGGGAGCTTCCCTTTGAGTTGATGTGCGATGCTAGTGATTTTGCTATTGGAGCGGTTCTGGGACAAAGAGTGAACAAACATTTCCAACCAATCCATTACGCTAGCAAGACAATGACTGGGGCACAATTGCATTATACGACAACCGAAAAAGATCTTTTAGCTGTTGTCTATGCTTTTGAAAAGTTTCGCCCCTATCTTGTCCTTTCTACCACCATTGTGTATACCGATCATTCCGCGCTGAAGTACTTGTTGACAAAGCAAGATTCCAAACCAAGACTTCTTCGCTGGGTTTTGCTGCTCCAGGAATTTAAAATCGAAATTCGCGATAAAAAAGGAGCAGAAAACCTAGCCGCGGACCATCTTAGCAGACTTGAGGATCCTTACCAAGGGGATCATCCGACCAAATAAATCAATGATTCTTTTCCCTTGGAGACCTTAATGTCTATAAACTCGAAGTCGAACGAAACCCCGTGGTTTGCAGACTTTGCAAACTATTTGGCGGGTAGAATTCTCAAAGAAGGGTTGACGTCCCAACAAAAGAAGAAGTTCTTCACCGACATTAAGACTTACTTTTGGGACGACCCTTTCCTATTCAAACAATGTGCCGACCTGATTATCCGTCGATGTGTTGATGGACCGGCAGCTTCGGAAATCCTTAATGCTTGCCACAAAGGACCCACCGGTGGTCACTTTGGTCCCAACTACACCGCCAAAAAAGTGTTTGATTCGGGATTTTATTGGCCCTCCATATATCGTGACGCTCACGATATGGTTAAAAATGTGATGCTTGCCAAAAACAAGGCACAATCACACATAAAGACGAGATGCCTCAGAATTTCATTCAAGAATGTGAAATCTTTGATGTTTGGGGTATCGACTTTATGGGGCCATTCCCTTCTTCTAAAGGAAACAAATACATCCTTGTAGCCGTTGACTACGTTTCAAAGTGGGTTGAAGCCAAAGCTTTACCTACTAATGACGCAAGGGTGGTTTGTAACTTTTTGAAAGCTCTTTTCGCTAGATTCGGTGTGCCTCGTGCCATTATTAGTGATCGTGGGACTCATTTTTGCAATGACCAATTCGCAAGAGTCATGGCTAAGTACGGTGTAAATCATCGTCTTTCCACAGCCTACCACCCACAAACTAATGGCCAGGCTGAAATATCCAACCGAGGACTAAAGCGAATTCTGGAAAGAACTGTGGGAGAGCATCGTGCCGCATGGGCTGATAAACTCGATGATGCTTTGTGGGCTTTTCGTACCGCTTACAAGACCCCGATCGGCTGTACGCCTTATCGTCTTGTGTACGGGAAAGCGTGCCACCTCCCCATTGAGTTGGAGCACAAGGCTTATTGGGCCTTGAAATGGGCTAATTTTGATATAAACAAAGCCGGTGACCTACGCAAGATCCAACTCAATGAGCTGAATGAACTCCGTAATGAGGCTTATGAAAATTCTTTGATCTATAAGGAACGAACTAAGCTCATTCACGATTCCAAGATCAAAAACCGAGAGTTCCATGTTGGAGACAAAGTCTTACTTTTCAACTCTCGGTTGAAAATCTTTTTGGGCAAGCTCAAATCTCGTTGGTCCGACCCATTCACCATTGCCCAAATTTTTCCATATGGTACTATCGAGCTCGCTCAACCTAATGGACCGAATTTTAAGGTGAATGGCCAACGAGTAAAGTTGTACTTTGGTGAGGACACCTCTCAGGAGGTGATTCCATCCCTCACCACGTTCCCCATGAACTAATTTTGGGTCGAGTCAGGCTCGTGACTCGGTTATAAAAAACAAGCGCTCCTCGGGAGGCAGCCCGAGTATCTATCCCTTTAACCCCCTAAGTGTAGGGGAGGACCTATTTTGGTCGTTTGTGTTTGTGTGGTGATGTGATTACAGGGATACCTGCACTCTTGGAATCTTTGAAGAACCGTGCTCCCGTGTTATCCGAAATCCGGTTCTATCTCTCAACTATCGTGATTCAATTTTCTTCATACTCACATTTGAAATTGATCACTTTAGTCGTCTCTTCCTTAACTTGAGTTAACCAACGTGCACAATGTCATAAGTGTAGGGGATACTTTTCCCACATGCTTAAACATTGAGGACAATGTTTATCTTAAGTGTAGGGGGGACTTCTATCGAAGTTTTAAGTGGACTTTTCCATGAAAATGCCTTCAATTAACCGGAAAATCATATTTTTCAGCATTTTTCAAATTTTTTATTAACTTTGGCCATTTAGTTGTAATTTTTAAATTTTTATCGTTGCTTTCATATGTATATATCCCGCAATAAAGTCAAAAATTTTAATAAAGTGGTGTAGCTAGTTTTGAAATCTTTGACATATTAGGCCCGTTGCGTTTATTTTGACTCAACCCGAATAGACTTATCCAAGTTTATTCTAGCTAGTATCCTTAACCATGTAGACCTTAATTGGTTTATTAGGCTAAGTGTCCACGAGTCTCATTACTTGAGATTTTAAATTGTGGAGGACGAGAAATGATAGAGTCAATTATAAGTCGGTATTCTTTCACAAGCTCACTTGGTGTAATTATTTGCCTATTCTCCCATCACTTGCTAATAATTTATCTGCAATAAGTAAGGTCGTACGATTTGAAAAGTTACTTAGCTTCTCGCCCAAGATCGTTTAAAAGTTGCTCGGTAATGACGAGAGTTCATAGCCAAGGCATAACTTATGAAGCGGGGCGCGAAGATTGGCGAGTCCGAAAAGGCCCTAACAAGGCATGAGGATTCCATTTTATTGTTGAAGATCCAAAGTGATGTGAAAAGCATTATTCCTAAAGTCAATATGAAGGATCAAGACTCACGACGAAAAGCAATCAACTCCCATAAAGATCATGGAGAAGTCTATCCGAAAAGACCCTAACAAGGTATGAGGATAAATAGATCCAAGTTCGAAAAGGAGGCGGATCGTTGTATCTCAAAATCCCAATTAGAGATTGAAGAAATAATCATGAAGTCGTGGTCAACAAAGTTGGAGTACCCCTCAAAAGTCTCCAAGTGAAGAAACTCTATTATGATGAGAAGACCATTATCTCAAGAACGTCTCTCGAAGATATGAAGTATGAAGTACATGCCAAATATCGGCCCGAGAAAGGTCTCAAATCGTGAACCGAGTTATGCCAAGATATGAACTTTTTGATATCCCGAGAAGCAGTTTTAAGAGATTTTGTCCTTTAGATAACTATTGATCAAATCATCCTACTTTGCTTTCAGCCTAAATAAACTATCGAAATAAGTCCAAAAATGCATCTTCATAATCATTCTAAGACAAAAATAAAATATAAGAGATACACCTAGGAATAAGGGAGTTTAAGCATTTAATTAAGCCATGTGTGTAAGTGTTTGAAATGCTAACTTATAATAACAATGATCTCGTTTTTAAGCTTAGTTTGGGGAAAGTGAAACTTGAGGATGATAAATCTTCGCAGCACCAAAGCCCCAATGTAAGTCCTTGATCTCTTTGAAAGTTATTTCCATCCTTTTATTTACTTCAAAGTTTTGATTTCTCTTAGTATTTAAATTTTTTGTTTAAGTAGTATGTTAATAAGGCCAAGGTTGATTGATTATGAGAAAAATGTAAATTTGCTTTATCACTAAGCATTGCATGAGGGCATGGCAATGGTTAAGTGTAGGGGATTTGATAGGTGTGTAAACACCCATCCTTTTACCACTTAATTCTGGCTAAAACAAGACCAAAACACGTATTTAATATCATTTGTTTGGAATTATGCGTGGTTTTTGTGTTTATTGTGTTTTCAGAGCTAACCGGATGATTATTAAAGAAAACATGGGATTGCACGGGTTTTATCAAGGATAAAGAATAAAGATGAAGTCTATTGTCCAAGAGATGCAAAAGATTTGAAGTCAATGGGCCTATTTGAAGATTTATCAAAGAAAAGGACCAAAGATGGAAGATTTACATACGTCGAAGAAACTCAAGTCTAATTAACGAAGAAATTAAAAGACGAGTTGAATTTAATCGACGACAAATCCCGAATCAGAATCGAAAACGTCAACTTTTCTGAAAGGACGAGAAGACAAGAAGAAAGGGAGAAAGTCCACTCACCAACCAACCACTAGGACTATATATATAGATTTTTCCTTCACACATTAGGGAGATAGCTTTTCATTTTTTTCTTTTCACAGTTTCTTAGGATCGGTTCATCACCAACACCATTAGGGTGTTTGGTGATTTTTAATTTTCTTTCATTCTTGTAAGTGTTTTAATCATTACTCTTGTTACTTTTACATTAATCTTTCTATTCCATCTTTTCATTCATCGTGTTCTTCATCATCTTCTATTGCAAGTTCTTAAGTTTTCTTATTTGATTCAAGTTTGATCTTAAAGTTGTTGATTTAGTGTTTTTATTGGTGGGATTTGTTACTTATGATATTTAAATGATTTTTGGTTGATTTGGTAAAACCTTTTTGAGTATTTTGGTGTTTAGATTGATAAAACGTTTTCCTGCTACTGTTACTGTTCTTCCTGATCTGAACATTCCGAATTGACCATTTGCTAATTCCCTTACTCGGAATATTTTAAATATTCCGAATAGTGTTGTTTTTCCGCATAGCCAAGTTTACTTTTTCCCTTATTCGGAATATCTTGTATATTCCGAATAGCCCAGTTTTTCCGAATTGGCCTTGCTTTCCGAATAGCCTGAGTTATTATTCTCTTATTCGGAACTTTCCATAATATTCCGAATAGGACAATTTTCCGCATAGACCACTTTTTCCGCATAAGGTTAATTTTTCCGCATAGCCAATTATTCCGAATAGGCCCAGATTTTCCGAATAGTGAATTTATTCCGCATAAGAGCATTTTTCCGAGTAAGCAAAGTTTATTCCGAATCACTAGTATTCCGCATAGACTTATTTTTCCGCATAGAACAATATTCCGAATTGGGCCTTGTTTTCCGAATAGTTTACTTTCCGCATATCCCTTTCTTTCCGAATGGTCTGAATTTTCCGAATAGGGATTCATTGTTCCGATTAGCTCTTTTCTTCAGTAAGATCATTTCTCTGTTTTATCATTTTATATTTACTGCAAGTTTAATTTCATTACTTCATTTAGTTATCTTTTCAATAGAATAGAAAACCAAATTCACTTTTTGTCACCAAGAACAAATCTTTTCACTTTAAACTGAGATCAATTCGAGAGGATATCGAGAGAAATTAGAACCCATAACAAAAAGCCTAGTATCAGTTGAGTTGTTGGTGATAATATTAGGATGATTTTAGACATATGAGAATGGTTAAAATGGGTTGAAAAATTTATTTAACATGATTTTTAAACATGTATTTTAGACCAGTAGGTAAAAGGTAATTTTTGGAAAACTTACTGTTTTAATATGGTTAAACTAATAGGATGAGGTTGTAGAGAATTCTTTTAGCTTCGTGTTGATATACGATAGAGCTTCTAGCTCCAAACGAGCGCGAAGTTACGTTAGTTTGATTACTTGTGTACTGGGAGATGAGTATCGGCACGATATATAATTGTTGTCGATATTTGTATCGAATCTCGGGGACTATAAAAAGGATTTTGAAATGTGTCATGGACTGATGTTAAGTGTTAAGTATGAGGATGTTGAGTTTATCTTCAAAGTCGAGTGTCAGTTTTGTAAACGGAGTAAAAGAAATAAGTTAAAAAGACTATATGAGTTGTTGACGTAAAACTGTCCGATTTTTGTAGTTCAAAGATGTGTCGGGCAGAGAACTTTAAATGTAAAAAGTTTTGATGGGCTTTTAACAGGTGTTTCTATATATATTAAGTGAGGTCTCTGATTAGTATCATAAGAATTTGACGTGTTTAAGTGAGGTAAATGAGCTTGTACATTTGGTGTGTACCGGCAGATTTTTATCGAAAGAATTAACTAATAGAATAAACATATAGAATGGAGTAAAAGGTCACTTGTATTGTTTTCATTTTGGGTTGGTTGTGATTTTATGGTTTTGAGTTTGATGTTACTAAGTATGGATTTTACTCGAGTTTATTATTGATGAACGCGCCTTATTTGATAGGTTGCGGTTTTTGTGTTTATCGGGCATCAACTATCGGCGAAGATCGTCTTGCTACTGCTATTACTTCAGGTAAGTCTATAGCCTCGCTTTTATAATTGTTTTGAATGATTTTAAAACCCGCGAGGGGGATACATGCTATTTGAAAGTAAAATGAACACAAGTCATGATTGATTGTTTGGACCCGAATGTTGCCTTTGTTGATTTGAATTGTATAAGTACCTATGTTGCAAAAGTCCCTAAATTCATGATCAGTTAACTATCTTCTGACTTGATGTTGTGAGTCGGGAATAGCCGCTTATTCTAATAATAGTACTATTGGGCTGACGACCCTATCTGAGACCACGGCTTTACGCTGAGTAACCCGCTGGGAAGGAGAATTTTACGAGAATGATAATGTGGTATACTTGCAACTGATACCTTAGTAGGGGCACTAGAATTCATCTAGTAATGCCGGCTTTAGGCACGGGTGACTAAGTTAAGGGGTCGGTGTCATGAGCTTAATACAATTCAATAGCTATTGATATATAACAGATTGCCTGAATAATAGATTGTAATGATCAGCAATTCTAATAAATGATCTTTAATGATTTTTCTCTTGTGTTCAAATGATGATTTGTAAAACCTATAGACTCGCTCAACCATTGTGTTGATGATTTTAAGCATGTATTTTAGGTGACTGAAGTTGATGAATTGCAGAGCTTGCTGGAGAAGGATTGCGGATTGCTTTTGTGGTGATTGGTCTAAAACGGATTTCTTTCCCTTTTGTCATAAAAATAATAATGTATGGTCATGTACTTTGGTAAGTTGTTTGTTGATTAAATGAAGTCTTTGGGGGACCTAAATGTTACTCTGATATTTCTGAAATTGTTTTACTTGGGATCATAAGTTTTAGACAATGGTTAAATTATATCCTTTTATATTTCAAATGTATCATTTTGAAACTGTTCAAAGTGTCTTGTATAACGATGTTTGTATTTAGCACCCAAATATGTTTTTCCGCTGCGCAATGTAATTTGGGGGTGTTAAAGATTGGTAATCAGAGCTTTTTAGTTATAGCGAATTAGGTCGATTTTTGAAAAATGTCCTAAACTATAACTTTGGTGTCGAAAATATTTTACAAAATCACGCAACTTCTCCGCAAGGCTCCAGTAAGATTATTTGTTTTGCATTGTTTTATAATTAGATGTATCCCTTAAAATTGAAATGATTTTTAGAGTATTTATTAAGTAAATACTATGATGATGTATTGATGTTGTTGAAAGTACGTTGAGTACTTCTTATCGTAATTTACTTTATGTAATGCATATGTATATAATTTTAAATAATGACCTTATATATTGCTGAGGGTCTGGGGTAGTAGACCAGATGTTAAACGATTTTACAACTGATTTCTTGTGACCTGTATCGGGTATGAGGAAGTTTGATTAGTTGATGTATGATAGATATGTGCTTGAAACTGGTTTGATTAGAAGGTTGATGTGAAAGAAAGGTTGTTTTAAAGGTTGTATTTGGCATGTGGAGAATTGAGTGTGTTAGAACTTGGAAGGTGGATGAGATTGCTAGTCTTGGGTCGATTGTGATGAATTTGTGTGCTTGAATTGAAAGGTTTAAAAAGAAGTAGGTAAGATTTGAAAGGATAAATGAGTGGGAGTCTCATGTAAGATTGATTCTGAGTCAAGCTTGGAAGTTTAGGAATGTTGAAAGTTGTACTGAGATTTGCCTTGTAATTAATCTGCAGTGTAGCAGTGAGTATTTGGATTTTGAGAGTGAGCTTCCATCATGTTATGGATTTAACCTTGAAGTGCAAAAAGGGAAATAGACGAGTGTGATGAAGTTGACAGCAATATTAAGGAGGATGAGGAGCTGGTGTCTAAGGAACTAATCGCGTGATGGATTTCTTTGTATCTTATTTTCTTTTTGGGATCAGTCTTATTTAAACCTTGTGTCGTAGCATTGTGATGGAACTTATTATCTTTTAAGTTTGTTCGGTAGATGATTGTAGTGACAGACATTGCCACTGCCTTGTTGAATCCTCAACACAATCTGAATTACCCTCATGATCTATGATGTGCCTTTATTAACTCTTTTGAGTTGGTTGATGAACCATTGTAGTTATGTTGTTTTTGCATGTAATATTCATGAGATGTCGTGATAAAGAATTCTTCTTTTATCTTGATATGTATACTTATCATGTTTCTTTATTCCGTGACAATGGAAGAATGAGTAGGGGAAGCATATTTCTGTTATTAGTAGATCGCTGCGTGACTAAGTGTCTTGAAATATGTCGCCAAAACTAACGACTGCTACTGTGAACACTATGATCGAACAAGTATTGCTAGAACACCTGAAGCTGATCATGCTGCAAGGAATCAAGATGTTGGAGTTGGTTGTGCTGGAGATAATGGTGCTACAGTTGATGATGCTGAGAATAATGATGATGCTGCTGAGAATAATATTGATGCTGCTGAGAATAATGATGATGCTGCTGAGAATAATGATGATGCTGCTGAACATAATGATGATGCTGCTGATCCAGATGATAGTGTTGTTGTTGTTCTGCAAGTTCGAAACAATATATATATGATAGTTTTGGGAAGTGTGGTTCTGCGCAGTTTTGTGGTATTAGTGGTGCATTAGAATTGCATAGTTGGATTGATAAGATAGAGAATACTTTTGAAATTATTAGGTGTTCAGAAACTAATAAGGTGAAATTTGTTGCTGCTATATTTCAGAATGGTACACCAAGATGGTGGAATAACCAAGTGACTACTTTAGGAATGGTTGTGACTAATTGTAGGACATGGAGTGTGATGAAAGGACTATTGACGGCTAGGTTTTGTCCTAAATAGGAACTAGGACAGTTGGAATCCGAATTGAGATAATTAGTGCTAGGGATGATGTTATTACTGCTTAATGGGAAATTTTCTGAGCTATATTTGCTATGTCCTGATACTTTTGTGAATGACTGTAAAGCAAGGAAGCAGTACATTAGAGGATTGTCTAGTGATATCAAGGGTGAGATTATTTCTTCATAACCTGAATCTTTCGATGAAGCTGTTCAGAAGGCGCATGATTTAATGGAAGTGAAAGTGCAAGATAGGAAAGACAGTATTGTTGAAAACAATAAGACAAAGTGGGATTCTGCTCAGTCCAACCCGAATCAAGGTCAGAATTGTAACGATTACAGTAATAACAATAACTAAAGACAGAACTGAAGCCAATATTCAAACCATGGAGGGAATGATGGGATTCGTGCTGCCAGTGTGTCTAGAAGTGAAAAAATAAATCTCAAGTGTGTTTGTTGTACTCTATACCATGTAGGTAATTTTCCATAATTGCGACTAGAGTTAGGAGAACCTGGTCTTAAAGCTGCTAAGTGTAGAACAAGAGGATTAGTCACTAGAATGAGTACCCTGGAATAGTGATATGATTTAGCCGTGGCAAGAAAGGACACAAACATGGGAATTGTCCAAAGAAAGGAAATTGACAAGATAGGAAGGCTGCCACTCCAGCTTACGTTTGAATGATGCTGACGAAACTTAAGGTCTGAATGTTGTAAATGGTATATTCTTACTTGAGATTCTTTATGTCAGTATGTTGTTTGGTTTCAGATTGGGTAGAACTGTATAACTGTAAAGATTCAGTTGCTTTTCTCAATGGAGAGTTAATAAGATCGACAATTAACTATGATGTGGAGTTAACCGATGGAAAGGTTGCTAGTGTTAGTTTTATACCAAGAGTGTGTTCCTTGAATTTAGGAAGGTAGGTGTTTAGTATCGACTTGATGCTCGAGTCGAAATCTTTAGATGTATATTTTGGGTATGAATTGGTTAGTGGTGCGAAGTGTTGGTGCTTGAGATTGGACTAATCTTCACTATAAATTGATAGCTGTTGGTTTAGACTTTGCTATGAAGCAGAGTGTGGACTATTAGAGGTGATGAGTGAACTTTCCGTTTGAGAAGTATCTTGTTTGGAAACAAAGAAGTATGTAGAAAAGGGATATGATGTATTTATGGCTCAGGTAATTAGTGATAGGATAGTTGAGGAGAAGTTGGGAGATCTGTTAATGACTCGAGAGTATTCTGAGGTTTTCCTGAAGTTTTGTAGAGTTGTTGTCGTCTCATGAAAGTGGACTTCATTTAGATTGAGTGTTGTAAGCGATAGGTGTAGTGCTTATGCGTTTTGTTGAGTAGTATTTGTATGCCTTATCATTTGGCACCATCAGAGTGGAATGAGTTATCCGGTCAACTGCGAGAAGCGATGGATAAGGGATGTATTAGATTAAGTTTCGTTACAATGATGACCGCCTGTGTTGTTTGTCAAGAAGGATGGATTGTTTTGGATGTGTATTGATTATCGAGAGCTTAACAAATTGACAGCCAATAATCGGTATCTGAAGGTCTACGTAAATCTTGGCCTATTCTACATGATGGATTGTATTGATTAAGTGGATTGATTGATTGATAAATAAAGATAGAGATGAAGGGAGATGAGAGTGTACAGAGAAAAAGGAGAGAAAAGAGAGGGAGAGAGAGAAAGTGAAAATATGATTAATGAATAATGTAATCACCAACCCCTCCTAACATGTTAGGAGGGGTATATATAGCGCACCCTACATGTGGGCTATATGGACTATATCTTTACTAAATAGATCACGAGCCCATTACATTAATATATCGTTGGAGCGACCGATCCTTCATAAATACGTAAAACGTATTTCCAACAATCTCCCCCTAAGGGAGGTCGCTCCAAGAGACAAAGTTCTAAATAGTCTATATCTCATGATCTATGCTAACTAAGATGTCACCGAGACTTTATTGGGAAAAACATATTTCCAACAACCTCCCCCTAAGGGAGGTCACATCTTTTAACAAAATCTTAAACCTAGCATCTATGCTTGAGTCTTCGATCTTGTTCTTGTGAATATGCTTGATGTGATCTTTGACTTTTGTCTTGAGCATGTTTCTTTGCCTTGACCTTGTGCATTCATCAATTGTGATATTCGCCTCTTCGTGACTTCATGTTCCACATACTTATACCTTTATAATTCTTGAAAGCTTCAGAGTTTGATACAGCGGAAGACTTGACCTTCAGAATTTCTTGAATTTGTTAAAGTACTAAGTGTATGTAGTATAAGCATGTGGTGACGACTTCTTCTGGATTATACACCGCAATGCCACTTTGTTGTTACGCTGCATAAGACAGTTAGCAACAAACCATATACACGGATGAAATGGCCTTGAATATTTCATTCTAATTCGGTAGCATTTTACCTCCGTTCGGTGAAGACCGTTGGACGATATTAAATATCGTACTTGTGGCAGGTAGTTTCAATAAAGAACCTCCTTGACAAGATTTCGCGGGTAAACCTGTTCTCTTTACTCGACCGTCCAAAGCTGACTGCGAACGTAAAGAGTGAATCATTTGGATAATATTATCCGCATGATTTGAAGCCGTCAATTCATGTTCCTGGAACAAGTGAAGTTCAAATAAGAACCGCACCATCGTTGCTTTCCAGTTGTCACTAGCTTGAATCATATAGAATCTTGCAAGTTACCTACCAAGTGTTGTTTGATGTTAACACTAGAAGGATTTCCATTCGTCACTGTAAATACTTAATAGTATTACTCTGAATGTTCTGGCAAGATCACTAAGATATTGCGTAGAGGCCTGGAACGTGTTTAAATTCATTTAAGAATTAAACCACTGTTGCTTTCTAGTTATCTCAAGTTTGATTCATAAAGAATCGCACAAGTCACCTACCATGAGCTTTTTGATATTCGCTCAAGAAGGATTTCCATCTTCATTGTAAATACTTTCGTATTACTCGGATGTTCAGGCAAGATCATGAAGATTTTGCGTAGGACTCTTAAGATCTTTCTTACTTTTCACAGTGTGTGAGGAAGCAAGGAAATATGAAAGTGTGTCCTAATGAGATATTTGATGATCTCAAATGGCTCTAGACTCGATCGTGCATTTTGTATTTTTAGTGATCGGAGGCTGGAGAGGAGTACCACCATTTCAATACCAATTTATTTGGAGTGAATAAATCAATAGATAATGTGTTGTCTCCGTGTGATTAAAACAAATATCTTTTAAGAGATATATGAGTTAGCTGAGATGGGTTGTGCCTTGCATCACTGGGTCCATGATGTTTGTCTTCACTATCAAGAATCATTAAACAATGATCTTAATAGCATATGTGTTGACCCGGTTTCTGCCTAAGTTGTAAGGAGGGCTTCTTTCTTTACACCCTTTATCTTTACAATTCTTTTTCATTCTTCAACCCCTTCAATGCTTACCAATACGCCATCACTAGCACCTTGTTGTGATTGTTACAGTGCTAACTTAAGTACTTGGTCGGCATTCAGCTACGTTCACAATCTTTCCTAAGGACTACTATTTCTAGCTATGAAATGTCCTTGGGAAGATTCCTCCGGTTCTAGAGGAATCATTGGACTTTAACCTATCCTACCATCCTTATGTCACCACAATCTTCACTGTCGTGAATAGAGATGTTTTGGGTAAGTGTATGTCACCATGAAATCCATTTTGAAGTGCAAATCCATTTTGCTCCCCCTTAACATATGCCACGATATCCGAAAACATTTCGCACATGTCAGGATGAGCTATCACGTTAAGTCAAACCATTTATGATTAATCATTTCCCATATTAAATCACATTTTCTCCCCCATATTAAAAATATTAACCCAATCGATGTTTTTAATATCAATTGATTTAATAGTATTTTAAGAAAGTTTGGGAAGAAAAATGCAAATCCGATAAAATCCATTTATCTTCATGATTTTTACAAGCTCCCCGTAAAATTAATGAGGGTATACTTGAAACGTAAATTAAATACCTTTTAAACACAAGTGTAAGGTATTTATCACGTGCAAAGATCATATATGATAATGTATTCACAAGATTAGCAGTTTATGAGGTTGGACCTGAATGATGGAGAACATCATATGAAAGAAACACATGGTTCTTGTTCACGAATGTTGGTCGCCTCATCACGTCTGAAGTTATCTCTTGACTCCATGTGTATGATTGATATTGTTGTCTTGACACCAACATGTGAACTTGGCACTTTCAGCGTCAAAGATTCTGAACGCTTGACAATTGCTCCCCTCAATTGTTGACCCGTGTTATACTTAAAGAGTTGTAGTCGTCGTTTGAGTAGTCGCATCGTCTAGTATGTAGATATCAATTGCAACGAACTTTGGATTGTGGAGTTGATAACTTCGGATTCGGAAGTCAAATCTTTTCGGTGAAATGCTTGACTTCAATGTGAAAAGCGGGTTACTATCAGAAATAATAGCAAACCATATGGAGCATGTTTTAAATCTTTTAAACTTCTGCTCGAACTTTATTTACAACCCCGTGTCATTATTGAATGACATTTCTAGGTTCGTAAATATTATCGATTCCAGAAGACATGCTCTTTTTATCAAAACGTTTTTTGAACACTCAATTTTGAAAGATTTAGAAAACCTTTTTGAGAAATTCTCGAAAAACTGTGTTCAACGTTTTGAAAACTAATTACTTGAGCTTAAGATGTTGAATATCTTACAAAATGAGCTCAAGTCCGAGAAGTTGTAAACATTCCGTTGTTAAGGATAAGTTTATCATCGGTGATAAACTTTCCTTTTAACTGAAGAACGAGTCCTAAGCTGACATTTACTTAGAAGTCGTTTTCATGAGCTTGAAAACTTTGATTGTTTTAACGGAAAGCTCATGACCGAGAAAGGTTAATTTCTCGTTATGAGGAAAAGTTCTCTTATTTAAAAGATACACTTTCCTTTCTGAGCTTAAAACTTCGAATGTTTTTATACAAGCTCATGACCGAGAAAGGTTAATTTCTCGTTATGAGGATAAGTTATCATAAAAGATAATATTTCCTTTAATTTAAGTTCGAGTTACAGTCTGACATTTAACTGTAAGTCATTGTGCATGAGCTTAAAAACTTCGAATGTTTTTATTATTTGCTCATGCCCGAGAAAAAATAATTTCTCGTTGTAAGGATAAGTTTATCATCGGTGATAAACTTTCCTTTATTTGAAGAACGGGTCATCATCTGTTATTTAATGATGAGCCTTATACACGAGCTTAAAACTTTTGAATAGTTTTAAGTTTAGCTCGTGTCCGAGAAAAATTAATTTCTCGTTGTAAGGATAAATTTATCATCGGTGATAAACTTTCCTTTCCTTGAAGCACGGGTTACAATCTGTGATCCGACTGTAAGCCTTTTACACGAGCTTAAAACCGTTGAATGGTTTTAATGTAAGCTCATGTCCGAGAAAAATTAATTTCTCGTTGTGAGGGTAAGTTATCGTTGACGAGATAAGCTTCCCTTTCTCTGAAGTTCGGGTCACAGACTGTGATTTGAATGTGAGCCTCTGTGCATGAGCTTAAAAACGTTGAATGTTTTTAATATTAGCTCATGCCCGAGAAAATTTAATTTCTCGTTTTAAGGATAAGTCATCATCGATATGAACTTTCCTGTCTTTTGAGAGCGACTTACAGTCTGTTATGTGACTGTAAGTCCTCTATTGCAGCTTAACCATGAATCCCCTGAGACATTAGTTTCTCCGATATCTGCTTCTTCAGCAACCAAACTCTAAGAGTGTCCTTAGTTGAACGGTATACGATGATTGGACCGCTTCGTTCTTTTGGAACATCAACTTTGGTACCTGCATTCTCATTAGGAGTTTGCATGCTTTGACATGGGTTAGCGATATCGATTATAGAAGCACGTGGGGGTTCACAGTTGGCTTTACTTGTGTCAGAGGCGACCTGAGTAGATGATTCACTTATCTTAGCTGGCAAACGTTTCCTTTTATAGAAAACCTTAAGTTTAGGCTTAAGTGAAGTATCATCTTTATCAATTTCCTCCCTAGTAGTCTTAGTAGAAACGAAGACTATCCTAGTTAAAGGGCACTCGTTTCCTACAAGAATGAAAGTTCTACCAGTGGGGCGCCAAACTTTACCAAAGGGTTTGATTTTAGCTATCCACTAGGACTTAATTCTAGCACGGGAGTTCACCTCATCAAGTAATTTCTTGACACAGGAGTCATGATTTGCCATAAAGACACATTTTCTACATGTTTTACAAGTAGCATATTTAATGTCTGAGTAATTCCTAGATGATTGATCGATGCTCCTAGGAGATGACATGCTACGGTTAGCAGTGTTGGGTAATCTAGAAGGCATCTGACTAGGTTTGACATTGCTATCTCTTACATGTGTCTTTTTCATAGCTTCCTTTAGACCAGATTTATGGCAAACGTCATTTGAACTAGTTCTAAACTTGGTCTTGGTATTTTTAGGGAAACTAGAGGCAATCATGTTATTAGGTCTTGCCAAAGCTGTTTTGATCACAGTGGGCCTAGTTGCTGGAGTGACTGGTCTAGGAAAATGAACCAAATCAACTTGGGAGGCAAACCGCGGTCTCGAGGATTGTGGTCGCTCGGATCTAAATGCAGTAGGTTGTCTCACAGTCGGTTGTCTGACGAACTGATTTGTAGGCGGTTTCCCCAAGATTGATGGTTTTTCAAGCTTAGTGTCCACACTAGGTCCTCTATTTTTCCTTAACTCGTTTTTCAACGCAGCTATAGCAAAAACCTTTTCCTGAACTTGAGCCTTTAAAGTCTCATTTTCTTTGAGCAATCTATCTTGGGATGCCAATTTAGACTCTAGTAACTGAATTTGTTTCAAAAGATTTTCCTTTTCAGCTTTAGAATCTACAACTTTTTGATCCAATTTTCTTTCAAGAACAACGTTTGACTTTTCAAGTTTTTCAAAGTATGTTTCAAATTTGTTCGTTTTCTTAGAAAATTCAAGTTTGGCATCCTCAAGATCTTTTGATTGTTGAGCTACAATCGTTTCGAGCTCTCTAATCTTAGAATCAGAGGCAGTCAATGAAGCAGTCAAAAGACAATTATCATGATGTTTAGCATTTTGAACACTTTCTCCCCCATTATGACTCACATCGGATGAATCAGAAGTGGTATTTCTATCACTCTTTTCCATCCCATGTTTGTAATAATTAGGTTCAGAATGCTCAATATGCGGCATGGCATCAGCATATACATCATAAACAACATTACATTGTACCATGTTTGCAGGCTCTTCGTCATAAACAGGTGAGGTGTTATCAAAAGAGATCTCGTGAACATTCCCTGACGTGCCACTGGTATCATGTTGTCCTCCTGATTCCGTGCTCTTGCCATCGTTAGGCTCCAAGTTGTCAATCGTATGACCATTCTCCCCTTGCATCTGCATCATAGATTTTTGCATTCAATTATCATACACTTCCTGAAGTCGAGATCTTGCATAAATCGAAGATGAAACCGATGTCATGAGTTTCAATATTGTATCACGGAAAACTCGAAGCTCGGTATGGGTATCTCGAAGAAATGATTGGCAAATCACTGAACTTTCAGACTTGATGATATTGAATTGGAGGAAAGGCATGAGTTGTGTCACAAGAGTCTGATATGCAAGTGCCGATGCAGAGTGATTAAAGTTTTCATTGTTAAGTTGCTCAGCGAGTTGGGTCAAAGTGGTGAATATTGAGTCGATGAATTTATGACGATCTTGACCAAAGATTGTCACAAATTCGCTCCCTCCTTGAATCCATGAAAGAGTCACAAGATGAGACTGAAGTAGTTGAAATGAAGTGATGCCATTATCACTAACTTTGTCTTGCATTTTATGCGCTTCTCCTTTTTGACATGTTGAATCTAACGAATCCATTGAAAATCGAGGAAAAAATGATGTGGATGTTGTTGTTTTCGGGATTTTACAATTCGTGAAGAAATCGTGAAGTGGATTTTACGAGATTTTACACCCCAACCAATTAATAAACCGTAAAACTTCGTCACAATCCTCGTTTGATGGTATAACACTTTACTCGGCTCAAAAATTGTTGTCGGCTCAAACGATTATAAATTAAACCCGATCAAAAATCCGTAGTCGCTAAAAATAAATCCCGTCACGTTGACTCGTCACTTTTGTCTTCAAATCCGGCCACAAAAACTTTTAACCCGTCAAATATTTTTCCACGTTAATACTTTCAAAATACCCGCCTCAACACGATTTGCTAAATCCAAGGATATCAAGTGACAAAATATACAAAATAAATTTAACTAAAAAATGAACTTTTAAAATATAAAAAGATAAAAATATGAAACTTAAAAAACTTAACGAAAAAAATAGAAAACAAAAATAGAAAAGCTGATTTTTAAAAATAGAGAAAAAATATGATATATTCCTTAAAAAAAATAACTTTATTACAGAAAAAATCTGAAAAACTTCTTTGATTAGTGGCAGTAGAAGTAGCCACGATTTTAAAACGTGGCAAACAAACACTTTGTTTCCTCCGTCAAATTTAATATTAAACACACTTCTCAAACCAAACCAAAAATGTGGCAGTTGCAAAACCATTCACTTTGGCTTGGAACCTCCGTCCAGATATATAATATAACCCCATCCGTGTTTATCTCTCTCTCTCTCCTCAAACATAGAATACTCCTCCGTCTCTTTCATTCCTCTTTTCTCTAAACAAATAATACTTGATATTCCCAAAAACCTAATCTCCCTCTATCGCAGCCACTTCAAATCACTGATGCCACCAAACCTTCTAATCTCACAAACCGACACTCAAATTTCATCTAAGATTTTCGAACCATAAAACTTCTGATATCTTGAAAATCCAAGAGCATACGATTAACATAAGCCCGTGAATATTGATCAAGTATACGACGCTTCAAGATCTTGAATGGTCTCGGGTAGGTTTTCTTGTTTTGAATGGTTCGAGTCAAGTGTGGTTGATTTTGGAGTCGAGAAGATGTGGTTGTATGTTCGTCGAGAGTTAGAGTTTGAGAGTTTGAGGTTGTTTGTTTGTTTGGACGAGAGGAGTTTGTGTTTCGAGTCTATGAGTCGGTTAAGGGTCGAGTTGTAAGAGTATGTGGGTCGTGAGGTCTTCGAGTGTGAAAAAAAAATTAGAAAAGAAAAGATTTTTATAAAAAATACAAACTTTTTATAAAAATACAAACTTTTTATAAAAATACAAACTTTTTAAGGATAAAATTCGATATTTTTAAATAAAAATTTGTGATTTTATATAAAATAAGTAAACCCAAAGATTTGATTATGATTTAAAGCATAGAAACACAAACTTTTTAAGATATAAGCTTGAAAAAATCAAAACCCACCAAAATCAATAAAAATAAAAGCAAGAATAAACCAATCTAACCTTGGCTCTTGATACCAATTGAAGGTCTACGTAAATCGTGGCCTATTCTACATGATGGATTGTATTGATTAAGTGGGTTGATTGATTGATAAATAAAGATAGAGATGAAGGGAGATGAGGGTGTAGAGAGAGAAAGGAGAGAAAAGAGAGGAAGAGAGAGAAAGTGAAAATATGATTAATGAATAATGTAATCACCAACCCCTCCTAACATGCTAGGAGGGGTATATATAGCCCACCCTACATGTGGGCTATATGGACTATATCTTTACTAAATAGATCACGAGCCCATTACATCAATATATCGTTGGAGCGACCGATCCTTCATAAATATGTAAAACGGATTTCCAACAGTATCCATTATCGAGGATTGATGATTCGTTTGATCTTTGCAACTTGTCTGGATCCAGTGTGTACTCAAAGATCGCTTTGAGTTTTGGTTATCATTAACTGAGAGTTAGAGAAGAAAATGTTCCTATAATTGTTTTTCGTACCTGATTTGGGTACTTTAAGTTTCAAGTGATGTTTTTAGATTTGACGAATGCGTCTGCCATATTCATGGACTGGGTGAATCTTGTGTGTATGGTTTACTAGGATGAGTTAGTCATTATATCTATTGAAGATATTCTATTTTATTCAAGAGGAAAACAGGAACATAAGTAACATATGAGGATAATTTTTGGGATGGTTGGAAAAAGAGAAACTGTATGTAAAGTTTCCTATATGTAAATGTTAGTTGAAATATTTGCGTTTTCTAAGACAGTTGATTGACAACAAAGGTATTCGTGAAGATATTTCCAAGATTGAAACGATTAAGGATTGGTCGGTACCAACGACGCCGACGGAAATCTGTTAATTCCTTGGTCTAAGCTGGGAATAATCGGAGGTTTATCGAAAGGTTTTCACTGATTGTTAAACCAATGATTAAAGCTGACTAAGAAGAATTGGATTTGTGAGTCCCACTTATACATCTAAATTGTAAGTTTCGAGATCTGATCCTTATCAGATGGGGAAGTTGTATTCTGAACACTGAAGGGTAAGTTGTGTTCCGCACCGATGTTGTCATTGTTGAAAGGATCTAAAGTATTTATAGTTTGTAGTTGTTGTGATGCGTCTCATAAGGGTTATGTAGTTCTGGTGTTTCCTTTGAGATTGTAGAAATATTACTTGTATGGAATCAAGTATGTACTAATAAAGGATCATAAAAGTTTTCCCCATAACTAATTTCCTAGGATGATAAAGGAAATGAGTAGAGGATTACCAGTTATATATATATTTCGAGTACGTGAGTATGTTGATGGATACGACTGTGAGTGATTATGACTACGGGATTCGCTACCATTCGGGAAAGGTGAATGTGGTAGTTGATGCACTTATCAGGAAGAAAAAGGAAAAAGCTTTTAGGGTTTGAGTTTTGGTAATTGTAAGAAGTGTGTACTTGATAGAAAGGATATTGAAAGTTTAAGCTGATGGTCTAATTTGAGAAGGATGTCAAGGTAAGTGATTTCAACATTTTGTCAAACTTATGGAAAGGATTTTTGTTGTAAAGTCAAGTGAGACATGGAATATTGAGCACCCCTAACATATCTGAGTTGAGAGAGTGAGACTTAGTGATGAAGAAATCTCACAAGTCAAGTAATCGATACGTTTTGGTTTGAGTAAAGGTTAAAGTTGAGTTGAGTACTGTTGTTATACAGAGAATGATGGACAGAGTGAAAGGACGATTCAAACATTGAACGGTATACTTGTGCGTGTGTGATTGACATAGAAATTTTTGGAATTTTTATATGACGCAGATTATCATGCTAGTAGTGAGCCTGTACTATTGATGGTACATAAAGAACTTCCATTTGTGAAGGTTAAAGATCGTGAGTTATGGACGTAAGATTAGGTTTTCGGTGTATTGCAGAAATGTAGGTGGAATTGAATGACTGAACTAGAAGTGATATTGGAAATATTGATAATATTGTATGGGTTAAGGATCGTTTATTAGTAACAAGGAATTGTCATAAGGGTTATGTCGGCAATCGAAGGAAATCGATGGAGTTTGAAATTGGGAAACGTGGTTATGCTTAAGGTGTCGTTATGACGGGTGAAATTTGTTTGGAAACAACAAGGAAATAATTCAATTTGAAGATAAGTTGATTTTCATAGACAAGAACTATGAAGAGTTCTTAAGAGGTCGAAACATAGTAAGGATTATATTGTGAAGATACAAGTATTCTAGGAATGGATTTGAATTTGTGAAGGAAGCATGAGAATTTCTTTAAGGAAAAGAGTTCTCATTTGTTCTGGAGGTATGAAATGTGAATATAAGAGGGGCCGAGCGCCGGGATGTCGCTCTCTTTTAGGAGGGTAGGATGTGACAACCCAAACCCGAGGTCATTTATTTAATATTATATAATATTATTTTTACGAATGATTTTGAAATTTTTGATGAGTTGAATGATATGACGATTGATTGTTTTATTTAAAACCGACGTTGAAGGTCTTATTTTTATCTTTTTACTAATATCGAGGATTATTAGTGACCACGATATCGACGGATGCCCGAGATTTTATGTTTTATCATTTGTTGTTTCGATTATTATATTTTTGACGTTTTTATTTTAAATTCGTATTAAATCGAACCGGGATCATATTATTATCATATTTTGAGTGCATTTTAACTTTTGAAAAGTATTTTTACGAAACCCGAGCCTCATAAATATTTTCAAAATCGACAATTTACACTTTCAACCTTGTCAACTATTTAATTGCATTTTGCACCAAAACTATCACAAATTGGCAAAACTATTCCCTCCACCACCATATAAAATGTGATTTTCTCTCACCTAACACACACACACAATATGTGTAACAAAAATCTCATCTCTCTTTCCCTTTCTCTAAAGAAACCGTCCACCCCCATACCCCTAAACAATTTGATTTTCAAAAATCTACTTTGAATCATGAAAAACTAAAACATATCCCATGTTAGAAATTCAATGGTGATCATTTTGATTTAATTTTTAGCAACATGCAAGAACATTTAATTTTTGATGATGATCCAAGGTGGTTTGATCTAATTTTTTATTATATACTTGTTGTTAGTGATGTTATATATATATTTTAATTGTTGCATGTTTAAATTTTTGAGTGGTTAAAATTTTGTATGATCATTCAAATATGTTATGGGTTAGCTAAGTTATTGGTGATGATATTAGGATGATTTTAGACATATGAGAATGGTTAAAATGGGTTGAAATATTTATTTAACATGATTTTTAAACATGTATTTTAGACAAGTAGGTAAAAGGTAATTTTTTGGAAAACTTACTGTTTGAAAATGCTTAAACTAATAGGATGACGTTGTATACAATTCTTTTAGCTTTGATTTGATATAAGATAGAGCTTCTAGCTCCAAACGAGCGCGAAGTTACGTTAGTTTGATTATTCGTGTACCGGGAGACGAGTATCGGCAAGATATATAATTGTTGTCGATATTTGGATCGAATCTCGGGGACTATAAAAAGGATTTTGAAATGTGTCATGGACTGATGTTAAGTGTTAAGTATGAGGATGTTGAGTTTATTTTCAAAGTCGAGTGTCGGTTTTGTAAACGGAGTAAAATAAATAAGTTAAAAAGACTATGAGTTGTTAACGTAAAACTGTACGGTTTTTGTAGTTCAAAGATGTGTCGGGCAGGGAAATTTAAATGTAAAATCTTTTGATGGGCTTTTAACAGGTCTTTCTATATATATTAAGTGAGGTCTCTGATTAGTATCATAAGAATTTGATGTGTTTAAGTGAGGTAAATGAGCTTGTACATTTGATGTGTACCGGCAGATTTTTATCGAAAGAATTAACTAATAGAATAAACATATAGAATGGAGTAAGAGGTCACTTGTATTGTTTTCATTTTGGGTTGGTTGTAATTTTATGATTTTGAGTTTTATGTTACTAATTATGGATTTTACTCGAGTTTATTATTGATGAACGCGCCTTATTTGATAGGTTGCGGTTTTTGTGTTTATCGGGCATCAACTATCATCGAAGATCGTCTTGCTACTGCTATTACTCCAGGTGAGTCTATAGTCTCGCTTTTATAATTGTTTTGAATGATTTTAAAACCCGCGAGGGGGATACATGCTATTTGAAAGTAAAATGAACACAAGTCATGATTGATTGTTTGGACCCGAATGTTGCCTTTGTTGCCTTTGTTGATTTGAATTGTATAAGTACATATGTTGCAAATGTCCCTAAATTTATGAGCCGTTAACTATATTCTGACTTGATGTTGTGAGTTGGGAATAGCCGCTTATTCTAATAATAGTACTATTGGGCTGACGACCCTATCTGAGACCAGGGCTTTACGCTGAGTAACCCGCTGGGAAGGATAATTTTACGAGAATGAGAATGTGGTATACTTGCAACTGATACCCTAGTAGGGGGCACTGGAATTCATCTAGTCATGCCGGCTTTAGGCGCGGGTGACTAAGTTAAGGGGTCGGTGTCATGAGCTTAATACAATTCAATAGCTATTGCTATATACCAGATTGCCTGAATAATAGATTGTAATGATCAGCAATTCTATTAAATGATCTTGATTGATTTTTATCTTGTGTTCAAATGATGATTTGTAAAACCTATAGACTCGTTCAACCGTTGTGTTGATGATTTTAAGCATGTATTTTAGGTGATTGAAGTTAATGAATTGCGGAGCTTGCTGGAGAAGGATTGCGGATTGCTTTTGTGGTGATTGGTCTAAAATGGATTTCTTTCCCTTTTGTCATAAAAATAATAATGTATGGTCATGTACTTTGGTAAATTGTTTGTTGATTAAATGAAGTCTTTGGGGGACCTAAATGTTACTTTGATTTTTCTAAAATTGTTTTACTTGGGATCAAAAGTTTTAGACAATGATTAAATTATATCCTTTTATATTTCAAATGTATCATTTTGAAACTGTTCAAAGTGTCTTGTATAACGATGTTTGTATTTAGCACCCAAATGTGTTTTTCCGCTGCACAATGTAATTTGGGGTGTTAAAAAACGTCTATAGAATCCCGCATGACCCAAAAAACTCCTAACTCCTCTCACCGTTGTGTGTAAAAAAATTTGTATCAATTCCCCTTATGTCGGATATTTTTCATGCTATGGCTTTCTTATGTTTCTTAAGGACTTATACAAGTTTTTCCTTCTCATCATCTTTCAATTCTTTTGCTATGATCACGGGTAATTGGTCTTTCCCTCTAAGAAATCATATTCAATGTTTGATGGGAGATCCTTAAGTTCAAGGGAAGGTGGACTCTCAATGGAAGGTTTCACTATGGATGGATCATCAATGGTAACTTCTTGTGGAGTAGGTGAAGGAATGGGATCCTCATTGAGCAACTTTTGGATAGTGAGAATGTCTTCTTCCCAATTGATGGGAGAATCATCATTACCAAGGAAGCTGGACTCAAATTCCAATAAGAGGAAATCACTCTCTCCAAATGGTGTTAAGGAGGGAGCAAGTGAGGCAATGGTCTCTACATGAGGGCACTATCATTCTTACAAGCTTCATAAAAATTCTCATCACACACCTCATCAAAAACATCCACTATGTTAATTGTTTCACAACCTTGAGACTTCTTAGTTACTTTTCCTAGCTTAAACACCAAATTCTCATCCTTAACTCTCATAATTAGTTCTCCTTCCGCCACGTCTATAAGAGTTCGACCCGTTCTAAAAAATGGTCTACCAACAATAAGAGGAACTCTCGGGTCCATATCATAATCAACCACTACAAAATCCGCGGGAAAGGTAAACTTATCAACCCCTACAAACACATCCTCCGTAATGCCTACCGGATAAGATATGGTACGGTTGGCTAACTCAAGGGTCATCCTAGTAGGAGTGAGCTCGGGAAGAGAGAGTTTTTGCCAAACCGATAAAGGCATGAGATTAATGCTTGTCCCAAGATCCGCTAGTGCCATGAAATTTTCCACCCTGGGAAAATTATAAGGGATCAAAAATCGCCCCGGATCTCCAAGTTTTGTAGGTAAGGTTTTGAGCAACACGGCGGAGCAATTCTCAGTAAGTGCTGTGTTAGGCAAATCCACCAAGTTATCCTTGTTTGAGAGGAGATCTTTGAACATTTTAGCAAACTTTGGCATATATGAAAGAGCTTTCGCAAAGGATAAGTTTTTGTTAAGTTGCTTGAACATCCTCAAAAAGTTAGAGACTTGAATATTATCCTTGTTTTTAAGTTTCTCCTTTCTCAATCTTGATGGATATGGTAGGCTTAGTTTTAGTGTAGGTTGAGTACTTGTTGTTGTGGAAGGATCATCTTTGTTGGTTTCTTCATTAGTAGGTGTGGAAGGTAAAGGAGTAGTGGGTGTAGGATGAGAAGGTGTAGGTGTTGAAGTTGTAGAGCTTGAAGATGGTGAGTTTGATGTTGAAGGCTTATCACAAGGTGGATCCATAGTAGGCTTAACCAAAGTAGGTGTAGGAGGTGAAGGATCATTATTTGTCTTTCCACTTCTTGTTGTGATAGCATTGACATTAGCCCTTGGATTTGTTTGTGTGTTTGAAGGTAAAGCCCCTTGTGGCCTTTGATTAAGCATCATCAAAATCCTCTTGGTAGTTTCCTCATTCATGGCTCTCATTTGATCTTGTGTTCTCTTTTTACTTTCACGAATTCTTCTTTCGTTTTCTTGGTTCATCTTTTGAAATATCTCAAAGGTATAATTTTGCCATATCCTTGATTATAACCTTGATGGTATCCTTGATTTTGAAAGGGTGGAGGTGGTTGGTTAAATCCTTGATTGTTTGTATGAAAGTTATTTCCTTGATGTTGAAAATTGTTGGGTGCTCTATAGTTGTTTCCTTGGTAGTTTGGCCTAGGCCCTTGATTTATTTGAAGCAATTGAGGAGGATTGGGTTGATTTTGGGTGGGTAGATGGGGTGGAAAGACGGGTGGAGCAAGGTAGTTGTTTTACTTGTAAGAGAGATTGTTTGGGTTGATGTTAGGTTTGAAGTGCTCTCTATGTTCATCTTGAAAAGCATAACATTCAACTTGGTAATTTTGAACCTTGTCACATTGTAGGTAAGAATGAGGACCTCCACAAGTCTCACATGAAATAGCAATGGCATTCACATCATTGGAAAATTTGTTCAAGGAAAGGCTCTTAAGGGTTTGGGTTATGTCTTGATTTGTCTTTAGATTCATCTCTTGATTTCTTTCTATTATTTTAAGTATCTCTTGGTGACTCTTGATGATTTGATTATCAAAGGATGTTTGAGAACTATCTTGCACAATATGGAATCTTTCATCATTTTGGGTATTTGTTTGCACCATGGATTTAGTCTCAATAATGTCCCATGACTCTTGAATAGATTTGGAAAGAATATTCCCACCCGCGGAGGAGTTGAGGGAATCTTGATGATGTGGTCTTAATCCATTGTAGAAGGTATTGATTTGGTGTACTTCATTAAATCCATGATTGGGGCATTTTCTCAATAACTCCTTGTACTCTTCCCAAGCATCACTAAAGGTTTGGCTAGGTTTTTGTTGAGATCCAATAATTAGGTTCTCAAAGCCTTGGTCTTAGATGGAGGAAAGAACTTGTTCAAAAACTTCTTAGTTAAGTCATCCCAAGTGGTAATGCTCTTAGGTGGTTGTTTATCTAGCCAATACTTAGCATTGCGCTCTAAGGAGAATGGAACTAGGATCAACTTAATGGCATCATGGGGAACTCCATTGTACTTAAAGGTATTGCAAAGGGATAGAAACTTCTTGATTTGATCATGTGGATCATCATTAAGTCTCCCAAAAAATTGTGTGTTTGAAACCAAGGTAATCATGGATGTCTTAAGCTCAAAGGTGTTTGCGGGTATCTCGGGTATAACAATAGCATTGGCATATCCTTGCACATTTGATTGGAGCTGCTCCATCAAAGGTCTATTGTCAACGGCGGCCATGGCTTCTTGTGTGTTGTTGAAAGCACGATTCTCGAGATAGGCTTGATGGACGGTGTTGTTCTTACTCTTTCTCTTTTTCTTCCTTTTGGGAGGAAGGGGTTGTACACCAAAAGGTATTTGTACATGCCCTCGGGTGAGCATGCAACTCAAATCAAGGAGTGAGAAAGAAGCTCTCGTTCGACTTTGGAAAAGAAGGGATTATCCTTTCCGAGGTTCAATAAGTAATATCCCCGGCAGCAGCGCCATTTAATATTGAGTATTTGCAAGTTCGTTTTTTCTCGACTCAAGACAAATTGAAAGGCCTACTAATATCAAGCTTTAAATTGTTTTTGGTAGTTAAAGGATTATTTGGATTCTAGATCTAATTCAAACAAGCACGTAAAAAGAGAAAAATAGTATAGATCTATTTATCCGTAAAACAAAGTTCAATTACCAATTATTATTCACAAAGTACAAGTATTTAATGCATAAAAAATAATAAGTGCTTGAAATGTAAAGGAAATGAAAATATAGGGACTAAAAGTGTAAAATCAGAATCTATAGGGACCAAATATGAAAATTGTAACAAACTAGTCAATCAAACTTAATAAACTCCCAAACTAACTAACAAAAAGTGTAACAACCAGAAATTCCAAGGACCAAGTTATGCAAACCCTAAAAATATTAAACTTTTAAAGCTGATTATCAAGTATAGTAAAAACAAAAGACCAAAATGCAATTAAAACAAATACTTTTCACAAAACGGGCTATTGAACTCGAATAAGCTAGAAAGAGCTTATTTGTCCTCCACGTGTACTAATTTCTCCAATTGAAAATTGTTGATGATGAACACAATTGGGGATTTTTGATTGAATCACTTTCAGCTTAACTAGATGATATTAGTGAACTCGTCTCTTGAAATGAAGCACTTTTCATGTTTATAACTCCTCTTGATATGCAGTGTAGCAAAATCTTGTTCCTGGGCTCGTATGAACTTGAAGATGACATGTGGCATTGTTTTATTGGACTTCATTGGCTCACACGCATCATTTTCCATACTGGATATATATATATTATTGCATGGCACCTCCTCATTGGTTGAAATAAGGCTGAGTGCGTTTTACTGTTTGGATTCGGTCATTTATGACTGGCGGCTGCTAGTGGGAGTATTTGGCAATCCGTGTCACATATTTCTTGAGCTCCCATTGGTTGATGATGTTTCACAAGGATTAAGCCCCAAAAGTAGTTTCAAACTTGGCAGATTTAGCCCCTAAACTTAGCAGATTCTTCATTTGAGTTTGGAACTTCATTTCTTTGACATATTTGATCCTTCAAGCTTCAAACTTGTTCATAAATCACCCTTTGACTTGTTGACTTGAATATTGACCAGATTTAACTTTGATCTTTGACTTTCTCAAAATTGCACTTTAGTCCTTCATCTTTTGAATGTTGTCAAGATATGTCATTTTCTTAGCAAGGCTTGTCACTTTTGATCCTTCTCTTGTCTTTTCTTCATCTTTATAGCTTGATTTCACTTGTTTGCTCCAAATTTGTATCCTTGTTACCTTAACAAGCACAAACATAAAACATACCCCATAATACTACTTTTATGTATAAAAGTTAGGTATTTGCTATGTGTTTTAGGGTGATTTGTGATATTATTGATATGAGATTCCACTCATATCACCCTTCTATGTATTCATGCCAGTTGATACTTTCATGACCTATATAGGCTCTTGGCAAATTAAAATATAGTTTTCAGATATAAACATAAGTTTTCAGATATGAACCAATTTATAAAATTTGTTCCAGGACTTGCACATATTTTGCTTCTTTTCAGTTCTTATTTATGTTTCAGTCATGCATACCATGTTATATATCCGTTCACTAAGCGTATTGCCCAACCGTTACTTTTCTTTCATGTCCCAAAACGGCAAGTAACCAAGATCAGACTTGAGCATTTGGAGGACGTACATAGGATGGAAGCTACCTTAGATTTATTCTCCTTTTGCCTTATATACTTATGCTTGCTTGGACACTTGTTTTGTCCTTCTCATTTCAGTTACTTTATTTATGTTTTGGGCTTATGTTTGGAAACAGATGTTTGATTCCGGTTTTTTCTTTTGGTCATGTATGTTTTAGTACATATTACCTTGCATGCTTTGATGACACGCCATAAATATACGTAACGGTCTACTTATCCACGTGGTGTGTTACACACCCATTTAGAACTTTTTTTTAACTTTTATAACAACGTTTGTAACAAACTATTCAAAATACTTTTATTTTTAATTAAAATATTTTTTTTATTTTTAATTTTTTTATGATCTAGATTTCATTATATTTAAAAAAAAATGCTCTTTAGTTCAAGATCTATTTAAATATACTTTTATTAAATTTTAGTTTTTTCGTTTTATTATATAATTTTAATTTAACCTTTTTACAACTTTAACTTAAGTAAAAGTATAATATTTGTTTGACTAGTAAAATAGTCATGTGGTACACGCCATTATATTATGCGGTATTATGCTAGTGATTTATAATATAGTAAAATAAAATAAGATAAGATTATTAAAATAAAGTAAGATAAGAAGTTGATAGTAATTCCTTTTGGCTTTTATATTATAGTAAACTTACGATGGCTATCATTGTACTATTCACAATGAAATAATGCAGTAATAGTTAGCGTAGATGATGAGACTCTAATTATACATAGTCTCACCCTTAAATCGGGCTTAAAATACAGAAAAATATCATAAAACTATGCAAAATACCTTTATTTTCTTCATTGTGTATCTGCAAGAACGTATATCGAGAATTCACTTGAAAATCAACAAATCAAGCAAAAACGAACATGGAAAACGAAGACCTACAAAAGAACCGAAGCCGGATGTGAATTTCCAAACGACCCTTGAAATTTTGAAGATGTACAAGTTTAGTCCTTCAAGTTTTAAGAAATTACACTTTATACCCTTGTAAACCTCAAAAATATAAAAATGGTCCTTAAAGTTTGAATAATTCAAAAGAGAGATCCTTGGAGATTGCATGAATTACAAATTAAGTCCTTTTCATCCTTGTTTCAAAACAACAAGGACTGATTTTGTAAATTATTTACAAAAGGAAACTGCTTTTAAAAAAGAAGGGCCAATCTGCTATCGTTACAAAGAAGAGAGGAGGACCAAAACTGCCAAACCATTAAACCTTATACCCATTTACCCGTTAAAACTCAACAAATAGGGCTGTAAACGAACTAGACGAACATGAACGAGGCCTTGTTCATGTTCGTTCATTTAATTTTAACCGGACAAAACGAACACAAACACTTAAACGGATGAATTTTCTTGTTCATGTTCGTTTATTAAGAAAATAAGGTGTTCGTGTTCGTTTATGTTCGTTCATTAAGAAATTAAATGAATATAAACGATAGATCATAAATGAACGAAGAAAAAAAAATATTTTCAAATTATGCATAAGATTTTGTTTTATAAGTGTTATTTTGTTTAAACCTATCAGTTCTAGAAGCACATAGTTAAAATATGATATGCTAACATAAACGAACATAAACGAACGTTAATGAACGCATAATCGGACGTTCATGAAAATAAACGAACGGGCGTGACTTTTGTTCATGTTCATTCATTTAACTAAACGAACGTAAAATGATGTTCGCGTTCGTCCATTTAATAAATAAACGAACATAAACGAACTTTTAACCGAACGGTTCATGAAATGTTTACTAAACGTTTAGTTTGTTTACAGCCCTACCAACCTAATAACAAACCCAATCTATTATCCAAACCCCAAGCCCACCAATTAGCCCATTTAATTAATTAACCTAAATTTCAAATGGGGATAATTAGTATTATGAAAGGGCGCTAAACATGTTCCTTAAAACCTAAATAGATCAAATTGTTTCCATTTTAGGTATAAACCCTAACCACCCATCATCTTTAATCCTTCATAAGTCAAAGGGGTTTACTCATATGTTTTCGAGATCAATGATTTAACTCCCACTCGACTCACCCACGTGAACCAATTGGACACCTCATCACCCATGAACCCTACACAACCCTCCCTACTCTAAAAATGGCTAGAAGACAACTATTGGCAGAGATTTCAAGGGCCTTGATCATGTTACTTGTTCACAACATCAAACCAACAGACAAGATCATTTTGTATAGCTAGCTCATCACAAGAACAAGTCAGAGATCATATTAGCATTATTTAACCAAGTGTTCAAAATCCAAATCAAGCATCTTTACAACATCTTGCAAGGGCATGCTAGGGATTCCCATTAGCTAGTACTTCACATTCTCATGTATCTAGAACAATCTTTAGAGCAGTATAAAAGCATTAGCATAGCAGTTGTAGTTTCTGGTTCCAAATTTTGTAAACCTTAAATTTTTAATAATTAAAGTAATCTTTAAGCCTTGCAAAATTTTAGTTCCATTTTACTTATTGTTGTGTTTTAAATTCATGCTTACTTTTCTTATCAAAATATTTTTCAAATAATATTTGTTTAATATTTTGAGATCCATCTTGTATAAGCTAGCTTGTATGGTTGATTGACAGCCAAAAAGGTATTTGAGCTTATACAAGTTGTTAATTTTAGTTGGTTACCTTTTTACTTATTGCAAAATTTTGGTCCCAAGTTATTTTTCCAAAAATTTCAGCTTTTCTGGTTTTTCTTATTACTCACTATAGTATAAGCTTGTGTTAAGCTTACTTGACAAATAAGCTTAACATTAAGCTTATCCACTTGTAGTTTGCTTCATTTGATTGTGTGTTAAACAGTTCTCTCTTTAGAAGATAATAAAGACTGTTGTAGTCTTAAACTTGAACTGTTGTAGTCCAAGTTTCCATAAGCAGGTCCCATAAGCCCCAACCATAAGCTCATTGAGCATTGAAGGACATAGATGGTGGCATCAATCAGCTTTACTTGGCCTAAAATGATCAAGTGTAGGTTAGACTTTGAACTCCTTAGTCACTTTAATATCTTGTGTGCTCATATGGCTTAAATGTTTATGTGTCTTGTTTATATTTAGTTAAATACTTACTTTAGTGCATAGATATTGTTCTTATTGCTTTAATATTCTTGTTCTTGTATTTAGATAGCAAGTTCTTTGTTAAATCTTGCCAGCTTAATAATTAAAGGGTGTTTGGGTAAAGGTGCCTAAACTAGGTAACAATAGTCTAAGACCTTTTATCTCTTACACAGCTTTAATGTAATTAGGATAGTAAGTTTCCAGCTTAATATCCTAGGGTTGTGTGATAAAAATTAGATTTGTAAGATTTTTGCTTTTTATGCTAAAACTAGTGTAATTGGCTGATTTCTTTCTTTTATTTTGTTTGATATCTAATAAATATGTGTTTAGTATTGTCTGATAGGCCTATAGTATATGTGGAAGCTTTAGATGTGCATTTGGTATAGTTATATGCAACACTTGTGCCTTTAAACTGGTCATATACATCAGAAATCTTATCAACTTTAATTTTAGGTTTTGAGTCTTGATATTGACAACGCTTATAGTCTAGGGGTAGATATAAGTATGGTTTAGTTCAAGATTGTTGAAATTAGCTTTTAGAGTGCTTAACTCTTAGCTTAAAATTCATCTTTCTGCCTAATATATCAGTACACTATAGCTGCAATTTTGTTTTACTTGCATTCTCTTTTTTCTGCCTTTGATTGTGGTTTGGGTGGAGTTTTGGTGTGCCTTTTGTTGTTTGAACCTTATATCACCCAATAAGCACCAATTGTGCTTATTGGGATTATTTATCCATAAACAAGCAAAAACAAAGCTAACTGATCCATTGGTCAGTCCCTTGTCTTGGCCTCAAGACCACTAACCAGAGCTCATTGTCAACATTTTCTAGTTTAAATAAGTCCATTTTTCATTCCTTTTCATTTTCAGCTTCTTTGACTCTTTGACCAAACTTAGCAAATTTTGTTCGAAGTGCTTATTTGACTGATTTAGCTTATCTAATCAGTCACAACCTAGTTTTTTGTAATCAACCTTAATTTTTCTAGCTTATTTTTAATATTCCAAAATTTGATTTCTGTTGCTTAGCTTTTTACTAGAGTTTCAACTTAATTTCATTTTATTAAAGTGCTTATTAGCTTATAACTCATTTCTACATATCTTGTTTTCATTTTATTGCTTCTTTACATATTCTTTTTAATCATATTCCAAGTTTTCTACAAAATTTTAGGGCTTATAGTTGGGGTTTGACAAAACCCGACTATTTTGTCCTTTTCTAAAAATAGCTTTTGCCTTATTTCTAGCTTAAAACATGATCTTTTTCAAAATTTCATTTTGTTTTAGTTTAGTTATCCCAAAATATGGAGGTCTGCTTATTCAGAGCTTATGGCACCAAGTTTTTAGCTTATTGGGCTTAAAAGCCCAATAAGGTTTAGCTTATTGCTTAATAAGCTGTGATAAGTTGGTCTTCAGATTTTGGGCCCTTATGAATTTTGTTCTTAATAAACTCTATATCAGATAAGGGTTTTTTAAGTTTTAGTTTTCAACTTTTTATTTTGGGCCCAAATTTAGACCCATTAAGCACTCTGATTAGGTTTTGGGCCTGTTTGAGGACCATTTAAGCCTTTTCAATTATTTTTAATTTTATTTTTGGTTTAATTAGATAAAAATAAACTAGTTTTCAACTTTTTATAATTTCTTATAATTTTTGAATATTTTATTATTATTTTCATCTCGATTTGCGTTAAAACGTAATTCGTCTTAGTTTTAGTCCGTCGTAGTATAACTTGTTTTTAATTTTAAACCTTTCTCTTTCCAAAAACGTAAACTAATCCAAATAAGATCATTGGTCCATAACTACCACCTCGAAGAACGAATCTGTCGGTTTTAGTTATATTTACGTTTTTCCTAAAGTGTGAATTAATTTATACACGGCCAGTAAATTACATTGTATTAGTAGATATAGCTAATTTGACAACAATTGTCATAACAACTGAGCCGAATTTGATTCTTGCATCCTAACTTTTGATACACATTATGAGTCATATGGTTTATACCAAACTGACCATTTGACCGTTGACTATCCTATCGTTATTTCAGAAATATTTTTTTGAAGTTATCATCTAAGGACATTTTTTTAAAAGTACCTGTAAGACCTTGACACACGAAATCCAAACACGAAAATCCAATATCTACTAGAGACGTGACAATATCTAGATGGGACGAGGGTTTGAGATGATGAACACGAATTATAAAACAAGATTAAAGATGATGAGCAAGATTAAAACTAAGAATGGAATATTAGATTGATGAAGAAGAAAGAGAAGGATACAAAGAGTGTGTAATCCTAGTGAGAGAAACTAAGAAGAGTTTCTCTCTCTAACACACTAGAAAAATGGGAAAAGCACACACACAAATAAGGAGGCTTAGGCCTTTTATAGTACAAGGTCTTGTGTAGGAAGGCCTTCTTTATTTGTGTGTTCGGGATTAATTCCCGTTACATACATAACATTATATAAGAACTCTTGATATCGTTGAGTATCATTTTCCACAATCTTCGCAACGGTATATTATATGACCATCACTTTAAATACTTCTAACAATCTCCCCCTAAGGGGTGGTCATACAATATGTGACTTCACTTCTTTGACCATCCCTTTAAATACGGCTAACAATCTCCCCCTAAGTGATGGTCAAGAAATATGTGACTTCATTTCTTTGTTGTTATAGACTTTGAAGTTCGTTGTCTTGAGAGTATCTTCATAGTTCCTTTCATGACTTGAGATCTTGGATCTTTGCCAACTTGTGTTCTTGTATCTTTCCCCACATACTCGAACTTTGATTTGAGATGAAAGCTTGTTAACAATCTCCCTTGATCATCAGAGTAGCGGAAGTATTTGTCTTTAGATGTTCTTAAGCTTTCTTCAATTACTTGAATATGTGGCCTTGAATTGCGACTCTTGAGATAACGCCACCGTTTGCATTCCTCCGGTTTCTTGTTATACAGTACGAATATTGTACCTGTGATTAGGTAAGTTCAAAGAACTTCCTTGACAGGGTTTCCGGCTGTGATAGCCGGTCTCAATAATTGAATATATCGAAAGTTAATTCATAGTAAGGAGTGAATCATGCAGTTCCATTCTGCTGATTAAGTCGTCAATTCAATTTCCTGGAACAAGTTTGAATCAATTAAGAATCAAAACATTTTTGCTTTCCAGTTGACACAAGTTTGATTCATATATAATCTCACAAGTTACCTACCGCAGTGCTGTTTGATGATGACACTGGAAGGATTTCCATTCGTCACTGTAAATACTAATAAGTATTACTCTGAATGTTCTAGCAAGATCATAAAGATATTGCGTAGAGACCTGGAACGAGTTTGAATCAATTTAAGAATCAACCACTGTTGCTTTCCAGTTAGCATATGTTTAATTCAAGTGAATCTTACATATGACCTACCGCAGTGCTGTTTGATATTAACACTGGAAGGGTTTCCATTCATCACTGTGAATACTAGAGAGTATCACTCTGAATGTTCTAGCAATACCACAAGGATAGAGCGTAGGACTTTGTGAATTATCGCTTGTGTTCTAATGATGAACAACAATTGATATATGGAATAAGTGTCCTAATGAGATTTTTTGATGAATCTCGTTGGCTCTAGACTCTATAAGTGCACGTTTATTTGGTGATCGGAGGCTGGAGCAGACTGCCACCTTTTCAATATCTGCTAACTCGGAGTGAGAAAGTTGATAGAAATGAGTTGAACTCCGTGACAATAAAACAAACTTCTTTTGACAATACCAGAAATCATCAACGTGATTCTAATATTAGAAGAATTGACCCGATTTCTGCGTACGTTGTATGGATGGATATTTTCTTTTCACTCTTTATCCTTACATTTCTTTTTCATTCTTCAACCCCTTCAATACGTCATAACTAGCACTTTGTTGTGATTGTTCCAGTGCTAGCTTAAGTCATTAGTCGGCATTATTCCCGTACACTTAACTACTCCATCTTTCCTAAGGACTTCTAAGTTTTAATAGATTGTCCATGGGAAGATCCCTCCGGTTCTGGTTGGATCATAGGACAAATACCTAACCACCTTTTGACACCAATATCATCGTGAATAATTGTGTTGAAGGTATAGATATCGTAACCAGAAAAACTTTCTAAATCACCAAAAACGCTCCCCCTACAAATGTGCTTCAAAATGCGAAATCATTTAAGTAAACATTTTGCACATGTTAGGACGAGAAAGCACTTGAATCAAAGATCTTATATCACATAATAATCAGTATTCTCCCCCTCAAAAATTGCATGTGTATGTGAAATTTTTAATATACTAGTGATGTAACATGGAGAGAATAATGTTTCATGAAAATTTGGAACTATATGTTATGAGATTTTTATACTCCCCCTCGAAAAAGGATACTGATAAAATAGGGGAGTATATGAGCACACAATTTTGAAAGAATTTGAATAAAATCTTTTGAAAATATCTTGAAAAATTATGCTCAAATCCGAGAAAATTTAATTTCCCGTTGTTGAGGAAAAATGTACATAAATGAACATTTTCCTTGAGTTCATGAGCTTAAAACTTTGAATGTTTTAATATAAGCCCATGACCGAGAAAAATTAATTTCCTGTTGTTGAGGATAAGTCATAGACTTTCCTTTCTTTGGGGATTGGGTTATAGTCTTACCTGTGACTATAAGCCATTATGTTGAGCTTAAAACTTTGAATGTTTTGTGACAAGCTCAACCCGAGATAGATTGCTCTACCCGTTATTAGGATATGTAATCTTTAAAGATATACTTTCCTTTATTTGAAGTTCGAGTTACAGTCTGACAATTAATTGTAAGTCATTCTCATGAGCTTAAAAACATGGAATGTTTTTTATGGAAAGCTCATGACCGAGAGAATTTTATTTCCTCGTTGTTAAGGATAAGCTATCATCCGTGATAAGCTTTCCTTTCTTTGAAGCACGAGTAACAATCTGAAGTAATTGCAAATCATTTGAATAAAGAAGAAATGACATGTTTTGAAAACATTTGAACTTTCATTTGAGCTTTATTTACACACTCGTGTCGTTATTGAGCGGCATTTCTAGGTACGTCCATATTACCAAAACTGAAAGACATGCCGAGAAGAATATTTATGGTATTTTTGAAAGATTTTCTCATTTTTTATTTTGTTTTTATAGGTTTTATATTTTTGTAGTTTGATTTTTTCAAGTTTTTCGAAAATAATCCAAAATAGACCTTTGTACAGCAGAAGAAGGTGATGTTGAATGTACAGAATTGGAACCCTTTGAAGAAATAGAGTCAGAATCAGTTGTTGTACCTGCAATGACAGAAGAAGAGTTTGCACAAATACTAGTGTTAGGAGTAACAAATGCATTTTCTATATTCAGAACACTCGCATTAGTGCTGGAGCAGGTGTCATCAACCTTCTCGATGGGAATCCACTTAAGACCAACTTCCTTGAAGATCCTACCTGTTGGTTTCCACTAAAGACTAGATCTAGGAGTAGTGTTCTCTTTCACAGCGGAAGACTTCTTTGGAGAGAAACTAGGTCCTACATTGATCCACCTTGAAGATTTCTTGTCATTGCTTTTCTTTGTAACGGGTTTGAATCTCCGTGTTTTCTTATGGGATTCTACATTCTTTCTCTGTGAGAAGGCACGAGAGTTTACCTCATAGAGGTATTGCAGGACGCAATGAGAATGGTTTCCATAGTGAATGCCCTTTTTGCACGTGGGGCATACAAGGAATTTGGAATTCTCGAAAGTCCTTGTGTACCTAGGGTTTACTGACCGGTCAGGCACCGTTTTTGAAACACGACTACGAATACTCATTGGTGGTTGCCAATACCTAGGTTGTTGGGTTGGAGTCCTAGATTTTTGTTGATAACCATGAGGAGTGTGTTGAACTCTAGCAGTTGTTTGTTTACTAGGTTTTGAATACACATGGTTTACTTTCTGAATGTTCCCTTTTGGCTTACCCTCCCCTAGGTTGTTGGTTTGACCAACGTCATTTCAACCTTTAGATTCCTTTGTGGGCGTAAGAATCACACGTTTAGGAGTACTCTTAGGAGTAGTGCAAGGTGCATTCACCGGGTTGTGTTTAGCAAAAGTGGGTTTTCTAAATGGAGGAACATAGGGTGATATGGCTGGTTTTGGTACAGTCGATGGCACATTAGAAGGCGGTTTTCCTAAGATAGATAGCTTTGGTAATTTGTACGCATTTGGTTGACGAACAACAGGTTTCACACCATTGGATTCCACCTTTTTCCCACCCATGTTTCCAACAAGTTTCTTCAACTCACTGATTGCGATGTCTTTGTCTTGCAACTGAGCTTTCAGGTCAGAAATATCCTTACTCTTTTCATTCAATTCATGAAATGATTCAGAGAGTTTTACTTGTAAGTTACTATCATTTGGAAATTTTCAACTTTGTTTTGCAAAGCAAGTTCAAGAGAATGACAATGTTTCTGAAGAGAATCATATCGGTGTTGAAGAATCATGAACTCTTTTTTATTAACATTTTTTGAAGGCTCACGGTCACAACATTCACCTCCTAACTGAGCTTGCAACTTTTCGATTGTTTGTTGCATTTCACTGTAAGATTTATCATACGAAAGTTTGTCATCCTTACATTCATCAAATTTTTTGACATATTTATTACAAAGATCGGTGAATTCGTTGTCCTTTTTTATGACATAAGACTCAAGTTTCTCTTTCGTACAATCAGCTCATTTCGAAGGGTTTCATTACCTGACACAAAGATATTAACCGCAACAGGGTTACTATCAACACAATCACCACTGTCGCTTGCTTTTGAGAGACGTTCAAGAACGCTTTCCAAAACTTTAATTCTATCAAGAGATTCATCAGCCTCCTTCGCCAAAGATTTAAAGTCTTCAGTAAATTTGGCTAGTTAGAAAAGCGTTTTCAAGATTGCTTATCCTAGCATCAACTTGATTAATAATCGGATTGATTTGTGTATGAAGCACTTTTTATAACTCGACATGAACGGGTGATGTAAAATTTCCTCCAGTAATTTTAGAATTAACCACACGTTTAAGAATGACAAAATTATCTTTGAGCTCGTTTAGATACCTTCGTGCAACACTCGGTTTAGGAGGATCATCCGACAATTCCTCACCCGGTATCAAAAGCATTTCACTACTCGTTTTAGACCGAACAAAAACAGTTGGAGGATTAACTTTCAGTTAATAAAAGGGTGTGATTTCTTTATTAAGCTTTTGCATTCTTAAACGACTCGCTTCAGCAAGTTCAACGGTTTCCTCCGAATCAGGCACACTGGGAGGATCATGCTCATCAGACAAGAGCACACTACCATTATATAGAGTTTGATTTGTGGCCTGAACTTGCTTAAGATATCCGGGATTAGGAGGAAGAGGACAAACTAAAGCCAATTTGTATCGAGTGTAGTTTATCTCATACACTTTAGGTGCGAGCATATTTATCGTCTGCATAGTTTGGCCACGTTTTACCAAAAGGTTATCTAATTCCCTAATCCTATCCTGAGCTTTGCAAAAATCCTCAAGAAGCCCATCTTCTCGAATTTTTAAATCATGTTTCAGCTTTTTTTGTTCTTCTTTTAAATCCAAAATAATAGATTTTTCAGTTGAAAGCTGTTTATTAAGAGAGGTGATTTCATCATTCAATTCGCTTATCTTTTTAGCACTACTTAAGTGTAAGGCATTTAATTTCTTAGTTGTACATTTTTCTTGATAAACCGATGTAGCATGAGCTTGTTCAAGTTCCTTGATTTAGCATGATGAATCTCAAAACTTTTCTCCCGATCCTTATATCCCGCAAGCTCAATGGTCAATTTGGCATTAGTTTCTCTAAACTTATTATTAACCACATTCGCATGAGCAACATCCTTGGCAAGCTTATCAAATAATGATTTATAAACCTATGCGTCTCGTCAGGAAGGGTTGTAGTATGGGCGACTTGATCTCCACTAAGGTCCACACTGGGAGTATTAGAAATAATATTACTATTATTCGTTTGATCCCCGTGTGTCTTAGTGGAAGGCTCAAGTGACTCAGTATACTCTTCCTCCTGATTAGACATATTATATAACTCATTATCATTGAGACGTGGTAGTACCTTAGAGGAACCGTCTAAATCATACACAGGAGCTCCGTCAGCCTGAATTACCAATGTTGATGCTTGCTGCAAATTAGCCATCAAGATGGAGTTGGTAGTCACCTCTTCTTTCTCATCATATGCTGCTGCATATGCCATGAGATAAAACTCTTCAGCTAGAAATGTGTAACAACCCAAAACCGTGGTCATTATTTAATTATATTCTTACGTATATTTTTGAAATTTTTGACGAGATTGATTGTCATGACGATTGGTGATTTGATTTGGATGATGTTGAAAATTTTATTTTTACGTTTTGACGAGTTGCGAGGATTATTAGTGATGACGATATCGACGGATGCCCGAGAGATTTCACATTTTATTTTAAACATGTCGATGTTTAAAATTTTGACGTTTTTATTTTAATGTCGTATTAAGTCGTGCCGAGAATATATAATATCATATTTTGTGTGCGTTTTAAGTTTTGAGAAGCATTTTTATGAAACCCGAGACCCGTAAAAATTTTCAAAAGTGACTAATAGTCATTTCCCGCTTTTTAACAAAGTATTTGCACTTTGGTCCAAAAGAATCACAATTGGCAAAAACTACCCTAAACTTTTTCCATATAAATTAAATAACAAAATAACATACATTTCACTTCCACCAACAAAATCTCTCTCTCCCCTCTCCCACCCTAAACTTCCCGTCCACCCCTCACCATACAAACACCCCTTGATTTTGAAAATCTAGTTTGAATCCATTAACACTAATTAAAGACCCATTCCTAGTTTTTGATTCTCTATCCATTGGTATTAAAATCTTATACATGCATTAACATTTTTGAAAAACCTATTTTTGGATGAAAATCTTGTTGTTTGATCTTAAATTGTTGTTGTATGTAGGTGTTTATATGTTTATACATTGGTTTTTATGATTGCATGTTAATATTTTTGAGTTGGGTTTTTATGAATTAATCATCTAGGATGATTTAGTGTGTTATGATATAAACTAGTAGTGTAAGAATGATTATAGTGGTAAAAATAGGGTTAAAATATGGTGAAAAATTAATTTTGAAGGATATTTAAATATATATTTTATAACAGATTATTAAAGTTAATTTTCTGAAAATATGAGTTTGAATTTGAGATGAACTAATTATATATTGTTGTAGAGGATGTTTTTAGCTTCGTTTTGGTATAAGGTAGGAATTCTAGCTCCAAACGAGCGAAAAATTACGTTAGTTTGATTATTTCGTGTACCGGGAGACGAGTATCTACACAATATATAATTGTTGTCGATATTTGGATCGAATCTCGGGGACTATAAAATGGATTCTTAAATATGTCATCGACTAATTTTGAATGTTAAGTATAAGGATGTCGAGTTATTTTCAAAGTTGAGTGTCGGTTTCATAAACGGAGAAAAATAAATGTGTTAAAAGACTATATGAATTGTTGACGTAAAACTGTCTGGTTTTTGTAGTTCAAAGATGTGTCGGGCAGGGAACTTTAAATGTAAAATCTTTTGATGAGTTTTTAACAGGCATTTCTATATATAGTAAGTGAAGTTTCTGATTAGTATCATAAAAATTTGACGTGTTTAATGGGGTAAATGAGCTTGTACATTTGGTGCGTACCGGTAGATTTTTATCGAATGAGTTAACTAATAGAATAAATATATAGAATGGAGTAAAAAGGTCACTTGTATTATTTTTATTTTGGATTGGTTGTGATTTTGTGATTTTGAGTTTGATATTACTAAGTATGGATTTTACTCGAGTTTATTATTGATGAACGCGCCTTATTTGATAGGTTGCGGTTTTTGTGTTTATCGGGCATCAACTATCGTCGAAGATCGTCTTACTACTGTTATTACTTCAGGTGAGTCTATAGCCTCGCTTTCTACTTGTTTTAATGATTTTAAAACCCGCGAGGGGGATACATGCTATTTGAAGTAAAATGAACACATGTCATAAGTAATTGTTGGACCCGATGTTGCCTTTGTTGCATTTGATGAAATGAATTATATAAGTACCTAATTGCATAAGACCCTAAATTCATGAGCCGTTAACTATCTTCTGACTTGATGTTGCGAGTTGGGAATAGCCGCTTATTCTAAGAATAGTACTATTGGGCTGACAACCCTATCTGAGACCAGCGCTTTACGCTGAGTAACCTGCTGGGAAGGATAATTTTACGTGAATGAGAATTGGTATTCTTGCAATTAATACCCTAGTAGGGGCACTGGTAATTTTTCTAGTCATGCTGGCATTTGGCGTGGGTGACTAAGTAAGGGGTCGGTGTCATGAGCTTAATACAATTCAATAGCCACTGATATAATATGATATACCTGATTAATAGATTGTATGGCCACAATTCTATTAAACAATTGTGAATGATTTTTACGATGTGTTCAATTATGTTTTGTAAAACCTATAGACTTGCTCAACCTTTGTGTTGATGATTTTAAGCATGTATTTCAGGTACTTGAAGTTGTTGAATTGTGAAGCTTGCTGGAGAAGGATTGCGGGATTGCTTTTGTAATAATTTGGTCTAAAACATATTTCTTTCCCTATTGTCAAAAACATATAGTAAATGGTCAAATATTTTGGTAAAAGGTTTGTTGTTTTGGTTAAGATCCTAGGGGAACCTGTACGCTACTCTGATATATTTCTTTAACTGATTTTACTTGGGATTGAAGGTTTTTAGACATTGATTTAAATTATTTCCATATTTATTCCAAAATGTACCGTTTTTGGGTCGTTTAAAGAGTTGTAAAATGAAGTTTGTAAATAACACCCAATTGTGTATTTTCCGCTGCGCAATGTAAATTGGGGGTGTTAGAGATTGGTAACCAGAGCTTTTTAGTTATAGCGAATTAGGTCGATTTTTGAAAAATGTCCTAAACTATAACTTTGGTGTCGAAAGTATTTTATAAAAGCAACGCAACTTCCCTGCAAGGCTCCGGTAAGATTATTTATTTTTGTTATGCTTTGTTATTATAGATGTATCCCTTATAATTGTTGTGAACTCTTGAGTATTTATTAAGTAAATACTGCAATGAGGTATTGGTATTAATGAAAGGACGTGGAGTGCTTTCATCATAATTTCATCATAATTTCATCTTTATGAATATTTTATAATTATCATTTGCATTGCATTGCATTGCATCGCATACATATATATATTTTGCATACGTAATTTATTTGCATTTGCAGGATTATGCATTGCATATATATTTTTGAATAATGACCTTATGTACTTTTGAATTTTCTGTGATTTCAGAAAATGTCTGACATACCATATTACGTCAAGAATGGGGATTTGTTGTAGGTCAATGGAGTTTGCAGAATCAGTATGTAGGTAATCATAAGATTTCAGGTGGATGGTTAGATTACGAGGATGATATGATAAGAAGAATGTTGTAGAATCTGATAGTGATAATTATATGACTGAGAGTGAGGTTGGAAGAACTGAGGTTAGAGCAGAAGTGAGAAGTTATGGGACTTATTTTGAGAAGTATCAGAAAGAGATAGATAGGATTCGCAGGTTAAGTGAGTATGTAGCTCATCTTGGGCCGTATCTTGAACCACATTGGAAGTTTCAGGATAGTGAGGTGTATGCTAATTCTCATTATATGATAGATCCGTCGTGTCAAGGAGGAATTTTGAGGTATGGATTTAGGAATCCACCGTGTTTAGATCCAAAAGGGAGGTGCTGCAAGTTAGGACCAGATGAAGATGAAGCAGGAACGAGCCAAGTTAGAGAAAGTGATGGACCACATCCTATGGAGTGATGTAGTGAGGAATTGTTGTTGTATTTCAGTTTATGTATTATTGTGTTGTATTTGGATTATTTAGATGTTGTGAGGTAGTATTGTGATGGATTATTATTGTTTTTGTTGTTTAGGATGGTAAGGGTAAGTGACATTAGTGACAAGGTTTTGTTGCGATTTTCTCGGATCTATGGATGAAATCTACTATTACCCTTTAGTATTTTGATGTGTTTTTGTTATCTTCTATTTTGTAAGATGATTGTGGAATTTAGGTAGTATTGTGTTGTTGGCGTATGTAGTATTCATGTTATATCTTGATGAAAAGACCCTATTCTTTCTATCTCGATGTGTATACTTATTAAGTTTCTTTCTACTGTTATCACATGGAAAGAGTTGAGTGAGATATGTTTCTGTCATTAGCAGGGATTCCTATCTGTGTGACTGAGTATCTTGAAATATGTCTCCAAAGGTTGCCAACCATTAGGGTAGATTATATGATTGTGGGAATAGTTGTTAGATTGTTTGAAGCTGATAGTGCTGAGAGGATACGTGATGCTGCTGAGATTGAAAATTTCGCTGTTTCAGTTGAAGATGCTGCTGAGACTGAAGATGCTGCTGAGACTGAAGATGCTGTTGAGATTGAAGATGCTGCTGTTTCAATTAGAGATGTTGCTGTTATTCTGCAAGATTTTAAAAGGATGTATGTGTGTTAAATTCTTAGGAATGAGAAGAGATGCGGTGAAGAGTGTCGTACGACTATTGATGGTAATTGGAAAGGTGCAACTATATGGATAATTTCGAGTAACTGATGGATGTTTAATATATCAATGGTCAATTGGGAATGTTCGACTCGACGAAAAGAGATACTAATTTAAAGATTGATCCCGATTTGAAATTAAGTGTGGCAGAAAAGGGTAAAGGAACGGTATTGTTGCGAATGACAATAAGGAATAGGAATTTATTTCCTCTAACAAAAGGTAAACTTGGAATTTAATAGTCTAAGATAAGAAGAGATGGTATTCAAGCAGTTGCTATAAATCCGGTAAGCAGGAGGAAGTATGATGTGTAGATCACATATATTTTATACCACTTAAGTAATTATCTATTTACTTGTTGTAAGTACGGACTAGCTGGAGGTCGAGCTGCTGAAGGAATAACAAGGAATGTGGTATAAAAATTTGTATTTCTGTGGTAATGAAATGTTTTCATTTCGGTAAAGGAGATTGAATAAAGGAATTATTCAGATAATGGAAGATCAATATGAAGGAAATGTTGCTGCTATTACAGTCTATATTTTGGAAATACTAATAAGGTTTGAGATTTAGATGTACTAATTTGTATATTCTTATCTGGTAATCATTGAGTTAGAATTTTATTGAAATACTGAAAGTGTTATTGATGGTGTATTAAATTCTGAGGATATATTGAGATTTGAAGATGTTAGATTTTAGCTGACTCGAGGACGAGAAATCGACGAGAATTTGCGATTGGTTGAAATGAGAAATTCATCGATGGAAGAATAATGTATATATATATATATATATATTAAGGAAACATTTTCTGAGTTTATGGAATTAAGAAGTATAGCGAAACTAACCGAACTAGAGTTGTGAGAAAGTTAACCAGGATAAGGATGAATATCATAGGATATGATAAATAAAGGTGGAAAGAATTAAATTGGAATGTTGTTGAACATTGAGTACTGATTTCAGGGAGTAAACAGTGGAATTTCTATTTGACGATTTTATTGGTCAATGATGAGAAGGTATGTAGTAGGAAACTACAATAAGTCAAATTTTCTGTGCGCTTTACTACTAGTAGTCGGAAAAGAATGAGAAGATGAGTTAGTACTTGAGAATACTATGTGATTGTTCTGCGGAATCGTAGAGTTCACTGTCGTCATGGGAAAAAGGAAGTTTTGTGTTAGCTTGGTGATAGGAGTTATGCAATCTGATTGTATATTTTATTATATGGCATTGTCAGGAAGTTGCGGATGGTAATATGTTTGATTGTAAGGATTGGCAGAATTGACAATAAGGATAATCTGATTTGACTGGAAGGGTAAGTCATTGGAGAAGTAATAACGGAAGAAAGTAAAGAAGCTGGATGTTCTGTGAATAAGATGATTGCTGTGGGGCTGAACAAACTGAGCACCAGAAATCGGTGTCCATTATTGATTGTGAATGTTTAGTGTGATGAATAGATGATTGAAGGAAAGAAAAGTATTCTCTAACAATTGGAAAATTGTTATTAAAAGGAGGAACAGTGAGTAAAATTCTTTGGATAAGAATTTTAGTTGGAGTATTATAGATGTTTTAGAATGTGCAATCTATGGCTGAAGTGATCGTAAAATATGACTAGATTGAAACGATTGAGGCTTTGTCGATACCGACGAAACCGACTGAAGCTTGTCAATTCCTTTGTGTAAGCTGGGTATTATCGGAGGTTTATCGAGAGGTTTTCACTGATTGTTGAACCAACGATAAAGCTGACAAAGAAGAACTAAATGTGTGAAATCCATTCATATATTTAAGTTGAAATTGTGAGATCTGATTTTGTAGTTGAGGAAGTTGTTTATGAACGCTGACAATAGATTGAAGTTATGTGCATGTATAATTAGTATTGGAGGAATCTGAAGGATTATAGAGCTGCGATGATGATATTTGGATAATATCAAGTGGAAAGGAAAGCAATAGTAGTGTGTTGACTTGAATAAAGAAGTGTAACGGGATTTATATGATCATGAGATTGGACATTGTGGTATTTGTTTTGGGATTGAAAAGTATTACTTGTATGGAATTAAGTATGAAGAAAATAAGAATAAAAAGGACTTGTGTAGAAATGCCATTCGGGGATTTTAAAAGGAAGGAGTTAAGGATTAACTAATGATGACTGGGAAATAATAATCGGTAAATTTTAGATGGGATATGTTATAGTTCTGTATTATGAAGTATGTTTCAGATTATGAAGGATGAGTGTGGATACTGTCACTATCAACTAGTGAGTATTTAGTAAGGAGGAGAAGGAAAAAGGGCTTATAAAGTTTCTGAAGTAACTAAGAATTGACTCTTGAGTTTTGAGATAATTGGAATATTGGTAGCAACAAGCAGAATGGATAGAATGGAAAGAAAGTTAGAATTGAATTGATAAACTAATGGAAAAGTAATATTAAAGAAAGAAGATCAACAGATTGTTGGAAATTTTGAAATAGAATGGTAATAGAAATGAGAAAGTTGAGATGTATATTTTTGTGGGACAAAAACGGTTATTGTGATTATTTAATTTTTCTCATATTAGATCAGAGAGTGTGTTAAGAATGCAAAGACCAGTGGTGAATGAATTGTTCAGATTAAAAAGAGAATTTAATTATTCTTAGAGTGCTGAGAGTGTCGCATGTAGTATTGAAGGGATTTTACAAATTGAAGTATTGATACAGTACAGTTGGAATAAAATGAATTACGTTATCAGGAAGTGATTTGACCATTATACATTTCAGATTTGAATATATGAGGCTAACAGAGTTATTTAAACAGTATATGATATGAGGAAGATGTAATAATGTACTATGGAAGGTACAGTAATTCAGTGATCTAGCAAGCACTACACTCGGGACATAGAGATTGTTAGAAATAATGAAAGTGGAAAATGAGTATGGAAAGTATTTAAGTGACTGGTTAGAATTATGGATAATCTCATTGTATTTAGTTTGAGTGTAATCTCAGGACATAGAGGCAGAGTAAATTTTGAATACTAGAAATCGTTGTGATAAAGTATGAGTATTGGATAAGGTTTGAATATATTATGTGTGAACCAGAGATTGAGATTGACTTTTGGATATTAGAGATTTCTATAGAAAGTGTGAAGAATTCGGTTAAGAAGGAATATTGCTTATTTTTGGAAATTAATGGACAGAGTGAAAGGATGAATTGAACGATGGTAATTGAAATTGGTATCAATCACACCAACATATAATAGAAAATTGGGATGATGATATTTTAATATTTCACTATGAGGACTAATGGAAACTAGTGAAGATGGAATCTTTATCCGATGATAATCGTCATACCAGTAGTTAAGAGGTGTAATCTGACAACTTGAATCACAACTATGTATGTTGTCAGAGTATTAGGGCAGGAATGGAACTGAGAAAGTGACGTGGAAGGAGTATGGATGATGAAGGAATATTAGCATAATAGAAGGTGAAATTGAAAGTTGAAGTGTAGTAATAGTTGTGGATGGATATCATAAAAATTGAGTTGGACTGGTGTGAAAGACGTGAGTATCTCTTGAGGATAAGAGGTCACGTTGACGCTAGAAGTGAGGAAGTGCGAGTGTGAGGCGGGTTGAGCGCCGGGACGTCGCTCTCTTTTAGGAGGGTAGGATGTAACGTGGTCATTATTTAATTATATTCTTACGTATATTTTTGAAATTTTTGACGAGGTTGATTGTCATGACGATTGGTGATTTGATTTGGATGATGTTGAAAATTTTATTTTTACGTTTTGACGAGTTGCGAGGATTATTAGTGATGACGATATCGACGGATGCCCGAGAGATTTTACATTTTATTTTAAACATGCCGATGTTTAATATTTTGACGTTTTTATTTTAATGTCGTATTAAGTCGTGTCAGGACTATATAATATCATATTTTGTGTGCATTTTAAGTTTTGAGAAGCATTTTTATGAAACCCGAGACCCGTAAAAATTTTCAAAAGTGACTAATAGTCATTTCCCGCTTTTTAACAAAGTATTTGCACTTTGGTCCAAAAGAATCACAATTGGCAAAAACTACCCTAAACTTTTTCCATATAAAAGGAAAATTAAATAACAAAATAACACACATTTCACTTCCACCAACAAAATCTCTCTCTCCCCTCTCCCACCCTAAACTTCCCGTCCACCCCTCACCATACAAACACCCCTTGATTTTCAAAATCTAGTTTGAATCCATTAAAACTAATCAAAGACTCATTCCTAGTTTTTGATTCTTGGTTGTGGTAAAATACGACCTTTTAGGAAAAAGGCGTAAAAGCGGTAAGTATTAAGTGATGATTTAGGAAAATCAAACACTAACGACCCAATGAAGTTCGTTTCCCAAGGAGATATATGTGTGTGAGTAATTCGTAATTGGTTTGAGATTAACATTAGATAGAAAGGGGATGAGAAAAGAGGATGACGAAGACATGAAATTAATTACTACTACGACGAAACGTAAAACCGTAAAAAGTACAAAAATAAAAATTAATTCTAAAAATTACCAAAAATTCACCAAAAATCAAAATAAATAAACTAAGAGTTTACCAATGATCAAAACTTTTTTAAACCTTTGAATTAATTAAATATTAGTTTTTAAATGCTAATTAAAGCCTTAAAAATCAAATTAATTATCAAAAAGCCCAAATAAACATTTTTCAATTGGTAAACCTCTAAAATGACCTAAAAAGATTAAAAACTATTTTTATAAATTTTTAAACTAAGTAAAACTATTTAAAAATGATTTAAAAACTATTAAAACTTAAAATAATTATAAAAATTAACTAAAGATGACAAAACTAATCTAAGAGTTGCAAAAATCCTATTTTAATGTATTTAAGCTAAGAAACATATAAAAAGTGCAAAAATGTGAAATTTGAAAAATTAAATTAAAATAATATTAAAATAATAGTAGAAATCCAAAAATGATAAAAAAATTTTAAAAACTTTCAAACTAGTTTATTTTAACCTAAAGAATCAGAAAATGAAAGTGAAATTACCAAATTACCCCTATTGGGCCCTCAAATGGGCCAAAAGCAAAATCAGTCAAGCTTAATGGGCTTTTTAGCCCAGAAAAGTCAAAATAAGCCCAAATGACTTGGAAAAACCCTATCTGACTCAAATTTCAATTCTAAACACAAAACTCTGAAGGCCCAAAAGCTGAAAGTGAGCTTATCACAGCTTAATGAACAAACAACTTATTCTTATTGGGCCAATAAGCCCATTAAGCAATAAGCCAATGCCATAAGCTCTAATTTGACACACAACCTTCTTTTGGGATACTAAAGAGATCTGTAAAAAGAAATTTTGAAAAAGCACACTCAATAAGCCAGAAATAAGCCAAGTACAAATCCACTAAAAGACAAAATAGTCGGGTTTAAGTTCTAGGACACTTCAGGACTTGATTCAACTTGCAAAAGGTTACAAATGACTTCAATAAGCCAAATCAATCAACCAAAATTCAATAGGCAAAGCCAATAAGCTGGAATAAGCCAATAAGCACTTGTGAAAAAGTTAATTAAATTGGTTTTCTAGTCAAACCCTAAAGTCAACCCACCAAAAGCTCCAGTATGAACAAATGGGTCAAATAATGATCACCTATTACAAAATCAAAGTTGTTTCTGGTTAAAATAAGCTAGAATAGCTTATTGATAAGCTAAACACAAAATTACACTAGCAGTGGCTAGCAGCAGGGGAAAGGAGTTCCCACTGCTTTGACTGTTTGACCTGTGAATTGTGAGAGATCTAGTTGGATTCAAATGGAAACAAGGGCACCCTTGTGATCAGTGAATCACAAGGAGTCTATATCAACAAAGAAATCACAAATTGATTCACTCAATAAGCACAGAATAAGCAAACAGTCTACAAATATTGCACAGACCTTGAAAATAAGCAGTTATGAACAAATAAGCAGTTTTAGTATGAATAAGCCAGCCAAATTGAACCAAATGCATACACAAGCTATAATAAAGTCCAATAAGCACAAATAAACTTGTTTCAAGCAATGGATCAAAGTAAATAAGAAGATTCAAGCACTAAAAGTTACTGATTAGCAAAAGTGATTATCCAAAATCCCTTTGCTGATCTATTTGACCACCAATCCAATTTTAAGCCTTCAAATCTCTTTCCCTGATTAAGTTAACCAAAATTTCACACTTTTTATCCCTAGTCTACCCTTAGATCTAGGTGTCCCCAAAATTTTAGCCAAAATACCCAAGTAAATCAGATTTTATAGCCCTTTGATTGTTTTGGTTGTTCAAACCCACAAAACTTGCAGATAAATGTCACTTAGCACCCAGTATACAGATACCAAACCAAAAGAAGCAAAAACAACAACAAAGGAAGGGTCAAATCCCTTTGAATCAGTTAACCCGAACACCCCTTTGGAATCTGATTTTGCAATCTTCCAAAGGATTGTTGTGTTTTAACCTATCAAACAAGATTTAATCCACCCCTACAACTGATAATCAACCTCAGAAACACAAATCAAACCTCAAAACATAGATTCACCATAAAACATGCAAAATCACTAAAAATTCAAATAAATTCAGAAAAATTGAAAAGGGAGAGGGATGCAAACCTCCAAGACTTACATCCAAGCCTTGGATTGTTTGAGCTGAGGTACTAGCAAAACAACTAACAGCTTCCTTATACCTGCTAAGAACAACAAACCACAATGATGAACAAATAGCAAGAACTTTCTGATTTTTGAAACACAAGTTTTATTGCTTAAAACCTTGCCTCAAAAACCTTCAAACATGAATAAGGAACTCAGACTTTAGCTTATCAAATACCAAACTTTTATAAAACATAAAGGGAAATCATAAATTTTCAGAAAATCAACTTTTATTTAATAAAAAGGAATTACAAAGATTTAAATCTAAAATCTGGAACAAGGGACTCTCACAAGTTGAGGTCTCCTTATATTGGCCTAACAGATGGTTCTAGAATGCTAAAAACCCTAGCTATGAATTTCCAGGAATGCCCTTGAGTGCTTGATGCCGTTTGATGTTGGTGAGCTGTCAAAATGCATCATGGATGTTCATTTTAGCTTTGGAGTTAAGCTATGACTCTTAGCTGTTGATCTTGACACGTCAAATTACTTGGGGAGAAAGTTGCGTTTTCATTGATGGATGAGGTTGAGTGTGGGATCACTTGGGTAGTGGGATTGAGGGTTTTGTGTGTGGGTTATGTTTCTGGGCGTGTGAATCAAGTGTGGGAATGGGTAATTGAAATTTACCCTTTGTTTAAGTGAGAGGAGTTACTAGGTTCTTGATGGTAAACAGTAACTCCTTTTGATCCGAAATTGGGGGAAAGGTAAGTGTTTGGCGCAAATATTTGTTTGAATGTTTCAGTTGTACACATTTGGCCCTTAATCTTTGGAAAACAATGAATAACAAGTTTCTTTTTCAAGCAAACCCGTTTTCCTTTGTAAAATAAGTTTCTCATTTCACACATTGGCCACAAAAAGTTTCAAAACAAGGTTTTAGGGCTTTTTCAACTTTAGGCTATTTGCAACTTCAGTCCTTTTAATATTAACTCCATTTTTAAAGGACTATAAGTGTAATTTTCTTGATCTTCAATAGTCTTCTTTGATCTTTAACTTCATGAGGGACCATAACTGACAATTTAGAATTGTTGAGGGACTAAACTTGCCATTTCTTCAAAGTTGAAGGACCATTTTGTATTTTTGACAAACTTAAAGGACCAAACTTGTAATTATGAATATACAAGGGTTTTAAGTGTCATTTCTTCATAATTTGAGGATCAATCTTGTATATCTTCAAATCTTCAAGGTTTAATCTTGGATAATTCATGAACTAGGGCCCGGTTCTTTGTACGGCTTCGTTTCTCGTGTCCGTCTTTCCTTGTTTCTTGTGATCTTTTGTCTTTTTCACGATATCCATACCTAAAATACACAAGTAAACAAACACAAGCATATATATGGTATTTTATGACATTTTTATGCATTTAAAGCCCGAAAAGAACGATGAGATCATGTATAAATGCCATCTCATCAATTCTCTATCCATTGGTATGAAAATCTTATACATGCATTAACATTTTTGAAAAACCCATTTTTAGATGAAAATCTTGTTGTTTGATCTTAAATTGTTGTTGTATGTAGGTGTTTATATGTTTATACATTAGTTTTTATGATTGCATGTTAATATTTTTGAGTTGTGTTTTTATGAATTAATCATCTAGGATCATTTAGTGTGTTATGATATAAACTAGTAGTGTAAGAATGATTATAGTGGTAAAAATAGGGCTAAAATATGGTGAAAATTTAATTTTGAAGGATATTTAAATATATATTTTATAACAGATTATAAAAGTTAATTTTCTGAAAATATGAGTTTGAATTTGAGATGTACTAATTAGATATTGTTGTAGAGGATGTTTTTAGCTTCATTTTGGTATAAGGTAGGACTTCTAGCTCCAAACGAGCGAAAAGTTACGTTAGTTTGATTATTTCGTGTACCGGGAGACGAGTATCTACACAATATATAATTGTTGTCGATATTTGGATCGAATCTCGGGGACAATAAAATGGATTTTTAAATATGTCAAGGACTGATTTTGAATGTTAAGTATAAGGATGTCGAGTTATTTTCAAAGTTGAGTGTCGGTTTCATAAACGGAGAAAAATAAATGTGTTAAAAGACTATATAAATTGTTGACGTAAAACTGTCCGGTTTTTGTAGTTCAAAGATGTGTCGGGCAGGGAACTTTAAATGTAAAATCTTTTGATGAGTTTTTAACAGGCCTTTCTATATATAGTAAGTGAAGTTTCTGATTAGTATCATAAAAATTTGACGTGTTTAAGTAGGGTAAATGAGCTTGTACATTTGGTGTGTACCGGCAGATTTTTATCGAATGAGTTAACTAATAGAATAAATATATAGAATAGAGTAAAAAGGTCACTTGTATTATTTTTATTTTGGATTGGTTGTGATTTTATGATTTTGAGTTTGATATTACTAAGTATGGATTTTACTCGAGTTTATTATTGATGAACGCGCCTTATTTGATAGGTTGCGGTTTTTGTGTTTATCGGGCATCAACTATCGTCGAAGATCGTCTTACTACTGCTATTACTTCAGGTGAGTCTATAGCCTCGCTTTCTACTTGTTTTAATGATTTTAAAACCCGCGAGGGGGATACATGCTATTTGAAGTAAAATGAACACATGTCATAAGTAATTGTTGGACCCGATGTTGCCTTTGTTGCATTTGATGAAATGAATTGTATAAGTACCTAATTGCATAAGACCCTAAATTCATGAGCCGTTAACTATCTTCTGACTTGATGTTGCGAGTTGGGAATAGCCGCTTATTCTAATAATAGTACTATTGGGATGACAACCCTATCTGAGACCAGGGCTTTACGCTGAGTAACCCGCTGGGAAGGATAATTTTACGTGAATGAGAATTGGTATTCTTGCAATTAATACCCTAGTAGGGGCACTGGTAATTTTTCTAGTCATGCTGGCATTTGTCGTGGGTGACTAAGTTAAGGGGTCGGTGTCATGAGCTTAATACAATTCAATAGCCACTGCTATAATATGATATACCTGATTAATAGATTGTAAGGCCACAGTTCTATTAAACAATTGTGAATGATTTTTACGATGTGGTCAATTATATTTTGTAAAACCTATAGACTTTCTCAACCTTTGAGTTGATGATTTTAAGCATGTATTTCAGGTACTTGAAGTTGTTGAATTGCGGAGCTTGCTGGAGAATGATTGCAGGATTGCTTTTGTAGTAATTTGGTCTAAAACAGATTTCTTTCCCTATTGTCAAAAACATATAGTAAATGGTCAAATATTTTGGTAAAAGGTTTGTTGTTTTGACTAAGATCCTAGGGGAACCTGTACACTACTCTGATATATTTTTTTAACTGATTTTACTTGGGATTGAAGGTTTTTAGACATTGATTTAAATTATTTCCATATTTATTCCAAAATGTATCGGTTTTGGGTCGTTTAAAGAGTTGTAAAATGAAGTTTGTAAATAACACCCAATTGTTTATTTTCCGCTGCGCAATGTAAATTCGGGGTGTTTGAAAGTGGAATTCCTGCTTCTTCCTTTTGTGCTATAAGAAGCTGAGACTGGAGATAGGCAACATCCCTCTTCTTTCTGGCAGTGCTATCACGATTCTCAATACCCGCAACATCACTGTCTTGTTGATACGTCATTGTATAAGTCGTGTTTAAAGCAGGATCTCAATTCGTAGAGAGCGCGTTTCGGATTCTCAAAAAATCAAATTTTGCCGAAATTTTCCTGTCCAACAAAAAATACCCCAGTCCGATATAAAATAAACTGGAAAATTTTGCGAATTGCCAAATTTTGAAATCGAGTTAGAAATAGCCAAAAACTAGTAGGGAAAAAATTGAAAATTGAAAAATTTTGACAAAAATTAAAACCAAAAAAAATTCGAATTTTGGGTCGAAAAAATTTTTGTTTCGCCAAAATTTGAAATTGAAGCTTAAATGGCCTAAAAATTTTCTAGGAAAAATTAAATTTTTCTTGGTTTCCCGCCAAAAATCTCTTTTTTTTTGTTTTTTTTTGGAAACGATGCAACGAATCGAGTCTAGAAAGTGGCTAAGTCTAAAAATACGTCGATCACAAAAAGTATGATTCCGCAATATCACAAAGGATACAATTCCGCAAAATCACAAGGGATACAATTCCGCAATGTCACACAGGGTACAATTCCGCAATCTTTGGAATGATTCAATTCCGCAATATTGTGAATGATTCAATTCCGCTATCTTTGGAATGATTCAATTCCGCAATATTGTGAATGATTCAATTCCACAATCTCCCAAAAGGTATAATTCCGCAATATCCCAAGATTCCGCAATGTAACAAAAACAAGGATTCCGCAATACTGGAAAAAGTAATAATGCCGCAATACCAAAAAAAAAGTTTGATTCCGCAATCTGTCAAAGCATACAATTCCGCAACACAAGATATTGATTCAAATCCGCAAAACACAAGGATACAATTCCGCAATATACAAAATATTGCGAAATTGAAGAAGGTATTCTTAAAAAAATGGAACTCGGAAAAGGACGAGTTTTGGCACTATTTTTCGCAACTTTTAAGGTTTTTAAGCCAATGAAAAACACCAAAACGTTAACCACGAATCCCTTGGCGAATGATACCACTTGTAGGACCTTTACACACGAACCAAACACGTAAATTCTTGAACTTTATGTATCGAAATGTATAGATGACGAACTTGGTGATAGTACGAGTATGGTGGTGATGAAGGACTAACAAAGATTATGAAATAGATGAAGATTAGATAAAGATTAACTAAAAAGAAATATTAGATTAAGGAGAGAAAAAGAAAAACAAAGATGGTGTTTTTCCTAGTGAGAGAAAACAAACACCCATTCTCTCTCTAAGATGATACAAATGGAAAACACACTATGAGAGACACACACACAAGTGAGGTTGGATGTGCCTTTTATACTAAGGCTTACAAGGTTAGGAGGCCTTTCTCATTTGTGTGTTTGGGATTAATTCCCGTTACATACATAACATTATATAAGAACTCTTGATATCGTTGAGTATCATTTTCCACGAGCTTCGCAATGGTATATTATATGACCATCACTTTAAATACTGCTAACAGTACCCATAGGTCATCATTAGCTCACAATATGCTATTTTGTTATGAAAATGTAGAGAATGAGAGATTGAGGAGGAAGGGTGATTGTTGTTAAGTAGTATCCACATGAGTATAATGTGTCTTTTATTTATAAGGGACTAGAGAGTGTAACCTCTCTAGCTAATTAACTTGCAATTTATGGATAATTACTATGCATTCAATGGTGAATATACATATAATACATGTATTTTTAACACTCTTCCTTGGATATTCACCGTTTATTATACGTCATCATCTGCCTCGTTAAAACGTTATCAAGAAAAAAAACCTAATGTAATAAAAACTTGATGAAGGAAAAAGAGTGCAATGCGTATAATGCTACTCCTCAAATTAATGAATGTATTTCAAGCGTCGAAGGCCGATCTTTCGAACATGTTGCTAAAAAAAATCAGCAAAGATTTTGTAACAAAGTCCATAGAATTATTAATGTTTAAGATATCATGCGAAGATGACAAAAAACATGCGTAGATTCCAATCGAATATCAAATGCATCAGTTAGAAAATAGACATTACTAATACAAATATTAAAAAGAGAAAAATACAAACTCATAATGCATATTGATTGCAAAATTCACATCAAAACCTTAGTTGCACTATGGCACATGAGGACCAAAATTTCTTTGGAAACATGTGCAAAAACAAGATGATATGCGTCCAAATTATTTTTTGATCCATATAAGAAATCTTTTCAACTAAAGTTATTTATAACTTTATAAAATGCTTATAGATGTTGAAGTTGCTAGACGCATAGACCTACTTGAGGCATTATGGATCTTTCATGAAGTACGAGAGCTATAATAAACACATATAATACGAACTAAATACTTTTAGATTTCTTTTCTTATAAAATATAGATAAGATATTTACGTCTACCTCGAGACAATATGACTCCTAATAATAAATTTCATGTTTTTGTGAATTTATTTATTCCACAACGCATGTCTTAAAGCACATAAGTTTAGAGATCTAAATTGACAAATCCAGTTAAACACGATTTTCAGAAAATCAGTCCATCATTCAAAAATTCACATGATTTAAAAAATAAAAATACATAATAACGCATGTAGAATATTAGAAAAGTAAAACACTACTTAACCCATAATATATCAATTGTTTTTTCTTAATATAAAAATATAATTGTAATATTAATTTGCTTAAATGACTCGCCTGTTAAAGACAAATGCAATTCTTATCATTTACTCTATACATGGCAAATAGGTTTAGATAATGATGAAAAAGTGTAATCATATGCATAAATTAAAATAATTTATAAACAAACGATATGACAATACACTATATCCATAAAAATAATGGTAAGACTAAAAAAAAGATTTCTAAAAGTATTCATCACATAATAATGCATTTTTATTTATTTAATATTCTGATTTTCTCTAAGCCAAAACTTATATACTTTATACCTAGAATTGAGTCTATGTTACTAATATTTTTGAGGGATTATAATAAACTTTAGATTCTTTACAACCCTTAATCACAATTAGATGTTATATTATCGTGATGCTCTTGAGAAAATCACAATTGAACTTAAATTTCACAATATAATAACAATAACAATGAAGTTATGTTATTGCGATTCATTTAAGAAAATCATCATCAAACTGGAAGTTCCTTATAAAATATAACAATACTTTGAGGTTATTTTATTTTTAATTTGTATGAAAGAATCATCACAGAATTTAAGGTTCTAATTATCATTTTTTCTGAATAAAACATGAGTTTAGATTATTTTGAAAAACTCGTATTAAAACTTGATTTTCTACCTTTAAAAAATAAATATAAATATAACATGAGGGTATGTATGTAATTGTGTAAGGATTGACATTATTCTATTTGTGATTCAATCAAATCATATAAAACATGAGGTTTTTAAGAAATTCAATCATAACCTGAGGTTATAATGTTTCGACTTTGGGAGACTCATAATAGACCAAGTCCTTGAAAATTATAAATTTGAGGGTTATATTTATTCTTTTGTGAGAATCGTGATTAAAATAATAACTTGAGCCTTATTGTATTTTTATTATATTCATCGTATTAGAATTTAAGGTTACATAATAAATAACTGTAATCACAACATGAGATAATGATACATTTTAATTCTATTTTTTTCATAAAAAATCACAATAAAACTTGAGATTAGTACTTTTTAATACATAACATGAGGTTATACTATTTTGATTCTCTTCTTGTAAGCATAATAAGATACTTATTGTTGTTGTAAACTACAATAGGGGTTAGTTTAAATAATAACAATATAAACAAATCAAGTTTATAAGTTTAAGAAATATCTATCATTTAATAAGAATTATACATATTAAAATCCTTTGTTCACAAAAGATATTTAAGTTGTAATTCAAATATGCATAACGACACAACATGTTAAGGTTAATTCTAAATTGTGGTTCAATGATATTTAAGCTAACGTTATATACAAATTTTAAAAAACATTATACCTACTTGTTTTGTGATCCATATGCAATTGTCATAAAAAAATTCTACACGAGAAACTAATTGCACAAAATAACATTTTGTGATTAACATTTTCTTAGTGTATATTTATTTTTTAACAAAAAACCAATTCGCTATAGAACTTATTAACATTTTCTAGTGTATCATACATACACATATGCTACTTGAAACATGAGAATTATTAAGCTATCAAAATGCAACCAAAAAATAAGAACATGAAAAAATATATATAGCATAAATGACTATAATTCAATAATAACAAAAACAAAGACGGTAGAACTTGAAATTGTACAAAGTTACATATCAATTATAAGAAGTTATGTTTTGATTCTTTTGAGGGAATCATAATAGAACTTTATGTTCTTATTATTAATTCTTCTTTTTACTGTATAAAATAACATAACATGAGGTAATGGCATTGAATTATACTAGAACATAAGGTTCTAACTATTTGTATTTTTTTAATAACATAACATGAGGTCATATCATTTTGATCATTTTCATGTAGTTACAATAGAGCATTTGTTGTTCAAGTGAACTACAAGAAACTTTAATAATGGAACTAGAAAATGAATAAATGAATAAAACAAATTCTCTTTATGTAATCACAATAGCCCCATGTAGATTAAAATAGAGATATATCAAGAATCTTCTATCTAGTTTTGCTTAAAGCGAAAATCATGATGATAACGTGTTATGAAAATGTAGAGAATGAGAGATTGAGAAAAAGGAGATGCTTGTTATTAAGTAGTATCCAAATGAGTACAATGTGTCTCTTATTTATAAGGAATTAAAGAGTGTAACCTCTCTAGCTAATTAACTAGTAATTCAAGGATAATTACTATATATTCACAAATGAATATATATATATATATATATATATATATATATATATATATATATATATATATATATATATATATATATATATATATATATATATATATATATATATATATATATATATATATATATATATATATATATATATATATAGTGAGGCTAATGTGAGAGATTTTTTAAAGTTGTAAAAATGAGAACTAATCTAAAACACCACTAAAACATTGATAAATAACTATTTTACTAATACTACACCAAAATATACATTATATATACAACTAAACACTCTACCGACTAATAAACAACGGAAAAGTGTGTAATAAATTACTGATACACAATTAAGAATGTGATACATATACATCGAAACCTCAAAAAGTTAATATCTTATACATAAATTGGTACACTTGATACACAACTACCACTAAATAAGTTGATACACAATACCAAAACATGATATGTATCACACCTCGAATCAAAATGTATCACTTAGATTTCGCCAATTTTTAAAAGAAAGCCCATCGAATCTTTAAAAATTATATTTTTACTTAATCATGTTTTAAAATTGTTTCAAATAGAGTGTCATTTGTGAGATTTTGGTTGGTTCTCATTTTTACAACTTTAAAAAGTTCTCATATGATCCAAATTCTATATATATATATATATATATATATATATATATATATATATATATATATATATATATATATATATATATATATATATATATATATATATATATATATATATATATATATATATATATATATATATATATATATATATATATATTCATCTATATATATATATATATATATATATATATATATATATATATATATATATATATATATATATACTAGCGTCGTAACCGGCCCAACAGGCGGGGTCATTTTTTTGTAGTTCCGGAGGGTTCATCATTCAGTTTTAAGGGTTGTTGTGTTTGTATTAACATAGAATCTTGATTTCTCTCATTCTTTTAACTCTTAACAATGTGACATATAGTTGTTTATGTGAGAATATTATCTTTGTGAAAGGCAAACGAACCTTTGATAGTGTCTTGACTTAGTCTTAGTAATTGTTAGTGTTAACATAATGTCAATTGAAAGACAAACATTTATACGCATGCAGATAAGAAATTTTCAAATATCTAATTTGCATTATATTTATATTAGTATAAATCCATAAAAATAACATGTCCATTAATGTTGTTGAACTTTCTACTTATGGGTGCATCACCAAAAGTTATAATACATGATTTATAGATGAGTCACGAAGTAATATACATGGTGGTTGATGCATTGCAAAACACCTAAGCTCAACATGTACAAATCATAACACATAAAAGCATATGAAACATAGACGACTTTTACTTTTGAAGTAGAACTAATTAGTTTGTTAAATCAATTATTTGAATTTAGAAACTCATGACCTTATAAAACTTTAAAGTTCATTTAATTTTCCGACAGAGTACACGTGTAAATGGAGACCATCTTGTTGCAATGAAAGATAAAATGTGATAAAATAAATAACATTTTATAAAAATGTACATAATAAACTTAAGTTGAGCATAGTGATATTCATCTCTAATATATTTTCTTGCTTCTTTTGTCCTTTCATCGATTAGCTCAATTCTTAGATTGATCACTTAACAAAACTTGGACGTTGATGCAAATATATTCCAAATAAGAATTGATGTGTTATATTAATGTTTGGTTATCTTTCATACTTTTAAAATCATCGCATATTTTAAGCCATTAGTCATTATAACATATCATTTTGTATTTAGTAATGTAAAAATTCTTTGGCTTTATGTTTTTTCATTCCAAATATGTCACTTCTCTCATAAATATAAAGGACATTTAGCAGAAGTTAATTAGATATAAAAAAGTCATTTATCTAAATAAAAATCAAATGCGTGTTTTTGTAGCACCAAGGCGTGAGGTGTGACATCCACATTAAGAAGCGGATTTTAGCGTTGGCTTTGGGTGTGGCATGGGACAAGGTGTTACAAGGCGGGCAATGGAGAGGAAAACCGAGAGTTTTTTCAAACGTTTAACGGATTTTCAAATATTTAAGATTTTGTCTCGCGTTAACTAATATTTTTAATTTTAGTTTTAAATTTACTAATGTCCATAACTCATTATAAATAAGATATAAATCTATAAATACACACTGCCTAAGTCACGCCATAGAATTGTCGTGTCGTTGCGTCTTACACAAAAGCTTAAGGTTTGCCTATATCGTCGCGCTGCGCCTCACGCTATATATAACGCTAGGTTTGACCCATTTTTAGAGTTTCCTTATACCGATTATTTCGTCACCGTAAATTAAAGAGCGCCAATGAATTTACGACAAAGTAACTTTCACTTTTATTTTTACCCGTAGATGTTGTTTTCACCTGCTTATGAAACTCCCTTATACTGAATACGGAGATGTTGTTTTCACTCGTAAATAAAAACTTAAATATTTCACTTTTATTTTTACTCGTAGTCCGTAGATGTTGTTTTCACCTGCTTATGGATTTTAGCACTTGCTTTGGGTGTGGCATGGGTCAAGGTATACACATTATTAGTTTTAATACGTGTGCACACACATATTTTTAGCTAATTTTTGATGGTGTGATTTTTTATATAAAATAATAATGTGTATAAATTTAGTTCAATATACACATATATTTTCATGTTTGTTATATTTATAATTTTTTATTCAATCATATAATTGCCTTTTAAGGATAACCAAAATGTAAAACAAACTCATCCATTAGTGGGTGTTTGAGATTGCGTTTGCAATCACATTATCTGCTTATTTCATTTTGAAAATGAAGATTAGCTAAAATAATTGTTTGAATAATAAATTGAGAAAAGTGATTATTTGCGTTTAGAAGCTTTCAAAATGGTGTTTTGAAAAAGTAAGTGAGGAGCTACTTATTTCATTTTCAAAATGGAGATTTGAAAAAGTAAGCATTCAAAATAGAGTTTTGAAAAAATGGAGTTTATTTTATTCATTTTACTTATAAAGTAATCAAATAATCAAATTTGTCAAACACAAAAAAACTGATTATCTGATTATTGCGATTTCAAATAGAATAATTAAATCTAAACACTATTTTTAGATTGACGTTTTCAAAATGATAATTATCTGAAATGAATAATCTGTTTAACACCCCATTATATTACATATTCTGACAGTAAGGTTTGCACTCGAGGGCACAAAGAATGCATCATTAACCATCAAGTCGTCTTCATTCCAGTTCAATGCATCCTTTACATTCATCATTATTTGATTCCATTCTCTTCGTCAATTATGGTCATGTACTATTTTCGTGTAAATATATGCTCCGAGTCCGACTATTGGAATACAACTGATATTCAGTAATCAGTATAGTCGTTGTTTCTATATATAAATACCCAAGGAGACATGTCAGCATTATCTCCAACAGTTCTTTCAGGAAGTGATTGAATGCTAGAGCCTATGCAAGCTATCATTATAAATATTATAGCAAAGAATGAAGGGTACATTAGAAGCAACTATGTATATCACCCTTTGAGAATGTGTAGATTTCAGATAAAAAAGCAGAAAATACAGTACTACATATCAAATACAGTAGATACCAAAGCCGCAGCTTTGACTACTTCCCATCATTCCAAAATAAGCCTAGCTACAACATCCCATTCCTATAAAAAAAAAGTTTAAGAGCTCATCACCACATGTACTATAATGTTTATTAGGATGAGCAAAAGCAATAAGGTGCTTATAGTATGAATGTCGTTCTTGGTCTTCTACTCTTCTGTAATCAGTCGATCCTAAGAAATTCACATTATAATTAAAACTGAATAAAAGCTTACATTTTTTGCTGCCAGAAGCTTATTGTTTTAGTGTGAAGGAAACCCGGTTTCTAATTTCTTTTAAATTTTTACCCATATGACCATTTCCTATGAAGATTAAAACCAAATCTAACCTCAGGATGCCTCACATATGGATTTAGTGCAGATAAACTTCCCTTATTTTATAAGATTTATATAGGGGTGTTTGGTTGCTGGTGCTATATGTCTTGATTCTCTATATGCTTAAAAAAACTTAGTTATCTGCATATGTAATTTAATCTCTACCGAATACCTTCCTGCATTGAATATAAACATTAATCAGACTACGTGTGTTGATAATAGTGTCTCCTGGAACTGAGCGTGATCTTACTCGTTATTACACTTGAGATGTAATGTGAAAATCCCACAATTAGGAATATGCATAAGGACACCTGACCGGATTTACATGCATCATACTCTTATACTGATTTTATGATCGCACCCGTGTATTCACAATACAATCTAATATAACAAAAGGCAAAATCCAAATTATAGAGGCATACTGAATATAAGTATTTATTTGAATATTCATACCTTCACTTTTCTGAGAAATCACGACCACCAGAGGTCCATGGCAGTCATTTGACCTCTGTCTACCAGTGCCTTCTTTGATGATCTATCAACTTGACCTGTTTCACCCTTGTTCATGCTGGAACAATGATCGATCACCTGAACATTTGTGTAATAAATTCTGTCACGTAGGGAATTTTGGATAATATAGTAGAAAACTTCCAGTAAAACCGATTGACGGAGAGTACAAAAAGCCATGTTTACTTATAAATGGGTCAACTTGGGTAAGATTCTGTATCTTATGGGTCAAATAGCTAATGTACAAATATAGTAAATGAGCCAAAAACTGTTGGAAGTGTAATCTTTTGATCAAGATTCTAAAGGTCCTCTGTCATTGTTGAAATAGTATAATTTTACTGTTTTAGTGCGCAAATTTAACAATTCATAATTTCTTTTAAAAGATTTTGAATTTCGAACTTATAAGTTACAAGAATCAGCAAGTTTGATCCAAACACATGTATTGATGAATGCAAAAAAATGACTTAAAATAATACCTGAGAGTTTTCGGCCAAAGATTGGCCCAGGTTTTTCAAAGAGGACATCTTATTTTGGTTCACATGTTCTTCTTATTTGGTTACATCCTTTACATAAGCCGCCGCTTCACTTTTCTGATCACACCCAACAACAGACGAATTTGTAGATTCACCTTTTTCAGAAGAACCCTCCCCATTTTTTCCGAACTTCCAAAAACACTAAACTTTCCAGCTATATATTTCAAATATGACCCACCCGCCTTCAAAGGTGCATCCTTAGGCCCATAAAAAAGAGTGGCATATTTATTTCATTAGTACACTGCTCGGACTCAGGCGCAAGTTCAGTTTCAGACACCAATTCAGTCTCAGGCTCAGGCTCAGGCTCGAGATCAACATTAGGATCGGGTTCAGTTTTGTTTTCATCAACAAATAAGATTGAACCAACACTACTTTGCTCAGTATCGTTTTCATGGTCATGATCATTATCGTTAACATCGTATATTGGGATCGGTAGGTCCGAGAATATAGAAGAGTTCTCTTCACTACCACCCAGATTATCATTCTCATTGTCGTCTTCAAAGCCAAGCTGCCGAGACAAGTCATCCAGTAAACTTTTCCTAACGTGTCGTCTACACAGGCCTGGGACCGTTTTTCACCAGACACTTTTGAGGAAGACGGGTCATACTCAGTTCTCAACAAACGCGACTACACTCTCTCGTCTCTCTGAGCAACCTTTCATTGTACTTTTACTATTACTTTTACATTGACTTTGACTTTGATCTTTTTTGTGTAAAACCTTCCTTTTTTCTTCCGAATAACTATCATGGGCGATACTTAACGGTCTTCCTGGGGCCGCTGCATCCGATGACAGACTGTGACTTCGAAAACTCGTCGGTTTAATAATTTGATTTCAGCAAGTTCTTAGGAAATTAAAATTTACCATTCTACTCATATGACTGGTTTATTGGTACTGATAGCATAAGTACAAAATTTGTAATATTGATGATAAAGCATAAGAATCTTACTTTACAACACCATATTGAAGTGCTTCAGCAGCATGCTCAAGATCTTCACCAGTCCACTCACCAACCATGCCTGCTAAAAAAGTACATACGTAGTCATTTAAATCGATCCATTAACATATCAAGTGATAGATTTGGGATATGAAAGATATTCAACTAAAAATTGAAACAGGTCATATGGGTTGAAAGCCAGAATGAATATATTTGGTATACCTTGTCTCACAAGGAGATCTCTACAATGACTTTTATATGGCAGTTCTTTTTATATACACATTTACAATATACCTCTTTATACAAGACTTTGAGGCTGTTGTTATACAAAAGTCCCAGTTATATTAAATTCATTATTGGTCCTTTTGAGCTCAAAATACCTATTTTACCTGTAAAGGTAGTATTACTAATTTGATATTTAATCATGTTTAATACTACATAACGTTTTTCAAAAATCATAAATACACCCACCTTTTTAGAATTCTCGGCTACACTGAAATCACGATAGCTATCTAACTGAAGTGCTCTTGTAGTTCTGACCTTGTGCATAAAAGCTAAAAGTTGCAAGCCTGTAACAATGCGGATCAAACATGAGTTTCACAGTATAAAAATAAGAAGCATAGTATTGGTAATGCACTCTCCCGATTAAGAATATGCCAATAATTTTACTTATTTTGGAATTTCTTTGTGTCTCCGCTGGCATTATTACGCGAAACATTGGCACTTCTAACTGATATATCACGCGTAAGTTAGTAATGTTTAATATAAATCAAACCACCACTCATATTTTTCCGTAGCAATCATCCAATGGGGAAACATGACATGACCATACAAAAACCTAACATCGTAAAAATACTATAACCTAGTTGTTCACTCCGTCTTACTCAAAACATATATAAACAAAAGTTTTTATTTAGAATTTTAGTAGCTTCAAATATGATGATTGGTGACCTTATCTGCAATAATTTTTTTTGTGTGATCCATGTCTCAGCTGGTGCTATTTGAAAGTGACGTACCCAGTTTTGTTCCAGCCAGAACTACAGGGACTCTAGGAGTTAACTGCTGAAGCGGAGAGATCCACTGCTCAACTAATTGACATCAGAAATCACTTGAGAACATTAATGTAATTGCACAGTACTAAATAAAGGAATTTTTATTTATTAAGTGAACCGTTTTCAGAATGCTTTCATAGCTGGATCAACTAACTAATGAAAGTGACTCAGAAAAATCAGTGTAAAATAGAATTATTTATGGATTCTTCAAGCAGGGTCACAGAAAGTGATGACGATATTTTTTCAATTCTTCCCCTGTATGAAGATGACTAACGGTGTATTACTGTAACAATCAAGAGACCAGCGGTATCCTTAAACATAACAGAACCGACCAAGGCCATAAATCTAATGCAGATAAACATCGGTACGCTTTTATTTTGGTTGTTTATGAGAGATTGTTTTGAATGTTTAATCTCCCTGAATTTGCCATCTCTTGGGAGTCATATATCTTATATCTCCAACAGACTATTGTTTATTATATTTTTATGTAGGTAATTTATTATACACGTGGAAATGAACATTGGTATGTCTACATGCTTTAGTGAATATTCTTTTGAAAACATTATGATAATTAGTTAGATCAAAAGGTTAAACAACTATATATTCAGTTAGAGAAAGTTTTTACCTAAAAGTTTGGCGAGAAGGAAGGCGAGGGCCTGCATCAGTAGAAGTTCACCGGACACCAACCTTAACATGGGGATGGAGTTGTGGAACCCATCTGCTGGAAATGGACCCTTGAAAATGCGATCAAATCCTTCTGTGTGGCTTGAACAGCAGTTCCAGCACCAATGATGGGACGGGATGGAATGATGCCTGATGAGTGGGGTCAGGTATGAATGAATTTAGTGTATAATCTTGATAGTCGAATTGCCTGATCTATCCCCCCTCCCCCCACCAAATCACCAATATAGGTGGCAAAATGGGTGGATCTGGTGGGCTGGATAGCTCGTCAAAATGAGTTGCAGTCAAACATGTAACAGTAATTTAATTTTCAAGTAAAATAATTAAGGTGGTTATGTGCATCAAGAACACAACTTTAGTAAAATTTCAATCCAACTGATCTTTTCTTTGTTATTTAAGAAAAGTATGTCTTTTTTTAAATTACTCGTGCAACCTGTTAGAGATCTTAGAAAGAAAAAAAACCAGTGAACCATTCATAAGCAAATGGTTAAATAACTTTTAAACCCGCTATGTATGTTCGGAAATGTTAACTGATGCAAGAGCAACTATCAGGATGAGCGGGAACTGAAGAGACAAAAGAGGAAGCAGTCTAATCGAGAGTCAGCTAGGAGATCGAGATTGCACAAACAGGTATCGCATACTTTTTCTACGATGTGGATATCATATGCTCATAGTGTCTGTGATGCATAAATAGCTACCTCTCCCTGATATTATTAATAAATGTAAAGAAGAATCAATAACCCTTCATAAATGGAAAACTGGGTTTACTCTGAAATATGCTCGTTGCCTCACTTCTCTTTTATTAATGTATAAAATCCATGTAGAAACACATAATTTACACCTCAGAGATAGAAAGATACATCATTAGAAGCAGAGGTTCAAAAGTGGTCGGGTAGGGGCAGCACCATCACGATTTGGTCGAGACCTAACTCTACGCTTATATGATTTTTGGGCAGTTCAAAAGCAACAGACTCACCAATCCGAGGTGTAAATAAAACTTATTCTCAAGGGGCAGAAAATCTTAAAACTTAAAATCCGTTTTCTTCTACTTTTGTCCTTTTCGCTTATCTTTCGCTTGCTCTTTTTCTTATTATGAAACATATAAAACACCAGCGCAGTTATGTTTCAAATACAGGCTTGCTGATTTTATACTTCATGTCAAAATTGGCAACTAAAATTTGAAAAATGTTGCTACGCACCTCAGGAACCATGTCAGTCAAGTCCTCACGTTGACTTCGGAGCTTCTCTTCCTCACATGCGGGTCTGGTAAGGGATGGGTAAAAAAAAGTTCGGTAAGATAACACTAAAATGACTTTGAAACCTTATGAAAACTAAAGCTAATGTTGTTTTATTTTTATTATACCAGCTGCAACATAGAGGGGTTCAACGTTTATCTGAATTCAAGGTTCATATCTTTTAAACCACTGCTGAAGGCTTTACTGTTGCGAAGACGCCACCTCCACAGATCTGCATCCTTCTTCCCATATCAGAAGATTCAACCATAGCAGAGGTCAACCTACCTATAAACAACATTCATCCATGTCAATTATCCGAACACAAACCTACCATTGCTGCTCTTATAAAGTAGAAAGTCAATTATAGCCTCTAAAAGGCGCTACTAAGTACTAACTGAAACCTTACAGCTTATTATCACGAGTATGAAAACAAAGTTCCACCCAAAAATATCAACTTTAGCTTATCGAACAATGTTTGCAACCTTCTTAATTCTTCTCTTGGGAAATATCAATTGAAACCTTTAATATAAGCTTACTTGGTTAGATATGTGACATTCCCTTTAGCATATGTACATGTTTTCAGATTTAGAGGTACATATATCCGCATAGGTATTAATCATGTATACTAAACGTATACAACTAAAATATTGAACATTATGAGTAATTCGGTTAGCAGATCAAGGAGGAAGAATGAACACAACATAAAAGTTCTATGATGTGTCTGTTCCAAATTTAAAACCTGTAACTACGTCATTGTTTAATGGGTCACAATTAACAACGGGTCATAATGGTGATTCAGTCACTTGATTCCTGTGTTACATAAGTTTGAACTCACCTAAAATGGTTACAGAAGCTTGAAGAATCACGAGTTCAGGTCCTCCGAATTGGTTCGCAATCCAATGCACACCAATCCTTAAACACCCTGCTAGAAAAGTGGCACTTATTCGATTAAAGGATTTAGCTATTGTTGCACATGCATTAATCATATGAATTTGATTTAAACTTCTGAGATCATATGGTATTACAGTAGAGTTTGTATTTGTTTTCATATAAGATCTGCAAGCTTATCTACTTCTTCACAAACGTCAATCGAATCCAGTTCAAAGTATTATGCTCTTGTGCTGGATCCACACATGAATAATCAGTAAAGAACATATAATCATATACAACAATCAGTACATACCTAATAAAGCATAATAGAGAATGACTTCGTGTGTTGGATGCATACATGAATAATCAGTAAATAGCATATAATCAGATACACCAATTACTAAATACCTAATAAAATAATTATAGATAATGATTATCAAGCGAAAGCAAGCTATTTGCTACATTCATATAAGAACTTGAAAAGTTTACCTCAGGATCTCTAATAATTGCTATATGACGTGCGTTTATTGGCCATTTAACACATCAAAGATAAACCTGATCTAATACATCTCGGTATAGTAGAAATGTGGATATTACTCCGATTCAATATTTGACCCTTCCAGACCTTCTTGATAAACGATTGAATCTAATCTTTTGATGTTAATGTTTTTTTGGAAAAAAAATTAAACGATTGAATCTGAATTAAAAAAAAATATCAAAGATATAATGTTTTTTGGGAAAAATTAAACTATTGAATCTGAATTAAAAAAAGATCAAAGATTTAATGTATTTTGATTATGGTTTACATCCCCTATTTTTTATAAAAATGGATGCTTTGTGTGTGTGTTTTGACCCGGGGGGGTTGTGGGGAAAAAATGAGAAAAAAAGGTTTAGACTAATATATATAGCCCCGGTTTAAAAACGCGATTATTAAAAAAAATGCGTTTTCAAAAAACGGAGTACAGCTAATAGTGACGAAATTTAGGAAACTTTTGAGATTTTTTAGGAAAATTTTAAATACTATTGGTTTAAAGATGTGACTGGGATATGACTGGATTAAAAGGTGTGGTTTCAAATCATAATTATACCTATATATAATATATATATATATATATATATATATATTTAATTTAATATGTATTAAACCTATTTTATTATTTAGCATAAAACATCACTTATTTTTACATACGATCATTTCTAGATTACAAATCTTTACAACTTCATCTTCTCCGACCACTTAGTAGTTACTATAGAAAAGTTCATGTATCAAAACACAGCCAGTATCAAAACCCAATTAACAAAAAATTTACATATCATAATAATATTCTATCACAACCACTTAGTTTCAAATTTTAATCACCGCATCACCACTACCCTATCAAACCACTAATCCAACAGTGAAAATTGAAGACCTTATGTGTAAAACCCGTATTTAAAATCCTCAAATATTAAATATGCGTTCTCTCATCTTTAACTTTAATTAAACGTAAATAGTAAATACACAGTCTCAGTTTTATTTAAATATTACAAAAAGTAATTATTCAGAAATAATTGTTAAGTGTCCGAAAATATGGCGTATGTATTACGCGAACATCATTATACCGAAAGAGTTATTAAGTTTTAGAAATTAAAACACGATAAATAGATACGAGTTGGCGTAATAATTAAAAGTCGAAAAAACAAACAAAACCCACAAGGCTTTGGGCCGCCAGCTTGTAGAAAGAAAAGAAGGAAGAAGAATGGGCTGGAGGCCCATTTCTTTTGTCTAGACCGGTTAAAAAAAGGACGGGGGGGAAGGTTTTTAGTTTTAGACAACACACAAAGATAAAAACCCTAATCCAAAAGAAAAAAACGGGGAGTCGTCGTCTTCTTTTTCTTTCTTTGTCTCCTGCCTGCCGACGAAAAAAACAACAAGAAACATACGTGGGTTTTGGTTTGATGTCGTTTGGTTATTTTTTTCTTGTCACGCAAACCAAGGTAAACCCCATCACGTTCTTTTCTCCTTTCTGTTTGATTTAGTCACGAATCATATGGGTATAATAAGAACATGCAGAGTTTGGATTTAATCATGTTTAGTTATTAAAACAGTGGGGGGTCTTGATAGTTGCATGGAAACCGAGAGCATAGAGTTCTCGGTGGGTTTTTTATCTTCACAGAAAGAGTTCTCGGTGGTCCCTTTTGTTGCCCAGCCTCGAACCACAAACCATCAGGGGGTTTCGGTTCAAAACAGTAAGAAACAGGGGTGTTTGGGTTTAAATTTACCACAGCAGTGGTGTTTGGGATTGTCAGGGAGTATGTGGTTGATAGTAGTGGGAACCATTGCACTGGCAGTGGGAACCACTGCACTGGCAGTGGGAACCACTACACTAGCAGTGGAAACACTGCATTAACAGTTGGTAGAATACGACCAATAAACAGTGGGAACTATATGGGGGCAGTGGGGACCACTATTTGTGACGCCAGCATAAGGGGACCACAGCGTAGGTTGTTGGTGGACTCAGTTTGGTTTGACCCGAGATGTGGGTGTCTCGGGGAAAGGTTTTTGGCTCGGATTTCCGAGTACAAGTCAATATAAAATGCAAAGGTTTTACTTAAATGCTTATTGAATCATTTTATTAATTAAGGTATATTACGAAATTAACCGAATTAGAAACGTCTTCATTAATTTTATTAGCAAATTATTGAGGCGATTTTATTTAATTATAATTTAAATGTTGTTTTATTTTAAATGATTTAATAGTTCATGAAACCTTTTTGGAAAACTTTCTATTTCAAGAACCTTTTTATTTTAGGAAACTTTGTAAAACCCGCATGCTTTTACCATGAATAGTACCCTTTAGATCGTACGTACTAGATTAAAACTTTCCTTTTATAGTATGATTACGTTCACGTATTAAAACTTTAAGTATTACGTACGTGTTAGAACACGATAAGTATTTATTACGTATGAACACACATTCAAACAATAATTAATTACGAACATGCGATCATGAAATCATGAACGTAAATTGATCACGAGCTAATATTAATTACGTATATATATTTATTACGAACACGAATAAATATATTAAGTCACGGTTAATATTTAACAAGAACACATAAAACACGAACACGAGAAAACACGAACGAACACTAAAAGAATTAGACTCAGAAAAAGGTACGGGTTACCCCATGTGGGGCCCCCTACCCGCGGCTACACCAAGAAGATGGGCCAAACCCATCAAACTTTTACTAACAAGGGGTTATGGTAAAAACCTTTAGTCATTTTTCACATTACAGTAAAATAACAAAAACCCTAAAAAGATTTTCTCCTTCTCCTTGCTCTCTCTTTGGCCGCCGGATATAAAGACACAAAAGGGGGTGTTCGTTTGAATTTTGATCTTGAATATTGTGCAAGCATTCGTGTGTGTTCATCCTCGTTTGATCCACGCATTTGGTACAACCTTTTTAATCCTTTTCTTTTATGTTTTGATTTAATAAAGTACATAAGATCATGATGTTTTTTAAAAAGCTAATTAAAAACATTAATTAAACATGTAATGGTTAAGGGGTAAATCAAAACGAGGGATTTAGGGATGTTTGATGTGGCCGACGCCTAAACCGAACCCCCAAGGGGTCTCGGTTTGGCTTATGAACCACCACCGAGACCTCATGGTCTCGGTTTGGTGGTGTGGGTCCCACGGCAGCAGCAAACAGGGGGAAACCCCAAAGTGGTTCGGGGTATGGTGTTGATTACAGGTCCGGTTCATGTTTTCTAGTCACGATCCGGTTCATTGTTTATGTTAAGGTTTATGATTTTAATAATCATATGTTAACAATTAAATTAATAAAGCATGACATAATTAATTTAATAAACATGACTTAGGTTATAATTTAATTATTAGATCATGAATTTTTAACCTAAGTGTTTTTATTTTCTAGACTTTGTAATTAATTAATTATTAAAAACCATGATTATAATTAATTAATTAACATGACTTAGGTTATATTATTAATAATTAATAATACATGTTTTTAAACTAAGTATTTAACTTTATTTAATTAAAAACATGATATATTTAATTAAATACTTTTAACCTATAGTTTATTTAAATTACATGTAATAATTAATAAACTATACCTTATATCAATATGACTTAGAAAATAATCAGAAAATACTTAAGCTTATATAATTAGCTTATTTAACCAGCTTATATCTAATTATGAAAACTTTCTATTTTTAGAAACTTATTTAATTAAGGCAGCTAATCTATTTATGGAAACTTTCTATTTTTAGAAACTTATATATTTTAAGAAGTAATTCTATTTTTGGAAACTTTCTATTTTGGGAAACTTTCTATTTTTGGAAACTTTCTATTTTTGGTAACTTTCTATTTTTGGAAACTTTCTATTTTAGGAAACCTGCTATTTTCAGAAAGTTACTTATTATTACACAGTAAGTATAATAATATATGAAATACAAGTAATACTTAATCAGAATAGACAGAATATAAGATAAACACAGTAGAAAGCTTAAAACAGTAAAACATGACATGAACGTATAAAATAAGTTAAGACATGACATAAAACCAGTTACGTATTTAGTAATCAGATACTTATACACGTATGTATTTATGTAGCATTAGTGATACCGAAGTAGGACTCTCTTCCGTTCGTCTTCTTCGTTCACTGGACATAAGGTACGGATTCCCGTCCTTTCAGTATGGATATTCTTTCCTTATTAGGATTTCCCGTATGCAACCAACTGTTTTCCCGTAGTATAAGTTTATATGTTTGATTTGCTTATGTTTAATTTAGAATACCTATAGCCATATACATGCATGACCAGTTTCACCTAGTTATGGAGGTACCATAACCATAACACTAGAGGCACTGGTGTTATGACTTCCCCACGGCGGAGTGATTGCTCGTGGCGTCCCTTCAGCTTTTGGCCATATTATTATATTTATCATGTGGGGCGTATGGGTGCATCCTAGTTACTGGTTTTCAAGCAGATTACTCAGTGTGAATGTGGTGTGTGCCTTGCATCCTTCACAAGGAGCTGATCCCTCCTACCCAAACCAGTATATTAAATTAGAGGCAACCCCTCTAATTTGCATGATGAGGTTACCCCTCCAAGTATTCATGCACGGTGGATTTTCATGGCCTATATTGGCTAATGGTAGAATATAAACAGTTTTTATAAGATAAACATAAGGCTTTTCAAACTATAAAACCAGTTTTACGAAGACTTAACCGGGTTATTCGGGACTTAGTTTCTTCCGCTGTTATATGCTTATATGCTTATATTGTTCATGATTTATTGTACATCCGTGCACTGAGCGTATTGCTTAGCCGTTTTCCTTTCTATGTTCCCAAAACGGCAGGTACTCAGGGACGCTCGTAGACTTTAAGCGTACGTGCATATGGACTGGAAGCTTTCTAGCCTTTCTTTACTTTATGCATTATCTTTCCTTTGATACTCTTGCCATGGAAATTGTTTAGTCCTTTCATTTACAGTACTTATGTTTGTGTGTGATGAGCTTTACTTTTGGACTACCGATGTTTGATTCTGGTATTTCCTTTTATGGTCATGTAATGTTTAGACATTTATCCTTGTATGATTTGATGACACGCCATAATTACGCGTGACATTCCATTATCAAAATGGGGTGTTACAATTATGGTATCAGAGCCAAGGCTTCGACCTGTAGGCTCTCAAAATATGACATGTGAGTAGTGGGTAGCCACTATGGTCTTCCTAGAACTGACAGTCGTTTTCATGCATTCATCATTTTTATGCATACATATATATGTCATTGTCGCAGGTTTATGACTAAGTAATGGTTGGTACAGGACTGGCCCTATTTAGTCGCATGTGTTTTATCGAAACTTTTAAATTTGGGACCGACCCATAGGCGTCCCCTCGACATGTCTATTATTTTGGGTGAACTGACCATAGGCGTTCACTCTCGAGCATACAAAAGTTTTCATAAAACTGCATCATGCATTCATACACAAATTTTCTTGCATAAAATTTTTCTCTGGATTTATTGGTATAAATTTTTTTCAAGTATATATATTTTATGTTTTGATCTGTTTAATCATATGTTTTATGTTATACTGTCAGATGGCAAACACAAACAATCTATGGGGGATGTTTGCAGCTGCTGATGCAAATATGCAAGACATCCTTCATCAGAACGGCAACTATCCTCCCCCGCCTAACATTTTCCCCATGGAAGGAAGGAATCGGCTCATGAGGGAATACTATACCATTAGACAGCGACCTGACGAAGACAGCAATGACTTCATGCAGCGTTTTCTTCGTTATGTCGGTGTCCTGAGAGCAGCTGTGGGCACCACTGAAGAGCAGGCACTACATTTTCGTTGGGCTCTTAATCCAATGATCGCCAATAACTTAGGAGGTGCTCCGTTGGATACGGTAGCACAAGTGGCCGATGCAGCACGTAGACTGGAGATGCTGCAGGAGAGAGATGAGTTCGGGGAAGCTGAGAGACCCGAGAAGAGGTAAACATTTGTATTCAAGCAATGACCAATCCGTATTCTTCTTTATATGTCAATTATTCATCTCTTAAATTGTATCTTCCGGGCAGAAAACTAGGGACCGGTCTCAGCCGGCTACTCAGCAACAGCCTCATCAGCCCAAGGGAAACGGTCAGACTAACGACCGTTCTGCTATGGATAGGCGTGGCGGTAATGATAATTACCGTATCAACGCTGGACACTCCAACGGAAGCAGGTACTAGTACTTACGCATTTTCTTATGATTTCATGTTATAACTCATATTTTGACACTTTAGCAAATCTCTACCAGGAACCATGGAAACGGTAGGGACCAGAACCAGAGAGGTTCGCAGCCTAGCCGTCCAGCTATCACTGGTATTCAATCTTACGATTATTCGCATTGTCCTTTGTACGCTATTATCATGTCTCATGTAAAATGTTTTATCAGGTCCTCAGCCAGCCAGAGCACCTGCTGGAGGATATACTCATCCTCTTTGCTCTACTTGCCACCGTAGGCACCCAGAGCCATGTCGTCGTAACACTGAAGCATGCTTCAAGTGTGGCCTTCCTGGCCATATCATGAAGGACTGCCGTAAGGGCGAGATGGAGGGCACATAGGGACATGCTGATACCAAGCCGCCTCCTACCACTGGACGTGTCTACACGACATCTCGAGACCAGGCCAACAAGTCCACAGGTACCATCACTGGAATCTTGTATATGTATGTTCAAGCTGCGTGTGTTTTGTTCGATACGGGTGCTACTCACTTGGTTATTTCTACTGCTTATGCTAAGAACATTAGGATGCTCCCCATGCCACTAGAGAATAGACTTACTATTTCCACGCCTTTGTGGGACTCTGTATTAATCACCCATGTATACAAGAGTCTTCCCCTAGAATTTAACGATAAGGTTCGTCCTGTTGACGCACTTCCACTGGACATGAATGACTTTGACATGATTTTGGGGATGGATTGGCTATCCAAGCATCATGCTACCATAGACTGTCATTCATATCGAGTTATCTTCGGTGATGTTAATGCACCAGAGTACATTCATAACGGGTTTGTACCCGGACGGTCTGTACAAATCATATCTATCCTGCAAGCGTGTGCACTACTGTCACATGGCTGCGAGGGTTATCTAGCTACGGTTCACGACATGGATGCTGAATCTCCATCAATTCAGGATCAACCAATAGTGTCGGAATTCCAAGATGTATTTCCAGAAGAACTTTCGGGCATACCACCTGCACGAGAAGTGGAATTCAATATCGAGCTTGATGTAGAAAATAATATACGTGTTTAGGAAAACAACGTATAAAAGCGGCAAGTATTAAACTCGACGATTTAGGAAAACCGAAGAATCGAAAAAATGCTGGTTCGTTCTCGAAGGAGGTGTGTGTATTGATGTGCCAATATATAAAATAACAATGTTTGGATTAGTGACGTTTTTGGTTTAAAGAGAGAAAAATAAAAGACGAGCTACGACTACGATTAAACTACGACGTTGACGTAAAACGCGAACGTAAATACGTAAAACGCGACGAAATTAAAAATTAAACCTAAAAATTTATTAAAATATTAAACTAAGTCCTAAATAATATAAATAAGAATAAAAATCCAACAAATATATTTTAAAACCTTTTATTAATTAAATATTCAATTTTTAATGCTAATTAAAGCCCTAAAATCAAATATAATTAACAAAATGCCCAAAATGTTAATTTATTGAACTAATAACTAACTTATATTATTTAAAGACTAAAAAGTATTTTTCCTAAATTTTCAAAACTATTTTTCTATTTTTTAATCACTAAAAACTATTTTTAGACTAAAATAATCATAAAAATAATAAAATAATGCCAAAATTAATTTAACAATTTTAAAAATCCTAAATTACCCTAATGAACAGTAGAAAATTGAAAAAGTTTGAAAAAAGTAAAAATTTGCACTAAAAGACAAAATAGTTTAATAATTAAACCCTAATTAACCTAATTTAATTATAAAAAATAATTAAAACAGTGAACAGTAAATGTTTTTTAAACTAAAAATTTTAAATTAATTTTCTTAATCTATAAAAAATATTAAAACTGAAAAATATTGACTTTTTACACTAAATGACAAAAAACAGTAATTAAAAAGTAATTTAAATAAGCTATTTAATCTAAAAATTGCTTAATGAACAGTAACAGAAAATTAAATTGTACTTAAAAATCAGAAATTAAAAAAGAAAAATAATGGAAAAAGAATTAAGTCTTAACTCTTAATTAAGGGCACAAAAGCCAAAAAAATTTATAAAACTGATAGTGACATGTGATGTTTTCTGTCTTTTAGCAAAGCAGTGGGAATACTTGCACAGGCAGTGGGAATTGAGTTCCCACTGTTAGAACAAAAAAATGGAATCTGGGCACGTTTTGTGCAATATCTTGAGCTTTGATTGGGTTTTCTTGGATACAAGGGCACCCCCACACTCAGTGGAGTGTAGGGAGTCAAAATAAAGCAAAAGACAAGCAGATATAACACAATATGGCACACAAATCAAGGCAATATCAGTTAAAAATGACTATAGGGGGGATCTGGTGGTTTAGAAGGCAACAGTGAGCTTCTAATGTGACATTTTAAACACCAAAAACCTGCCTAATCCTATTACCAGATGAATAAAACCTATAGCACCCTAATTCTTACCTATTTAACCAGCTCCACTTCAAAAACCTAACTCCAGACCCCTAAAACTAGTGTGTGTAGTAGGTAATTAAGTAATGCTAGTGTTACAAGCACCAAGTGAGTTTCTAGTTATGACTACCTATACTTTAATCCACCAAAACTACCATCACATGCATACAATCCTATATTATCACCAATTCTAGCTGTGGGCAAGAATTCAAGGCATCACCATCAACTAAAAATTTATAAGTGACCTATTTTTTAAAGAACCTCAAAAAAAAGAAAAGGAAAACACTTAACTTGATATTTAATGAACTGAAATGAACTAAAAGTGCAAACTAGCTATGTTTAACCTATTAAACTTGTAGCAAACTAATTGAACCTTAGAACCCTATCCTGTGACAGAACTACTGCATGAACCAAACACTAGATAACATTTTATAAGCACCAAATTTCAAAGAACAAACTACAAACCAAACTAAGAATAATCCTAAACTAGCATGGACATTCATTCATTATCTGAAAATCACAAGTTGAAATAGAAAATTGCACTAAGAATGATACATAACAAAACTCACAACTTAGTTTCCACAAACTAGTTCAAAACAGAAATCTAGGGGGTTCAAGCCTAAACCTGGCTTGACCTTTGTTCAAGTCAAGTTATCAGAAGCTGATGCCTTCCCTGGATGTGTGGTTTGAAGAACAGATTTGGGATGAAACTCTTGGTGAGTAGTCTACAGCAGACCAAAGAGAAACATGAAGGAGAATGGAGAAAATGCTCTTTTTCTCTTCTTTCTTTAATACCTGCAATCCAAAAAAAAAAAGAAAAACACAAAAACTTCAAGCCCAAATAAGTGCTCAATAAGCTATTGTCAGGCAGCTTATTGGGTACTTATATGAACAGTAAGATCATAAGACAAGGACACCAAATTTTCTGAAAAATCTTCAAACCAAAAACTTTTGAACTATAAGCAAATCACAAACTTGAAAACCACTCTTTTAGAAACTGATTGTTTCTTACAAAATTTAACAGCTTAAGGAATCTTAATAGGCTTATGTGGGTGTCAATCCACACAAATCAATAAGTCTCAGCAAGCCGGATCCCAAACTAACTTTTATCAGAAACTTTAAAAAGAAACTTTGATAAAGATTAAGCTAATATTGCAAGATAAACTTCAAATCATTACACTACGAAAACAAATTAAAAGGAACTCAGCTTTTGTACCAAACTTAAAACAATTTTTTCATTAATTAAAAATTCTTACAAAGAGGCTGGAACCAAGAAAACCAAGTCACATGCGACTTGGTATTTATATACATGATTAAAGAAGACTACAACTAAAACCCTAATGTCTGAATTCCCATTCTTGCCCTTGAACGAATATTTTGAAGATGCCTTGAAGATGCTGATTTTTGAAGCTTGTTCTTGGTTGCCATGTGATGGGTACAGTGTACTTGGGGCTTCTCATCCGTTGGATTGGAGTAGGGAACAAGCAAATCCATCACAGCCATTTGTTGGGTCAAACAATCTTGGATGGTAGTGACAACATGTGAATGATGTGAGCTGGAGAGGGACAAAAGGACGTGTGGTCACTTTCTGGGTGTAAGGGAGTGTTGGGGATTGGGTAATTAACATTTTACCCAAGGTTAATTGGGTTTTTAGTGAGGGGAGAGGGTGATTAGGTCTGGGTTGGTTCTAGGGTTTATGGAGATAATGAACAATGGATTAGGGGATTTAATCCCAACAGTGCACGTTTCCCTTTCCTATTTAATATATAAAATCCCGTTTAAAAAGTTAATGGGGTTGACTTGGTGACTGGGTGGTTTGACTTGGGCCGGGTATAGGGTGATTGTTTGGGCTATTGGTGGGTTTTGTGGGGGTATTTGGTGGATTTGGGTCGGGTTTGGGTTTGGTTTATGGCAAAAGTAACCCCCTGTCTTCCAGATTTGTGTCACTTCATATTTAAACAGCATATTAGTACTTTCCCTTTGTTAATAACTATAGCCATGTTGTCAAAAATGGCATAAGTAATTTCCAAACGTTAAATAAGGACCAATGGTGTAATAAATGAAATTTTCAAGGGCCAATATTGTAATATCTTATCATTTTAGGGACCCACATGTAATATTGAGGATTTACAGGGGTATAAAATGACAAGTCTTCAATTCTTGAGGGACCAATCTTGTCAATCTTCAAAACTTCAAGGACTTGATAGGAAAATCATGATTCGGGTCCGGTTCTTTGTGTGGCTTCGTTTCCCGTGTTCGTTTTTGCTTGATTCCTTTGATCTTTTGGTGAATTCACGATATCCGTACCTGAAATACACAATGAACAAACACAGGCACATTTTTGGGTATTTTGATGATATTTTAAGCGTTTTAAGCCCGATTTGGACGATGAGACTATGTATAAATACAGTCTCATCACTCCCTCATACTAAACCATTGCCGTGTCCCCACGCAATGCTAGAATTAAGTATCGTATCATTTCCAAAATTCATTTTATGATGACTTTTATTCAAGACATAAATTTAAATAAACTACTACATGCGTTTTAGACATAATGTATTGTTTTCATCATAATAAAGTGACTTTTGGGATCATAGAACAAGAACACGTGAATGCTTCGTTAGAAATAATTTCGTCGTCCTTGATTTTCACCCAATTCCATGCTAAGCGTGTAACGAGATCATTGTTATTATAAGTTAGCAACACGTACACATCTCATGAGTGTTAATTACGAACCTAAACTCCCTTATTCCTACTTGGTATCTCTTATATTTTATTTTGTCTTAATGATCACGAGGATACATCATTGACTTACGCGTGAATAGAGATTAAGTCTAAAAATAGAAACTTAACGGTGTAACCAAAATCATTAAATCAATAATTCATCCCAATAGACAACGATGTCAAAAAATTAAGTCAACAAGAAGGATCGATAAACACGGTTTTATAACGGTTTTGAACATGAGACTTATTACCAAGACTTTTATACGCCCCCTAACGGAAGGGCCTTATTATCTTTGGTTTACCTCCATCTTTTATTCAACTTCGCCATGGAGCTTTTATTATGACTTCGGTCTTGCCTTGCCTTTTATTATCCGCCTCATCGGTGGTTTTATTAGCCAAAGACGTATATCCTCACGCTAAAGCGAATTTTGGATCTTTAAAGCTTCGAAGATTAAGGCTTGATTCACTTTCAATTTGGGCATAGATTTTTCGGCCTTGTGAGCTTTAAATTTTTGCTTAATTTAGGTGAGCACTTGAAATCTTATTATTAGGTGAAGCTTTCGATTATTCGGGTGCCAATATTTCAAAACCGTGACGCTGGCGATACCTTAATGTTTTCCCAATTTAATTACATGGAAGCTACCAAAACAAATTAGAAACCCAACAATAGTGACTAAACCGCCAAATCAATATTTATTAAAAATTTATTATACAAAAGCGTTGGGAGAATAAGCTAATAATTACTACACATGAGATCGTGACGATTACGAGACTTATAAATAACTCTATCATTTCTCGTCCTCATTAAAGATACTTAGCCTAAAAAGTTAAGGAATCGAAGTTAAGTGCTCAACACGCACGGTCGAGTCAAAAATTACTCTCATTCTCATCATCGGAAAACCTACATTCGTGTCTTAAACACTTATGAAAAACTAGAAAAATTTTAAAATTTGGCCATTTTTAGCCTTATTTGCAACAAAACGATAACAAAAAGATGAATATTGGATTGCGTGTTGACGTAAGCAAGGTGAAGTATCTACTCACCCCCCATACTAAAACTAAACATTGTCCTCAATGTTTCGAGTCTAGGGGTGTAAACACCCCCATACTAGAGACGAAGTCGAATGCTTAATCTCAAGCATGGAAAGGGTAAAACGAATAACCTAAAAGCCGTTTATGAATTATGCTAATAAGATAAACGTTAGAACATAAATGGATATCATCGGATATCGGAATCTCCAAAGGCAACGATCGAAGCTCGAGTGATCCGTAAAACGAACACGAGAGGCTTCAATGATGACGATGAAGCTAATGAATCACAATCACAAACAACCACGGAACAAAGGTTGGAAGAGCACAAGTCCCCTCGTTACATTAACTAAGAAAGCAATAATATGTACAAGGATAAGCATGAAAATCCCCCACGAGGCACCTTGTTTTTGATAACCGAGTCAAAAGCTCGACTCGAATCCCCATAAATGTGATCATTTAGGGATAATCTTGGTATGGTCATTTTTAGTGGGACTTACATGATAAACAAGGCCCAAAAGTACGTGGAGTACTTTAAAAACCCGATATACGAATACCGGGGTCAAAGATAGCGTCCTCGTTTTCGGATGAAAGACGAAACAACTCTACTTCAACACAAACCCCAATGGGGTAGAAGAAAAGAGATAAGAAGTAGAAAGGTGGGGCAATGGTTAAGGAAACATAATGAGCTACTCGAGGTAGACTCACACCAAGCAAACGAAAAGATTTTCCATTTATTGCATCGGTGGAAGACCGAGATTTCCCTTTACAAGCAATTCCGGGATCGTAAATCTCGTCCTCGGTGGAGAAATGGGAGGGAACATTTGGGGCTTCCCCCACACTAAAACCACACACACCATCGTCAAAAGGAGTAGACGAGGTGGTAGCACTCATATAACGCGGTGATGACGGAGTTAAACATGTAGAAAAATCTTTTAAAACATTTTTAAAATCTTTTCCTTTTTCATCATTTTTAAACTCTTTATGAAAACCCGATTTAATGATGTCGAAAATATTTGGCGTGTCAAATTCAAAATTAGTTGCGCTAAAAATCCTCACATTTAAGTCATTGGTGGGAGGGGGTGGTGGATTATATAAGTTCTCAAAATGTTTATCAATAAAGAACACCGCCCCCTCAGGGTCTACATACTCGTCATCCTCATGAACGACGATCTCGTCGATTTCTTCATCAAAGATAGGCTTGTCAAACCAAGGTTTGTCATTCTCCTCCTTGAGTATCTTAGAAACTCTCTCGAAAAGATCACGATCACGCACGAATCCATCATTCTTTTGTGGGGATCGTTGATAAGTTAGATCCTCACGAATGTGGTGAACGTAATTCTCATTTGAGGAGTGTTGATTATGTAACTCCTCGAGAATTGGATTTTTAGGGGTCACATGAGTTGGTTCGTCATCGAAAATAAGACGTTCCAACTCATTTAGTTCATCCTCGATTTTGGAAAGATCGACCTCACTCGTAGGTGGAAGTGAAGGCATAAGAGCTAGCTCTCGTTCAATGATTTCCTCAATCTCGGGATCAAACTCATAATCATCGTACTTCACATGTTTCTTCTTAGGAGAATCAAAAATTGCATGTGGATTTCGAAGTACGTGATCAATCTCGGCAAAATCGCCATCGTCATCGTCAAAGAAAGAGTCGATGTGAGCACTCACAACCATGGTCTTACAAGTCGAATGACTATGCTTAGGTGACTTTTCTAAGACGAGAGGATCGATGTCGATAAACCCTTTAGCCTCAACGGGTGTTGGGCTAGGCAAAGGAGGCACTTCGATGGAGTTAGAAGTTGAAGCCTCAAAGACGTGGTCCTTCGAAGGTGGTGAAGACGAGCCCATATTGGTCTTTGTCGTGATGGCACTAACGTCGCCCTTCGGAATTGGTGTTTCACTTGTTTCGCTAAAAACATCCCAAAGTGAGTTTTCATCCATAAATTTACACATACCCTTTTGAATTAGGTACACGTATTCTTTATCATCAAAATCATCATCTTTAAAACCGTTTTTCTTAATTCTTTCAAAACATGCATCAAGCTTCATTCTTTCCGCTAAAGTAAACATTTTGAAATCATTAGAATTTGAATCATTAGGTTTTGAAACCTCGGTTTTTTCATTCTCATTAAATCCTTAGGATTTTCTAGCGAAAAAGTCTATTTTATCATCCCCATATCTCATAGTAAGTCTCCCCTCGTGAACGTCGATTACGGTTCTAGCCGTCGATAAGAATGGTCGGCCTGAAATAATGGGACATTTAGGGTCACACTCGTAATCGGATATAACGAAATCCGCGGGAAAAACAAACTTTCCAATCCTAACATAGACATCTTCGGCTATTCCAATTGGTATAAGTGGAGTACAATTTGCAAGCTCGATTGTCATGTTCGTGGGGGTAAGCGAAGGAAATCTCATCAATTTCCAAAGAGAATGAGGCATGAGATTGATGCTAGCACCTAAATCGGCAAGGGCTAAACATCCCTCAATCTCGGAAAAATCACAAGGTAGTAGAAACTGGCCCGGATCCTTTTCCTTTCTCGGCATACGCCTTTTGGGTTTTTTAAGAAGGATCGATGCACAAGTTTCTTCAAGGGTTACTTTGGTAAGGTCGACAAAGCTCTCTTTTTGAACCGTGGATGGAATTTGAGGTACACGAGGGTGTGCACTCTTTTCCTTGGTCACCACGTTCACCCCATCGACTTTAGAACAAGAAGACGTCTTAGAAGTCGAGGGTTGAGAGGGATAAACAACACGGAATCCTTCAAGGTTAGGGGTAATCACACGACCTTTCTCACGAGACGAGGCGGCTTTACATTGTTCTTTCGGATTAGCAACGGTGTCACTAGGTAACGAACTCGATGACGCACCCGAGGACTTGTTCATTATGTCCGAAAACATCTTTTTAATATCAATTTGCCCTTGCTCAATCTTCGTATTTTGCAATTTCAAAGTATTTGTAAAGTCGTTTTTCAAAGTACCAATTTCTCCCTCTAATCGCCTCATATTAGCCTCATTCATTTTCATGTAATTTTGAAAATCGTTTGACGAACTATTTTGATTAGAATTAAAGTTCTCTTGGTTTTGATTACTTCTTTGAAAATTGTTTTGATTCCCACTTGAAAAATTGTTACCTTGATTGTTATCTCTATTTTGCCAAGTTATATTACGACCTTGATTATAACCTCCTTGATTTTGATTCGAAAAATTTCCTTGTTGATTGTTTCCATGAAAATTGTTTCGATTTTGAAAATTGTTGCCTTGGTTATAATTGCCTTGTTGTGATGGACCCGCGTTATTTTGATTTGAAAAATTGTTGTTTAACGCACTCACATTCGACGTTTGGCCATCCGCAGCCGCACACTCGTAATAATTATGAGGTCCACCACAAAACGTACACGAAACCTCAACCGCTTTCACCGTAGCGGGAGCGTCTTTCTTTTGCTTCTCAACGAGAAAAGACGTGAACACATTCGTCAACTTGTCGACTTTCGCATCAACTCTCTCAATGTCGCGATTAGAACTACTAACATTGGCGACATTGGCAACACTCGGTGCATTGCGGAGTTGGTAAACCTTGGATCGGTTTTCGATAATTACCAATGCATCTTTCGGAGTTTTACACAAAAAGTTGCCACTGGCGGCGGAATTCAACGAGTCTTGTTCGTGAAAATTAAGACCGTTGTAAAACGTATCGATTTGGTGCAACTCGGAAAAACCATGGTGAGGACATTGCCTAAGCAATTCCTTAAAACGATCCCACGCGTCTCTAAAAGATTCATTCGGTTTTTGCTCAAATTTCGTAATCTCGTTTTTGAAAAACGTTGTCTTAGACGGTGGGAAAAAATAATTAACGAACTTGGAAACGAGATCCTTCCACGTAACTATCGAATTAGGTGGCTCTTTCTCGTACCAATCCTTGGCGGCACCATCGAGCGAGTACGGAAAAAGCATAAGCTTGACGACATCGGTGTCGACGTTCTTAAACTTGCTCGTGGCCAAAAGACGATCAAAATTCCGAATATGGTCGTGAGGATTATCGGCTTCACGACCTCGAAACTTCGTAGCTTGGATCAACGAAAGCATTCCGCTCTTAATCTCAAAATTCTCCGCCTCGATAGCGGGAATTACGATCGCGTCTCCATAACCCTCGGTGGGCGCTTGGAGCAATTCCATCATAGAACGATTGTCGGCCATCTCGTCTAAGGTCTCTTCAACAACGATATTAGGAACGTCGGTTTCTAATTCTCGTCTAGGTCGTCGATTCCTTCGATTACGATTGCGTCGATTCGAAGCTTCACTAGAATTGGAATAATCCTTCGATCAAGTGCGCATGCACTAAGCGTAGAATGGGTGGTAGCAAAGAAGATTCTTTTTGCGGTTTTTCGATTTTTTCAATTTTTTTGGTTTTTGATTATTTTTTAAATTTTTTTGGATTTTTGAATGTATTACGTAGACACAAATCTACAAATCTCCCCTCGAATCGACTTTCTCGATTAAAGGAGCCTCAAAGAATGAAAACGATCACGTGGAGTGAACGTTTTCGATGACTTTAGAACGTTGGTGGAACACCAAAACGTTCAAGAGGGTTTAATCTTGAAAACACAAGCAAATATAATATACGTAGATAATACTTGGGCGGCAAACCCTCGATTAGCCTTCTTTCTCAAAACACGCACAAGCAAGCGGAGGAAACGAGGCGGCGCGAAGTACTTAAGAGCCTTTTTCCTTTAGGTCGTGAAATACAACCGCCTTATACCCACCTTATAGTTTGTGTTAATTGAAATTAAGCCTCACGAAAGTATTTATCTATTTTGCCTTTAAACTTTTGCTTTAGATTCGAATACAATGATCGAGTGATGAAATCCCGAATCAAGGTTGCGTTTTCACGCTTTTGGAGTACTTGTATATTTATTGTTCTTACGTAGTACAATATAGTAATAATATATTCACAATAAAAACGAAAACCAATATATCTACAATATAATAAGATTGTTGTGTGTTTAATTTAGGAAAATTAAACACGATTTATTTGGATATTATAATATAATAATGAAAAATAACAAAAATGAGTATGTACGATATTCACGCTTTCTAAAAAATGAAAAGCAAAAACGCACTACTCACACAAAAACGATACTAATAATAATGGCACACTAAACACCTCCCCGGCAGCGGCGCCAAAAATTTGATGTAGAAAATAATATAGGTGTTTAGGAAAACAACGTATAAAAGCGGCAAGTATTAAACTCGACGATTTAGGAAAACCGAAGAATCGAATAAATGCGGGTTCGTTCTCGAAGGAGGTGTGTGTATTGATGTGCCAATATATAAAATAACAATGTTTGGATTAGTGACGTTTTTGGTTTAAAGAGAGAAAAATAAAAGACGAGCTACGACTACGATTAAACTACGACGTTGACGTAAAACGCGAACGTAAATACGTAAAACGCGACGAAATTAAAAATTAAACCTAAAAATTTATTAAAATATTAAACTAAGTCTTAAATAATATAAATAAGAATAAAAATCCAACAAATATATTTTAAAACCTTTTATTAATTAAATATTCAATTTTTAATGCTAATTAAAGCCCTAAAATCAAATATAATTAACAAAATGCCCAAAATGTTAATTTATTGAACTAATAACTAACTTATATTATTTAAAGACTAAAAAGTATTTTTCCTAAATTTTCAAAACTATTTTTCTATTTTTTAATCACTAAAAACTATTTTTAGACTAAAATAATCATAAAAATAATAAAATAATATCAAAATTAATTTAACAATTTTAAAAATCCTAAATTACCCTAATGAACAGTAGAAAATTGAAAAAGTTTGAAAAAAGTAAAAATTTGCACTAAAAGACAAAATAGTTTAATAATTAAACCCTAATTAACCTAATTTAATTATAAAAAATAATTAAAACAGTGAACAGTAAATGTTTTTTAAACTAAAAATTTTAAATTAATTTTCTTAATCTATAAAAAATATTAAAACTGAAAAATATTGACTTTTTACACTAAATGACAAAAAACAGTAATTAAAAAGTAATTTAAGTAAGCTATTTAATCTAAAAATTGCTTAATGAACAGTAACAGAAAAATAAATTGTACTTAAAAATCAGAAATTAAAAAAGAAAAATAATGGAAAAAGAATTAAGTCTTAACTCTTAATTAAGGGCACAAAAGCCAAAAAAATTTATAAAACTGATAGTGACATGTGATGTTTTCTGTCTTTTAGCAAAGCAGTGGGAATACTTGCACAGGCAGTGGGAATTGAGTTCCCACTGTTAGAACAAAAAAATGGAATCTGGGCACGTTTTGTGCAATATCTTGAGCTTTGATTGGGTTTTCTTGGATACAAGGGCACCCCCACACTCAGTGGAGTGTAGGGAGTCAAAATAAAGCAAAAGACAAGCAGATATAACACAATATGGCACACAAATCAAGGCAATATCAGTTAAAAATGACTATAGGGGGGATCTGGTGGTTTAGAAGGCAACAATGAGCTTCTAATGTGACATTTTAAACACCAAAAACCTGCCTAATCCTATTACTAGATGAATAAAACCTATAGCACCCTAATTCTTACCTATTTAACCAGCTCCACTTCAAAAACCTAACTCCAGACCCCTAAAACTAGTGTGTGTAGTAGGTAATTAAGTATTGCTAGTGTTACAAGCACCAAGTGAGTTTCTAGTTATGACTACCTATACTTTAATCCACCAAAACTACCATCACATGCATACAATCCTATATTATCACCAATTCTAGCTGTGGGCAAGAATTCAAGGCATCACCATCAACTAAAAATTTATAAGTGACCTATTTTTTAAAGAACCTCAAAAAAAAGAAAAGGAAAACACTTAACTTGATATTTAATGAACTGAAATGAACTAAAAGTGCAAACTAGCTATGTTTAACCTATTAAACTTGTAGCAAACTAATTGAACCTTAGAACCCTATCCTGTGACAGAACTACTGCATGAACCAAACACTAGATAACATTTTATAAGCACCAAATTTCAAAGAACAAACTACAAACCAAACTAAGAATAATCCTAAACTAGCATGGACATTCATTCATTATCTGAAAATCACAAGTTGAAATAGAAAATTGCACTAAGAATGATACATAACAAAACTCACAACTTAGTTTCCACAAACTAGTTCAAAACAGAAATCTAGGGGGTTCAAGCCTAAACCTGGCTTGACCTTTGTTCAAGTCAAGTTATCAGAAGCTGATGCCTTCCCTGGATGTGTGGTTTGAAGAACAGATTTGGGATGAAACTCTTGGTGAGTAGTCTACAGCAGACCAAAGAGAAACATGAAGGAGAATGGAGAAAATGCTCTTTTTCTCTTCTTTCTTTAATACCTGCAATCCAAAAAAAAAAGAAAAACACGAAAACTTCAAGCCCAAATAAGTGCTCAATAAGCTATTGTCAGGCAGCTTATTGGGTACTTATATGAACAGTAAGATCATAAGACAAGGACACCAAATTTTCTGAAAAATCTTCAAACCAAAAACTTTTGAACTATAAGCAAATCACAAACTTGAAAACCACTCTTTTAGAAACTGATTGTTTCTTACAAAATTTAACAGCTTAAGGAATCTTAATAGGCTTATGTGGGTGTCAATCCACACAAATCAATAAGTCTCAGCAAGCCGGATCCCAAACTAACTTTTATCAGAAACATTAAAAAGAAACTTTGATAAAGATTAAGCTAATATTGCAAGATAAACTTCAAATCATTACACTACGAAAACAAATTAAAAGGAACTCAGCTTTTGTACCAAACTTAAAACAATTTTTTCATTAATTAAAAATTCTTACAAAGAGGCTGGAACCAAGAAAACCAAGTCACATGCGACTTGGTATTTATATACATGATTAAAGAAGACTACAACTAAAACCCTAATGTCTGAATTCCCATTCTTGCCCTTGAACGAATATTTTGAAGATGCCTTGAAGATGTTGATTTTTGAAGCTTGTTCTTGGTTGCCATGTGATGGGTACAGTGTACTTGGGGCTTCTCATCCGTTGGATTGGAGTAGGGAACAAGCAAATCCATCACAGCCATTTGTTGGGTCAAACAATCTTGGATGGTAGTGACAACATGTGAATGATGTGAGCTGGAGAGGGACAAAAGGACGTGTGGTCACTTTCTGGGTGTAAGGGAGTGTTTGGGATTGGGTAATTAACATTTTACCCAAGGTTAATTGGGTTTTTAGTGAGGGGAGAGGGTGATTAGGTCTGGGTTGGTTCTAGGGTTTATGGAGATAATGAACAATGGATTAGGGGATTTAATCCCAACAGTGCATGTTTCCCTTTCCTATTTAATATATAAAATCCCGTTTAAAAAGTTAATGGGGTTGACTTGGTGACTGGGTGGTTTGACTTGGGCCGGGTATAGGGTGATTGTTTGGGCTATTGGTGGGTTTTATGGGGGTATTTGGTGGATTTGGGTCGGGTTTGGGTTTGGTTTATGGCAAAAGTGACCCCCTGTCTTCCAGATTTGTGTCACTTCATATTTAAACAGCATATTAGTACTTTCCCTTTGTTAATAACTATAGCCATGTTGTCAAAAATGGCATAAGTAATTTCCAAACGTTAAATAAGGACCAATGGTGTAATAAATGAAATTTTCAAGGGCCAATATTGTAATATCTTATCATTTTAGGGACCCACATGTAATATTGAGGATTTACAGGGGTATAAAATGACAAGTCTTCAATTCTTGAGGGACCAATCTTGTCAATCTTCAAAACTTCAAGGACTTGATAGGAAAATCATGATTCGGGTCCGGTTCTTTGTGTGGCTTCGTTTCCCGTGTTCGTTTTTGCTTGATTCCTTTGATCTTTTGGTGAATTCACGATATCCGTACCTGAAATACACAATGAACAAACACAGGCACATTTTTGGGTATTTTGATGATATTTTAAGCGTTTTAAGCCCGATTTGGACGATGAGACTATGTATAAATACAGTCTCATCACTCCCCCATACTAAACCATTGCCGTGTCCCCACGCAATGCTAGAATTAAGTATCGTAGCATTTCCAAAATTCATTTTATGATGACTTTTATTCAAGACATAAATTTAAATAAACTACTACATGCGTTTTAGACATAATGTATTGTTTTCATCATAATAAAGTGACTTTTGGGATCATAGAACAAGAACACGTGAATGCTTCGTTAGAAATAATTTCGTCGTCCTCGATTTTCACCCAATTCCATGCTAAGCGTGTAACGAGATCATTGTTATTATAAGTTAGCAACACGTACACATCTCATGAGTGTTAATTACGAACCTAAACTCCCTTATTCCTACTTGGTATCTCTTATATTTTATTTTGTCTTAATGATCACGAGGATACATCATTGACTTACGCGTGAATAGAGATTAAGTCTAAAAATAGAAACTTAACGGTGTAACCAAAATCATTAAATCAATAATTCATCCCAATAGACAACGATGTCAAAAAATTAAGTCAACAAGAAGGATCGATAAACACGGTTTTATAACGGTTTTGAACATGAGACTTATTACCAAGACTTTTATACGCCCCCTAACGGAAGGGCCATATTATCTTTGGTTTACCTCCATCTTTTATTCAACTTCGCCATGGAGCTTTTATTATGACTTCGGTCTTGCCTTGCCTTTTTTTATCCGCCTCATCGGTGGTTTTATTAGCCAAAGACGTATATCCTCACGCTAAAGCGAATTTTGGATCTTTAAAGCTTCGAAGATTAAGGCTTGATTCACTTTCAATTTGGGCATAGATTTTTCGGCCTTGTGAGCTTTAAATTTTTGCTTAATTTAGGTGAGCACTTGAAATCTTATTATTAGGTGAAGCTTTCGATTATTCGGGTGCCAATATTTCAAAATCGTGACGCTGGCGATACCTTAATGTTTTCCCAATTTAATTACATGGAAGCTACCAAAACAAATTAGAAACCCAACAATAGTGACTAAACCGCCAAATCAATATTTATTAAAAATTTATTATACAAAAGCGTTGGGAGAATAAGCTAATAATTACTACACATGAGATCGTGACGATTACGAGACTTATAAATAACTCTATCATTTCTCGTCCTCATTAAAGAGACTTAGCCTAAAAAGTTAAGGAATCGAAGCTAAGTGCTCAACACGCCCGGTCGAGTCAAAAATTACTCTCATTCTCATCATCGGAAAACCTACATTCGTGTCTTAAACACTTATGAAAAACTAGAAAAATTTTAAAATTTGGCCATTTTTAGCCTTATTTGCAACAAAACGATAACAAAAAGATGAATATTGGATTGCGTGTTGACGTAAGCAAGGTGAAGTATCTACTCACCCCCATACTAAAACTAAACATTGTCCTCAATGTTTCGAGTCTAGGGGTGTAAACACCCCCATACTAGAGACGAAGTCGAATGCTTAATCTCAAGCATGGAAAGGGTAAAACGAATAACCTAAAAGCCGTTTATGAATTATGCTAATAAGATAAACGTTAGAACATAAATGGATATCATCGGATATCGGAATCTCCAAAGGCAACGATCGAAGCTCGAGTGATCCGTAAAACGAACACGAGAGGCTTCAATGATGACGATAAAGCTAATGAATCACAATCACAAACAACCACGGAACAAAGGTTGGAAGAGCACAAGTCCCCTCGTTACATTAACTAAGAAAGCAATAATATGTACAAGGATAAGCATGAGAATCCCCCACGAGGCACCTTGTTTTTGATAACCGAGTCAAAAGCTCGACTCGAATCCCCATAAATGTGATCATTTAGGGATAATCTTGGTATGGTCATTTTTAGTGGGACTTACATGATAAACAAGGCTCAAAAGTACGTGGAGTACTTTAAAAACCCGATATACGAATACCGGGGTCAAAGATAGCGTCCTCGTTTTCGGATGAAAGACGAAACAACTCTACTTCAACACAAACCCCAATGGGGTAGAAGAAAAGAGATAAGAAGTAGAAAGGTGGGGCAATGGTTAAGGCAACATAATGAGCTACTCGAGGTAGACTCACACCAAGCAAACGAAAAGATTTTCCATTTATTGCATCGGTGGAAGACCGAGATTTCCCTTTACAAGCAATTCCGGGATCGTAAATCTCGTCCTCGGTGGAGAAATGGGAGGGAACATTTGGGGCTTCCCCCACACTAAAACCACACACACCATCGTCAAAAGGAGTAGACGAGGTGGTAGCACTCATATAACGCGGTGATGACGGAGTTAAACATGTAGAAAAATCTTTTAAAACATTTTTAAAATCTTTTCCTTTTTCATCATTTTTAAACTCTTTATGAAAACCCGATTTAATGATGTCGAAAATATTTGGCGTGTCAAATTCAAATATAGTTGCGCTAAAAATCCTCACATTTAAGTCATTGGTGGGAGGGGGTGGTGGATTATATAAGTTCTCAAAATGTTTATCAATAAAGAACACCGCCCCCTCAGGGTCTACATACTCGTCATCCTCATGAACGTCGATCTCGTCGATTTCTTCATCAAAGATAGGCTTGTCAAACCAAGGTTTGTCATTCTCCTCCTTGAGTATCTTAGAAACTCTCTCGAAAAGATCACGATCACGCACGAATCCATCATTCTTTTGTGGGGATCGTTGATAAGTTAGATCCTCACGAATGTGGTGAACGTAATTCTCATTTGAGGAGTGTTGATTAGGTAACTCCTCGAGAATTGGATTTTTAGGGGTCACATGAGTTTTTTCGTCATCGAAAATAAGACGTTCCAACTCATTTAGTTCATCCTCGATTTTGGAAAGATCGACCTCACTCGTAGGTGGAAGTGAAGGCATAAGAGCTAGCTCTCGTTCAATGATTTCCTCAATCTCGGGATCAAACTCATAATCATCGAACTTCACATGTTTCTTCTTAGGAGAATCAAAAATTGCATGTGGATTTCGAAGTACGTGATCAATCTCGGCAAAATCGCCATCGTCATCGTCAAAGAAAGAGTCGATGGGAGCACTCACAACCATGGTCTTACAAGTCGAATGACTATGCTTAGGTGACTTTTCTAAGACGAGAGGATCGATGTCGATAAACCCTTTAGCCTCAACGGGTGTTGGGCTAGGCAAAGGAGGCACTTCGATGGAGTTAGAAGTTGAAGACTCAAAGACGTGGTCCTTCGAAGGTGGTGAAGACGAGCCCATATTGGTCTTTGTCGTGATGGCACTAACGTCGCCCTTCGGAATTGGTGTTTCACTTGTTTCGCTAAAAACATCCCAAAGTGAGTTTTCATCCATAAATTTACACATACCCTTTTGAATTAGGTACACGTATTCTTTATCATCAAAATCATCATCTTTAAAACCGTTTTTCTTAATTCTTTCAAAACATGCATCAAGCTTCATTCTTTCCGCTAAAGTAAACATTTTGAAATCATTAGAATTTGAATCATTAGGTTTTGAAACCTCGGTTTTTTCATTCTCATTAAATCCTTGGGATTTTCTAGCGAAAAAGTTTATTTTATCATCCCCATATCTCATAGTAAGTCTCCCCTCGTGAACGTCGATTACGGTTCTAGCCGTCGATAAGAATGGTCGGCCTGAAATAATGGGACATTTAGGGTCACACTCGTAATCGGATATAACGAAATCCGCGGGAAAAACAAACTTTCCAATCCTAACATAGACATCTTCGGCTATTCCAATTGGTATAAGTGGAGTACAATTTGCAAGCTCGATTGTCATGTTCGTGGGGGTAAGCGAAGGCAATCTCATCAATTTCCAAAGAGAATGAGGCATGAGATTGATGCTAGCACCTAAATCGGCAAGGGCTAAACATCCCTCAATCTCGGAAAAATCACAAGGTAGTAGAAACTGGCCCGGATCCTTTTCCTTTCTCGGCATACGCCTTTTGGGTTTTTTAAGAAGGATCGATGCACAAGTTTCTTCAAGGGTTACTTTGGTAAGGTCGACAAAGCTCTCTTTTTGAACCGTGGATGGAATTTGAGGTACACGAGGGTGTGCACTCTTTTCCTTGGTCGCCACGTTCACCCCATCGACTTTAGAACAAGAAGACGTCTTAGAAGTCGAGGGTTGAGAGGGATAAACAACACGGAATCCTTCAAGGTTAGGGGTAATCACACGACCTTTCTCACGAGACGAGGCGGCTTTACATTGTTCTTTCGGATTAGCAACGGTGTCACTAGGTAACGAACTCGATGACGCACCCGAGGACTTGTTCATTATGGCCGAAAACATCTTTTTAATATCAATTTGCCCTTGCTCAATCTTCGTATTTTGCAATTTCAAAGTATTTGTAAAGTCGTTTTTCAAAGTACCAATTTCTCCCTCTAATCGCCTCATATTAGCCTCATTCATTTTCATGTAATTTTGAAAATCGTTTGACGAACTATTTTGATTAGAATTAAAGTTCTCTTGGTTTTGATTACTTCTTTGAAAATTGTTTTGATTCCCACTTGAAAAATTGTTACCTTGATTGTTATCTCTATTTTGCCAAGTTATATTACGACCTTGATTATAACCTCCTTGATTTTGATTCGAAAAATTTCCTTGTTGATTGTTTCCATGAAAATTGTTTCGATTTTGAAAATTGTTGCCTTGGTTATAATTGCCTTGTTGTGATGGACCCGCGTTATTTTGATTTGAAAAATTGTTGTTTAACGCACTCACATTCGACGTTTGGCCATCCGCAGCCGCACACTCGTAATAATTATGAGGTCCACCACAAAACGTACACGAAACCTCAACCGCTTTCACCGTAGCGGGAGCGTCTTTCTTTTGCTTCTCAACGAGAAAAGACGTGAACACATTCGTCAACTTGTCGACTTTCGCATCAACTCTCTCAATGTCGCGATTAGAACTACTAACATTGGCGACATTGGCAACACTCGGTGCATTGCGGAGTTGGTAAACCTTGGATCGGTTTTCGATAATTACCAATGCATCTTTCGGAGTTTTACACAAAAAGTTGCCACTGGCGGCGGAATTCAACGAGTCTTGTTCGTGAAAATTAAGACCGTTGTAAAACGTATCGATTTGGTGCAACTCGGAAAAACCATGGTGAGGACATTGCCTAAGCAATTCCTTAAAACGATCCCACGCGTCTCTAAAAGATTCATTCGGTTTTTGCTCAAATTTCGTAATCTCGTTTTTGAAAAACGTTGTCTTAGACGGTGGGAAAAAATAATTAACGAACTTGGAAACGAGATCCTTCCACGTAACTATCGAATTAGGTGGCTCTTTCTCGTACCAATCCTTGGCGGCACCATCGAGCGAGTACGGAAAAAGCATAAGCTTGACGACATCGGTGTCGACGTTCTTAAACTTGCTCGTGGCCAAAAGACGATCAAAATTCCGAATATGGTCGTGAGGATTATCGGCTTCACGACCTCGAAACTTCGTAGCTTGGATCAACGAAAGCATTCCGCTCTTAATCTCAAAATTCTCCGCCTCGATAGCGGGAATTACGATCGCGTCTCCATAACCCTCGGTGGGCGCTTGGAGCAATTCCATCATAGAACGATTGTCGGCCATCTCGTCTAAGGTCTCTTCAACAACGATATTAGGAACGTCGGTTTCTAATTCTCGTCTACGTCGTCGATTCCTTCGATTACGATTGCGTCGATTCGAAGCTTCACTAGAATTGGAATAATCCTTCGATCAAGTGCGCATGCACTAAGCGTAGAATGGGTGGTAGCAAAGACGATTCTTTTTGCGGTTTTTCGATTTTTTCAATTTTTTTGGTTTTTGATTATTTTTTAAATTTTTTTGGATTTTTGAATGTATTACGTAGACACAAATCTACAAATCTCCCCTCGAATCGACTTTCTCGATTAAAGGAGCCTCAAAGAATGAAAACGATCACGTGGAGTGAACGTTCTCGATGACTTTAGAACGTTGGTGGAACACCAAAACGTTCAAGAGGGTTTAATCTTGAAAACACAAGCAAATATAATATACGTAGATAATACTTGGGCGGCAAACCCTCGATTAGCCTTCTTTCTCAAAACACGCACAAGCAAGCGGAGGAAACGAGACGGCGCGAAGCACTTAAGAGCCTTTTTCCTTTAGGTCGTGAAATACAACCGCCTTATACCCACCTTATAGTTTGTGTTAATTGAAATTAAGCCTCACGAAAGTATTTATCTATTTTGCCTTTAAACTTTTGCTTTAGATTCGAATACAATGATCGAGTGATGAAATCCCGAATCAAGGTTGCGTTTTCACGCTTTTGGAGTACTTGTATATTTATTGTTCTTACGTAGTACAATATAGTAATAATATATTCACAATAAAAACGAAAACCAATATATCTACAATATAATAAGATTGTTGTGTGTTTAATTTAGGAAAATTAAACACGATTTATTTGGATATTATAATATAATAATGAAAAATAACAAAAATGAGTATGTACGATATTCACGCTTTCTAAAAAATGAAAAGCAAAAACGCACTACTCACACAAAAACGATACTAATAATAATGGCACACTAAACACCTCCCCGGCAGCGGCGCCAAAAATTTGATGTAGAAAATAATATAGGTGTTTAGGAAAACAACGTATAAAAGCGGCAAGTATTAAACTCGACGATTTAGGAAAACCGAAGAATCGAATAAATGCGGGTTCGTTCTCGAAGGAGGTGTGTGTATTGATGTGCCAATATATAAAATAACAATGTTTGGATTAGTGACGTTTTTGGTTTAAAGAGAGAAAAATAAAAGACGAGCTACGACTACGATTAAACTACGACGTTGACGTAAAACGCGAACGTAAATACGTAAAACGTGACGAAATTAAAAATTAAACCTAAAAATTTATTAAAATATTAAACTAAGTCTTAAATAATATAAATAAGAATAAAAATCCAACAAATATATTTTAAAACCTTTTATTAATTAAATATTCAATTTTTAATGCTAATTAAAGCCCTAAAATCAAATATAATTAACAAAATGCCCAAAATGTTAATTTATTGAACTAATAACTAACTTATATTATTTAAAGACTAAAAAGTATTTTTCCTAAATTTTCAAAACTATTTTTCTATTTTTTAATCACTAAAAACTATTTTTAGACTAAAATAATCATAAAAATAATAAAATAATGCCAAAATTAATTTAACAATTTTAAAAATCCTAAATTACCCTAATGAACAGTAAAAAATTGAAAAAGTTTGAAAAAAGTAAAAATTTGCACTAAAAGACAAAACAGTTTAATAATTAAACCCTAATTAACCTAATTTAATTATAAAAATAATTAAAACAGTGAACAGGAAATGTTTTTTAAACTAAAAATTTTAAATTAATTTTCTTAATCTATAAAAAATATTAAAACTGAAAAATATTGACTTTTTACACTAAATGACAAAAAACAGTAATTAAAAAGTAATTTAAATAAGCTATTTAATCTAAAAATTGCTTAATGAACAGTAACAGAAAATTAAATTGTACTTAAAAATCAGAAATTAAAAAAGAAAAATAATGGAAAAAGAATTAAGTCTTAACTCTTAATTAAGGGCACAAAAGACAAAAAAATTTATAAAACTGATAGTGACATGTGATGTTTTCTGTCTTTTAGCAAAGCAGTGGGAATACTTGCACAGGCAGTGGGAATTGAGTTCCCACTGTTAGAACAAAAAAATGGAATCTGGGCACGTTTTGTGCAATATCTTGAGCTTTGATTGGTTTTTCTTGGATACAAGGGCACCCCCACACTCAGTGGAGTGTGGGGAGTCAAAATAAAGCAAAAGACAAGCAGATATAACACAATATGGCACATAAATCAAGGCAATATCAGTTAAAAATGACTATAGGGGGGATCTGGTGGTTTAGAAGGCAACAGTGAGCTTCTAATGTGACATTTTAAACACCAAAAACCTGCCTAATCCTATTACCAGATGAATAAAACCTATAGCACCCTAATTCTTACCTATTTAACCAGCTCCACTTCAAAAACCTAACTCCAGACCCCTAAAACTAGTGTGTGCAGCAGGTAATTAAGTATTGCTAGTGTTACAAGCACCAAGTGAGTTTCTAGTTATGACTACCTATACTTTAATCCACCAAAACTACCATCACATGCATACAATCCTATATTATCACCAATTCTAGCTGTGGGAAAGAATTCAAGGCATCACCATCAACTAAAAATTTATAAGTGACCTATTTGTTTAAAGAACCTCAAAAAAAGAAAAGGAAAACACTTAACTTGATATTTAATGAACTGAAATGAACTAAAAGTGCAAACTAGCTATGTTTAACCTATTAAACTTGTAGCAAACTAATTGAACCTTAGAACCCTATCCTGTGACAGAACTACTGCATGAACCAAACACTAGATAACATTTTATAAGCACCAAATTTCAAAGAACAAACTACAAACCAAACTAAGAATAATCCTAAACTAGCATGGACATTCATTCATTATCTGAAAATCACAAGTTGAAATAGAAAATTGCACTAAGAATGATACATAACAAAACTCACAACTTAGTTTCCACAAACTAGTTCAAAACAGAAATCTAGGGGGTTCAAGCCTAAACCTGGCTTGACCTTTGTTCAAGTCAAGTTATCAGAAGCTGATGCCTTCCCTGGATGTGTGGTTTGAAGAACAGATTTGGGATGAAACTCTTGGTGAGTAGTCTACAGCAGACCAAAGAGAAACATGAAGGAGAATGGAGAAAATGCTCTTTTTCTCTTCTTTCTTTAATACCTGCAATCCAAAAAAAAAACACGAAAACTTCAAGCCCAAATAAGTGCTCAATAAGCTATTGTCAGGCAGCTTATTGGGTACTTATATGAACAGTAAGATCATAAGACAAGGACACCAAATTTTCTGAAAAATCTTCAAACCAAAAACTTTTGAACTATGAGCAAATCACAAACTTGAAAACTACTCTTTTAGAAACTGATTGTTTCTTACAAAATTTAACAGCTTAAGGAATCTTAATAGGCTTATGTGGGTGTCAATCCACACAAATCAATAAGTCTCAGCAAGCCGGATCCCAAACTAACTTTTATCAGAAACTTTAAAAAGAAACTTTGATAAAGATTAAGCTAATATTGCAAGATAAACTTCAAATCATTACACTACGAAAACAAATTAAAAGGAACTCAGCTTTTGTACCAAACTTAAAACAATTTTTTCATTAATTAAAAATTCTTACAAAGAGGCTGGAACCAAGAAAACCAAGTCACATGCGACTTGGTATTTATATACATGATTAAAGAAGACTACAACTAAAACTCTAATGTCTGAATTCCCATTCTTGCTCTTGAACGAATATTTTGAAGATGCCTTGAAGATGCTGATTTTTGAAGCTTGTTCTTGGTTGCCATGTGATGGGCACAGTGTACTTGGGGCTTCTCATCCGTTGGATTGGAGTAGGGAACAAGCAAATCCATCACAGCCATTTGTTGGGTCAAACAATCTTGGATGGTAGTGACAACATGTGAATGATGTGAGCTGGAGAGGGACAAAAGGACGTGTGGTCACTTTCTGGGTGTAAGGGAGTGTTGGGGATTGGGTAATTAACATTTTACCCAAGGTTAATTGGGTTTTTAGTGAGGGGAGAGGGTGATTAGGTCTGGGTTGGTTCTAGGGTTTATGGAGATAATGAACAATGGATTAGGGGATTTAATCCCAACAGTGCACGTTTCCCTCTCCTATTTAATATATAAAATCCCGTTTAAAAAGTTAATGGGGTTGACTTGGTGACTGGGTGGTTTGACTTGGGCCGGGTATAGGGTGATTGTTTGGGCTATTGGTGGGTTTTGTGGGGTATTTGGTGGATTTGGGTCGGGTTTGGGTTTGGTTTATGGCAAAAGTGACCCCCTGTCTTCCAGATTTGTGTCACTTCATATTTAAACAACATATTAGTACTTTCCCTTTGTTAATAACTATAGCCATGTTGTCAAAAATGGCACAAGTAATTTCCAAACTTTGAATAAGGACCAATGGTGTAATAAATGAAATTTTCAAGGGCCAATATTGTAATATCTTATCATTTTAGGGACCCACATGTAATATTGACGATTTACAAGGGTATAAAATGACAAGTCTTCAATTCTTGAGGGACCAATCTTGTCAATCTTCAAAACTTCAAGGACTTGATAGGAAAATCATGATTCGGGTCCGGTTCTTTGTGCGGCTTCGTTTCCCGTGTTCGTTTTTGCTTGATTCCTTTGATCTTTTGGTGAATTCACGATATCCGTACCTGAAATACACAATGAACAAACACAGGCACATTTTTGGGTATTTTGATGATATTTTAAGCGTTTTAAGCCCGATTCGGACGATGAGACTATGTATAAATACAGTCTCATTAGAGCTTATTCCAGGAGCAGAACCGATCTCCAAAGCTCCTTATCGCATGGCTCCCATAGAGTTAAAGGAGCTGAAGGATCAACTGCAAGAACTTCTAGAACGAGGTTTCATTCGACCGAGCGCATCTCCATGGGGCGCACCGGTCTTATTTGTTAAGAAGAAGGACAGAAGTATGCGTCTTTGCATAGACTATCGCGAGCTCAACAAGATTACTATCCGGAATAGGTATCCACTGCCGCGTATAGACGATTTGTTTGACCAACTCCAAGGGGCTAAACACATCTCCAAGATTGATCTTAGGTCAGGCTATCATCAGCTACGGGTTAAGGAGCAGGACATCGCCAAGACTGCTTTTCATACCCGCTATTGCCACTACGAATTTGTAGTTATGCCATTCGGCCTGACCAATGCTCCAGCAGTGTTCATGGACTTGATGAACAGAATCTTCCATGAATTTCTGGACAAGTTCGTCATTGTCTTCATCGATGACATCCTGATTTTCTCAAAGTCCAAGGAGGAACACAAAGACCATCTTCGTACAGTACTACAAATTCTTCGTCAGAAGCAGTTGTATGCTAAATTCTCCAAATGTGAGTTCTGGTTTGACAAGGTGGCATTCGTAGGTCACATTGTATCAGCAGAAGGAATCACTATGGATCCAGCAAAGGTTGAGGCCATTACTAAGTGGCCGAGGCCGACATCAGCGACGGAAGACCGCAGTTTCTTAGGCTTAGCTGGCTATTACCGTAGGTTCGTGGAGAACTTTTCCCGCTTAGCACTACCATTGACCAAACTGATGCGGAAAGGGGAGAAATTCGTCTGGACTGAAGAACGAGAGAAGAGCTTTGAAGACCTGAAGCAGAAGCTAGTATCTGCACCTATTCTTACTCTCCCATGTGGTACGGGTGGATTTCAAATCTACAGTGATGCATCGGGGAAGGGACTTGGCTGTGTTCTCATGCAATATGGGAAAGTGATCGCGTACGCTTCACGGCAGCTTAAGCCTTATGAAGAAAGTTACCCTACGCATGACTTGGAACTTGCTGCAGTCGTGTTTGCATTGAAGATATGGAGGCACTACTTATATAGAGAATCATGTGACATTTTCACGGACCACAAGAGCTTGAAGTGTATCTTCACTCAACGTGAATTGAACATGAGACAGAGGAGATGGTTAGAGTTGTTGAAGGATTATGACATTAATCTACAGTATCATCCCGGAAAGGAAAATGTAGTAGCAGATGCTCTTAGCAGGAAGTCCGGAATGATCAACGGCATTAAAATTAAGGAGGAAATCATAAGAGACTTGGAGCGACTAGACATCAAGATCATGGTATGTGGACAGCACGGTTACTGGGCTAATCTTAGAGTAGAACCCGAGTTACTCTCTAAGATCAAGGAAGCTCAAAAAGATGATGGAGAAATCTGGGCGATAGTTCAGAATTTGGAGAAACAGACGGAATTCAGAGTAGATGCAGATGGTATCGTATGGCAGGGCACGAGACTTTGTGTTCCTGATGACCAAGACCTCCGGGAAGCCTTGTTAGCTGAAGCTCATAGCCCCTCATTCTCTATACATCCTGGTTCGACTAAGATGTACCATGATATCAAGCAGTACTTTTGGTGGAGTGGTATGAAACAGGATGTGGCCACTTACGTCTCCAAATGTCTTACCTGCCAGCAGGTTAAGATCGAGCATCAGCGATCTGGCGGTCTCCTTCAACCGTTAGATATCCCATAGTGGAAGTGGGACAAAATCACCATGGATTTTGTTACTGGTCTTCCGCCTACCAAGAGGAATCACGATGCAATTTGGGTTATCATTGATCGACTTACCAAATCAGCTCATTTCTTATCGATACGCAAGGAAGATCCGGTAAGTAAACTCGCCGATACATATAGAAGAGAGATCATGAGACTCCACGGTGCTCTATCCAGCATCGTCTCAGACAGAGATCCTCGATTCACTTCGCGATTTTGGAAGAGTCTGCAGAAAGCTTGGGGTACACAACTTAAGCTTAGCACGGCTTTTCATCCTCAAACGGACGGGCAGTCGGAGCGAACGATTCAGACATTGGAAGACATGTTGAGGTCATGTGCGTTGGAATGGACGGGTGATTGGGACGATTATATCTGTTTGGTGGAGTTTGCATACAACAACAGTTGGCACGCAAGTATCAAGTGTGCTCCTTTCGAGATGTTGTATGGCAGAAAGTGTCGCGCCCCAATCTGCTGGGATCAGGTTGGCGAGCGAACACTTGATGTCACACCCCACCATGGCGGAATATGGGGCGCGACGTATGGATATCATCACAACATGGCGTGTCTATAGAGATAACTATATGAAATAAGAAATGTCATAAAATGGAGACACAAAGTCATGACAATATCTCATCAGACTCAGGAGTCTAGGTAAGTAGGTAACAGTCCTACCGCTTACCCAAGACAAACAAATAACATAACCAAACAAATATATGTGTGCCACAGTATCACTTATTAAAAGAACAAATAAAAACTAAGAAGGAAACGGGGATTCTCCTTCTATATGCATTCCTAAGCTTCTCCAATCCTAGCCACTTATGTTCTCATGCTTAACCATAGTATCACCTGAAAGAGACACTAAAACACGTCAACATAAATTTGGTGAGAGTCATAGGTTTAGACTCCAACGCTAAATCAGTTACATGCTGTGAATAACAACCATCAACACAATAACATATGGACAATGTGCTACAATTATGTATTAACAACTAGCATTCAGGATCAATCATTCCAAACCAAAATCCAAGGCTCCTACCTTGCCAAACAACATGGTACCATAGAAGATCACACTATGTATCTATCCCAAGTCCACTACCTTGTCAAACCACAAGGCCACTACCTTGTCAAACCACAAGGCCACTACCTTGTCAAACCACAATAACTGAGACGGCACGTGTCCCCCGATCCAAATCATACACAATCAAAAACCACATAGCAGTTAATCACATAATGTACACACAAGTCATCTCAAATCACAAACACATTCACAACATCAATTTAGAAAATAACTCAACACAGTGTCTCTTCCATCCCATCTGGAAGTCAAAATCAATATTAAACATGGGACTATGAAACTCACCTGATAGCTTCTTCACAAGTCCTCGCACTAGCAACAAGCTAACAAACAAAAAACACGAAATCAATACACGAACCAATCACTAAGATGGATCATCAACCTATGATGGACATCTAGTCTATTACCGTATAATTACCTCATTTTTAAGCTCTAATCACCCCATTACCCTTCCTTAACAAGTCCCTAACTTGGTTAAGTTTAATAGTTATCCCGTTCATAATTTTACACAAAACAGTCCCAGTTTTAGGTCTCAAAACTTTAAGTCAAACGTCCACTTAAACAAACCCATGGTTTCTGTAAAAGGAATATTCACACTTTTATACATGTTAGCTAAAACCTCCAACTTGCCCTAACCTTAAAGCTACTGTTAAGGCCCAGATATATGTGTATATATTGCTACCTATCCAGAATTCACTGATTTTAAACGTATGAAACGTTCATTACCATTAGAGGGTCTTACCCTAAACCACAATCTTATCCCAAGTGCAGATCCTTACTACAATATATAAACCATCTCTCATGTTCGTGAGAAGATCCCAATGCAACCCTAAGTACCTCAAACAACCCAAAACTTAAAAAGAAAACAGGCTGAATTCAAAACTGTTTTGACCTCCGACTGTTGTAACTTGTTTTTGACCCACTTCCCGACCTCCAATTTAGTTCTCGTTTATTGATTTAGAAAGCCAACTCAATTACCTATCTAGGGCTAGTTTGATCGCATCTTGAATGTTCCTAGAACTCGAGATATGATTAAAACAATAGACTCAAAATTCTGCCCAGTTTTTAAAAACGGGTTTTAAACAAATTGATCTAATTAATCACCTATAACCCTTCTAATACAAGCCCTAGATTATATGATTATCATATTATGATTAATACATCATTAATCTACTGTTTTTATATAAACCCTAACCCTTAATCCATCATAAGAATGATTAATTAAACATAAAAACAATTTAATTAAAAAGGTTAATGAAGGTTTTTACCTTAAATCAATGGAAGATGAAGAAAACCTAATTTTTTTTAAGAACCCTAATTCTCCTCTATGAAACCCACGAAGTTTTCTTTGTCTCCAGGGATTTATGTTTTTATTTATTTATTAGATAACCTTATATAGTGTGTACATAAAATCCTAGTCCAAGTATAACACCCAACTTTCCTTTTTTTTCCCTTTTTCCCTTTTTCTCTTTCTTTGGTGCGTCTAAACCGACCCAAACACCCAATAAATTCGTTTTTTTTTATTTTTATTATTTAATATTATGTCAATAATATTACCTTAATTTTCCTTAATTTATTTCAGCTCCTAAAGCTTCCAAAACCTCAAAACCGTAAAACTAGTCAAATTTACGCGTTTTACCGTAAAAGACGTAAAATATACACTTTTATAAAAAAATTCAAATTTTGAAATAAACTTTATAACTAAGTTCTAAATGACTTAAAACCATCCCGAAAAATATTCATATGGATAATTACCTCACCCGAGACCTCTAAATGCTAAACCGTAAATCCTAAAAAAATACTACTACTATAATACTTATACGTATACGTAAACACCACAATATCACCATTTTCATTTCATAGTCACCACTTGTGAGCTCATGAACATGAAATAACCGTTCCTCGATTTACTTATGTGTACTCTATACTCATAAACGATAGCCACACCAACCTCGTTCACACAAAATAAACACGTAAACACACAATTCAAGTAAGCACAAATAAAATAACCTAAAAGTAAGACCAAGTGACAAACCCAAAACCACGGTTGTCACATCACTCCATCCTAATAGAAATCTCGTCCCGAGATTCACTCCCAAACTCAAACTTATTCTCAGCAAACAAACGAGGATGCATATCCCTGATAAAACCTTCACGTTCAAACGTGAACTCAGTTTACACGAAAATAATCTCAACCAACAACACATGAGCCTTAACCGTCCGCGAGGAAACTTATCAAAACCATAAAGTTATGTAACCAACCTAACTAAATCTCGCAACTCATCAAACAAGAACTGTCTTGAAACCAAGTTAGGAGCCGTCACATAACTCAATGGGTTTAAAATTGTCACCCCGATTTCAGTCTTACTCATAAATACCATAAATCAAAACTCATCAAAATATAACCACGTATAATAAGGTCTAAAGAACTCTCAAATTCCTTCCCAACTCATCTCTATGTTAACCCCCCAAGTGTTCATTACCGCAAAATACCAAAAACACGAGTTTAACCCATGTTGTCTGAAAATTAACCTTGAACTCAACACTTGTACAATTAATTCGACCAAGCTACTGACTTCCAATTACGAAACTTTCTGAATATTTGAAAAGTATGTTCCGAGTACATAATTTTAGGCTTTTGAATCACCCAAAAACCTTTAAAAACGAATAAGTTATGACCAAAACGATTTTTCTCAAAATCTGCCTAGGCATTAGCGACAGTTTCTGACAGTTAGCGACATATTTTGACAGTTTAGCGACAGTTTCTGCCTACTCCGATTTATACCAAAAAAAAAGGATTTTTAAACCCTAAAACCCCCCATTAATTACCAAAACTAGAACCTAATTTATTTTAATTCCAGAAAATTAAAACTCTATTAATTACATGATTTTAACATATTTCACTAAATAAGAACAAAATTTTTAACTTAAGAACAATAACTTTAGGTGATCAAAATCAAAATATTTTAAAATAACCGAGTTATGCTTATATGTTAAAGAATTTATATTCCACCTTATTTGAAACATGATCCCGACACTTCCTTATTTCATCGACTACCAACAACTATTTTTTTTCAATTTGCAAGTTCTATTTTTTTACCATGTATAACTCGAAACAAAAGACATCGTTACCCCATAAAGAAATCTCCACCATCTCAAAATCCTTCACGCCAAAAGTACCGTACAAACAAACACGTGAAATGAGGACCCGAGAAATGCGCTACTACAGAAGTTGAACATCTCAAAGAGAAACGAGCTAGCAACCATCCCAAGAATACAACCGGTAAGTAGAAAATAATTTTACATACATAGGCATAAGCGTACATACACTCAAATCCATCCAACATATACTATACAAGCATGTATTAACTCTCTTTCATGCAATCATACTTGAAAGTCCAGTGGTGTTGTGGCACATATATAATTATGTAGGCCTCCATAAATATACATGTTCCCTTTCACCAATGTACTCCCTCCTATGATGACACTTATAAGAAATTAATACTACACATAACACATAATCCAACAACTCACAAGCACATAACCACACAAGATAAGATCCAAAACCCCATGTATTAAAATAACATAGCCAATGCACGAAACACATAAACTCGTAGTCCAGCTAAACCAGCGTAGACAAAATTCAAAATGTATAAAGAACATGAAAACATAATTAAGCGAAATCCAACCATGACTAGCGTATACGACCATGGTTCCACCCGCACTAATCAAAACTCGTAAAGAAAATAACATGTAGTTAAGTATGAACCATAGTAGTTCATAACCTAACAAATACTACGAAAATAATATTCAAACACATCAATTACTATAAAATGCACACATACTCCTATGACGCCTATATGCAGGAACCCTTAAGCTATAGACTAGGCTACACGACTAGGCAACCTAATTCTCTATAACCATTGGCTCTGATACCATTCTGTCACACCCCACCATGGCGGAATATGGGGCGCGACGTATGGATATCATCACAACATGGCGTGTCTATAGAGATAACTATATGAAATAAGAAATGTCATAAAATGGAGACACAAAGTCATGACAATATCTCATCAGACTCAGGAGTCTAGGTAAGTAGGTAACAGTCCTACCGCTTACCCAAGACAAACAAATAACATAACCAAACAAATATATGTGTGCCACAATATCACATATTAAAAGAACAAATAGAAACTAAGAAGGAAACGGGGTTTCTCCTTCTATATGCATTCCTAAGCTTCTCCAATCCTAGCCACTTATGTTCTCTTGCTTAACCATATTATCACCTGAAAGAGACACTAAAACACGTCAACATAAAGTTGGTGAGAGTCATAGGTTTAGACTTCAACGCTAAATCACTTACAAGCTGTGAATAACAACCATCAACACAATAACATATGGACAATGTGCTACAAATATGTATTAACAACTAGCATTCAAGATCAATCATTCCAAACCAAAATCCAAGACTCCTACCTTGCCAAACAACATGGTACCATAGATGATCACACTATGTACCTATCCCAAGGCCACTACCTTGTCAAACCACAAGGCCACTACCTTGTCAAACCACAAGGCCACTACCTTGTCAAACCACAATAACTGAGACGGCACGTGTCCCCCGATCCAAATCATACACAATCGAAAATCACATAGCAGTTAATCACATAATGTACACACAAGTCCATCTCAAATCACAAACACATTCACAGCATCAATTTAGAAAATAACTCAACACAGTGTCTCTTCCATCCCATCTGGAAGTCAAAATCAATATTAAACATGGGACTATGAAACTCACCTGATAGCTTCTTCACAAGTCCTCGCACTAGCAACAAGCTAACAAACCAAAAACACGAAATCAATACACGAACCAATCACTAAGATGGCTCATCAACCTATGATGGACATCTAGTCTATTCCCGTATAATTACCTCATTGTTAAGCTCTAATCACCCCATTACCCTTCCTTAACAAGTCCCTAACTTGGTTAAGTTTAATAGCTATCCCGTTCAAAATTTTACACAAAACAGTCCTAGTTTTAGGTCTCAAAACTTTAAGTCAAACGTCCACTTAAACATACCCATGGTTTCTGTAAAAGGAATATTCACACTTTTATACATGTTAGCTAAAACCTCCCAGTTGCCCTAACCTTAAAGATACTGTTAAGGCCATAATATATGTGTATATATTGCTACCTATCCAGAATTCACTGATTTTAAACGTATGAAACGTTCATTACCATTAGAGGGTCTTACCCTAAACCAAAATCTTAGCCCAAGTGCATATCCTTATTAAAATATATAAACCATCTCTCATGTTCGTGAGAAGATCCCAATACAACCCTAAGTACCCCAAACAACCCAAAACATAAAAAGAAAACAGGCTGAATTCAAAACTGTTTTGACCTCCGACTATTGTAACCTATTTTTGACCCACTTCCCGACCTCCAATTTAGTTCTCGTTTCTTGATTTAGAAAGCCAACTCAATTACCTATCCAGGGCTAGTTTGATCGCATCTTGAATGTTCCTAGAACTCGAGATATGATCAAAACAATAGACTCAAAATTATGCTCAGTTTTTAAAAACGGGTTTTAAACAAATTGATCTAATTAATCACCTATAACCCTTCTAATACAATCCCTAGATTATATGATCATCATATTATGATTAATACATCATTAATCTACTGTTTTTATATAAACCCTAACCCTTAATCCATCATAAGAATGATTAATTAAACATAAAAACAATTTAATTAAAAAGGTTAATGAAGGTTTTTACCTTAAATCAATGGAAGATGAAGAAAACCGAATTTTTTTTTAAGAACCCTAATTCTCCTCTATGAAACCCACGAATTTTTCTTTGTCTCCAGGGATTTATGTTTTTTTTTTTATTAGATAACTTTATATAGTGTGTACATAAAATCCTAGTCCAAGTATAACACCCAACTTTCCTTTTTTTTCCCTTTTTCCCTTTTTCTCTTTCTTTGGTGCGTCTAAACCGACCCAAACACCCAATAAATTCATTTTTTTTTATTATTTAATATTACGTTAATAATATTACCTTAATTTTCCTTAATTTATTTCAGCTCCTAAAGCTTCCAAAACCTCAAAACCGTAAAACTAGTCAAATTTACTCGTTTTACCGTAAAAGACGTAAAATATACACTTTTATAAAAAATCTCAAATTTTGAAATAAACTTTATAACTAAGTCCTAAATGACTTAAAACCATCCTGAAAAATATTCATATGGATAATTACCTCACCCGAGACCTCTAAATGCTAAACCGTAAATCCTAAAAAAATACTACTACTATAATACTTATACGTATACGTAAACACCACAATATCACCATTTTCATTTCATAGTCACCACTTGTGAGCTCATGAACATGAAATAAACGTTCCTCGATTTACTTATGAGTACTCTATACTCATAAACGATAACCACACCAACCTCGTTCACACAAAATAAACACGTAAACACACAATTCAAGTAAGCACACATAAAATAACCTAAAAGTAAGACCAAGTGACAAACCCAAAACCACGGTTGTCACACTTGAAGGACCAGAAATCATAGAGATGACCAATGAAAGGATAGCAGTAGCTAAGAAGAAACTTCAGGAAGCACGGTCACGTCGGAAGAGTTACGTCGATAAGCATCGTAGGGACATACATTTTAAAGTAGGAGATCACGTCTTCCTTAAGGTTTCGCCAGCACGTGGTGTTAGACGCTTCGGGATTAAAAGGAAGCTCAGTCCTCGTTTCATCGGACCGTTTGATATCATTGAACGAGTCGGTGAAGTATCTTACCGGTTAGTGTTACCTCCGCAGCTTTCGCATGTACACAATGTGTTTCATGTGTCCTTACTCAGAGGGTACCAGTATCATCCCCTTCACATGGTTCAGTATCCACTGGAACAGATACGTGAAGATCTCACCTTCATAGAAGGACCCGAATGAGTTCTTGACAGACAAGAACGAGTCATGAGAAGGAAGATGATTCTATTCGTCAAAATCCTTTGGAGGGATCATACCGAGCGGGAAGCCACTTGGGAAACAGAGGAGTCTATCTGGGCTTCTTACCCTCATTTCATATTTTGAATTCGGGTATGTTCTTCTTTTCCAGTTTACTTTATCTATAATTCGGGGACGAATTATACTTTTTAGGGGGGAAGAGTTGTAAAACCCGCATGCTTTTACCATGAATAGTACCCTTTAGATCGTACGTACTAGATTAAAACTTTCCTTTTATAGTATGATTACGTTCACGTATTAAAACTTTAAGTATTATGTACGTGTTAGAACACGATAAGTATTTATTACGTATAAACACACAATAATTATTCAAACAATAATTAATCACGAACATGCGATCATGAAATCATGAACGTAAATTAATCACGAGCTAATATTATTTACGTATATATATTTATTACGAACACGAATAAATATATTAAGTCACGGTTAATATTTAACAAGAACACATAAAACACGAACACGAGAAAACACGAACGAACACTAAAAGAATTAGACTCGGAAAAAGGTACGGGTTACCCCATGTGGGGCCCCCTACCCGCGGCTACACCAAGAAGATGGGCCAAGCCCATCAAACTTTTACTAACAAGGGGTTATGGTAAAAACCTTTAGTCATTTTTCACATTACAGTAAAATAACAAAAACCCTAAAAAGATTTTCTCCTTCTCCTTGCTCTCTCTTTGGCCGCCGGATATAAAGACACAAAAGGGGGTGTTCGTTTAAATTTTGATCTTGAATTCTGTGCAAGCATTCGTGTGTGTTCATCCTCGTTTGATCCACGCATTCGGTACAACCTTTTTAATCCTTTTCTTTTATGTTTTGATTTAATAAAGTACATAAGATCATGATGTTTTTAAAAAGCTAATTAAAAACATTAATTAAACATGTAAATGGTTAAGGGGTAAATCAAAACGAGGGATTTAGGGGTGTTTGATGTGGCCGACGCCTACACCGAACCCCCAAGGGGTCTCGGTTTGGCTTATGAACCACCACTGAGACCTCATGGTCTCGGTTTGGTGGTGTGGGTCCCACGGCATCAGCAAACAGGGGGAAACCCCGAAGTAGTTCGGGGTATGGTGTTGATTACGGGTCCGGTTCATGGTTTCTAGTCACGATCCGGTTCATTGTTTATGTTAAGGTTTATGATTTTAATAATCATATGTTAACAATTAAAATTAATAAAGCATGACATAATTAATTTAATAAACATGACTTAGGTTATAATTTAATTATTATGTCATGAGTTTTTAACCTAAGTATTTTTATTTTCTAGACTTTATAATTAATTAATTATTAAAAACCATGACTATAATTAATTAATTAACATGACTTAGGTTATATTATTAATAATTAATAATACATGTTTTAACCTAAGTATTTAACTTATGTTCTCATGCTTAACCATAGTATCACCTGAAAGAGACACTAAAACACGTCAATATAAAGTTGGTGAGAGTCATAGGTTTAGACTCCAACGCTAAATCTATTACATGCTGTGAATAACAACCATCAACACAATAACATATGGACAATGTGCTACAATTATGTATTAACAACTAGCATTCAAGATCAATCATTCCAAACCAAAATCCAAGGCTCCTACCTTGCCAAACAACATGGTACCATAGATGATCACACTATGTACCTATCCCAAGTCCACTACCTTGTCAAACCACAAGGCCACTACCTTGTCAAACCACAAGGCCACTACCTTGTCAAACCACAATAACTGAGATGGCACGTGTCCCCCGATCCAAATCATACACAATCAAAAATCACATAGCAGTTAATCACATAATGTACACACAAGTCCATCTCAAATCACAAACACATTCACAGCATCAAGTTAGAAAATAACTCAACACAGTATCTCTTCCATCTCATCTGGAAGTCAAAATCAATATTAAACATGGGACTATGAAACTCACCTGATAGCTTCTTCACAAGTCCTCGCACTAGCAACAAGCTAACAAACCAAAAACACGAAATCAATACACGAACCAATCACTAAGATGGCTCATCAACCTATGATGGACATCTAGTCTATTCCCGTATAATTACCTCATTTTTAATCTCTAATCACCCCATTACCCTTCCTTAACAAGTCCCTAACTTGGTTAAGTTTAAAAGCTATCCCGTTCATAATTTTACACAAAACAGTCCCAGTTTTAGGTCTCAAAACTTTAAGTCAAACGTCCACTTAAACATACCCATGGTTTCTGTAAAAGGAATATTCACACTTTTATACATGTTAGATAAAACCTCCAACTTGCCCTAACCTTAAAGCTACTGTTAAGGCCCAGATATATGTGTATATATTGCTACCTATCCAGAATTCACTGATTTTAAACGTATGAAACGTTCATTACCATTAGAGGGTCTTACCCTAAACCACAATCTTATCCCAAGTGCAGATCCTTACTACAATATATAAACCATCTCTCATGTTCGTGAGAAGATCCCAATGCAACCCTAAGTACCTCAAACAACCCAAAACTTAAAAAGAAAACAGGCTGAATTCAAAACTGTTTTGACCTCCGACTGTTGTAACTTGTTTTTGACCCACTTCCCGACCTCCAATTTAGTTCTCGTTTCTTGATTTAGAAAGCCAACTCAATTACCTATCCAGGGCTAGTTTTATCGCATCTTGAATGTTCCTAGAACTCGAGATATGATCAAAACAATAGACTCAAAATTCTGCCCAGTTTTTAAAAACGGGTTTTAAACAAATTGATCTAATTAATCACCTATAACCCTTCTAATACAAGCCCTAGATTATATGATCATCATATTATGATTAATACATCATTAATCTACTGTTTTTATATAAACCCTAACCCTTAATCCATCATAAGAATGATTAATTAAACATAAAAACAATTTAATTAAAAAGGTTAATGAAGGTTTTTACCTTAAATCAATGGAAGATGAAGAAAACCTAATTTTTTTTAAGAACCCTAATTCTCCTCTATGAAACCCACGAAGTTTTCTTTGTCTCCAGGGATTTATGTTTTTTTTTATTTATTAGATAACCTTATATAGTGTGTACATAAAATCCTAGTCCAAGTATAACACCCAACTTTCCTTTTTTTCCCTTTTTCCCTTTTTCTCTTTCTTTGGTGCGTCTAAACCGACCCAAACACCCAATAAATTCGTTTTTTTTATTTTTATTATTTAATATTATGTCAATAATATTACCTTAATTTTCCTTAATTTATTTCAGCTCCTAAAGCTTCCAAAACCTCAAAATCGTAAAACTAGTCAAATTTACGCATTTTACCGTAAAAGACGTAAAATATACACTTTTATAAAAAAATTCAAATTTTGGAATAAACTTTATAACTAAGTCCTAAATTACTTAAAACCATCCCGAAAAATATTCATATGGATAATTACCTCACCCGAGACCTCTAAATGCTAAACCGTAAATCCTAAAAAAATACTACTACTATAATACTTATACGTATACGTAAACACCACAATATCACCATTTTCATATCATAGTCACCACTTGTGAGCTCATGAACATGAAATAACCGTTCCTCGATTTACTTATGTGTACTCTATACTCATAAACGATAACCACACCAACCTCGTTCACACAAAATAAACACGTAAACACACAATTCAAGTAAGCACACATAAAATAACCTAAAAGTAAGACCAAGTGACAAACCCAAAACCACGGTTGTCACATCACTCCCTCCTAATAGAAATCTCGTCCCGAGATTCACTCCCAAACTCAAACTTATTCTCAGCAAACAAACGAGGATGCATATCCCTGATAAAACCTTCACGTTCAAACGTGAACTCAGTTTACACGAAAATAATCTCAACCAACAACACATGAGCCTTAACCGTCCACGAGGAAACTTATCAAAACCATAAATTTATGTAACCAACCTAACTAAATCTCGCAACTCATCAAACAAGAACTGTCTTGAAACCAAGTTAGGAGCCGTCACATAACTCAACGGGTTTAAAATTGTCACCCCGATTTCATTCTTACTCATAAATACCATAAATCAAAACTCATCAAAATATAACCACGTATAACAAGGTCTAAAGAACTCTCAAATTCCTTCCCAACTCATCTCTATGTTAACCCCCCAAGTGTTCATTACCGCAAAATACCCAAAACACGAGTTTAACCCATGTTGTCCGAAAATTAACCTTGAACTCAACACTTGTACAATTAATTCGACCAAGCTACTGACTTCAAAGTACGAAACTTTCGGAATATTTGTAAAGTATGTTCCGAGTACATAATTTTAGGCTTTTGAATCACCCAAAAACCTTTAAAAACGAATAAGTTATGACCAAAACGATTTTTCTCAAAATCTGCCTAGGCATTAGCGACAGTTTCTGACAGTTAGCGACATATTTTGACAGTTTAGCGACAATTTCTGCCTACTCCGATTTATACAAAAAAAAAAGGATTTTTAAACCCTAAAACCCCCCATTAATTACCAAAACTAGAACCTAATTTATTTTAATTCCAGAAAATTAAAACTCTATTAATTACATGATTTTAACATATTTCACTAAATAAGAACAAAATTTTTAACTTAAGAACAATAACTTTAGGTGATCAAAATCAAAATATTTTAAAATAACCGAGTCATGCTTATATGTTAAAGAATTTATATTCCACCTTATTTGAAACATGATCCCGACACTTCCTTATTTCATCGACTACCAACAACTATTTTTTTTTCAATTTGCAAGTTCTATTTTTTTACCATGTATAACTCGAAACAAAAGACATCGTTACCCCAAAAAGAAATCTCCACCATCTCAAAATCCTTCACGCCAAAAGTACCGTACAAACAAACACGTGAAATGAGGACCCGAGAAATGCGCTACTACAGAAGTTGAACATCTCAAAGAGAAACGAGCTAGCAACCATCCCAAGAATACAACCGGTAAGTAGAAAATAATTTTACATACATAGGCATAAGCGTACATACACTCAAATCCATCCAACATATACTATACAAGCATGTATTAACTCTCTTTCATGCAATCATACTTGAAAGTCCAGTGGTGTTGTGGCACATATATAATTATGTAGGCCTCCATAAGTATACATGTTCCCTTTCACCAATGTACTCCCTCCTATGATGACACTTATAAGAAATTAGTACTACACATAACACATAATCCAACAACTCACAAGCACATAACCACACAAGATAAGATCCAAAACCCCATGTATTAAAATAACATAGCCAATGCACGAAACACATAAACTCGTAGTCCAGCTAAACCAGCGTAGACAAAATTCAAAATGTATAAAGAACATGAAAACATAATTAAGCAAAATCCAACCATGACTAGCGTATACGACCATGGTTCCACCCGCACTAATCAAAACTCGTAAAGAAAATAACATGTAGTTAAGTATGAACCATAGTAGTTCATAACCTAACAAATACTGCGAAAATAATATTCAAACACATCAATTACTATAAAATGCACACATACTCCTATGACGCCTATATGCAGGGACCCTTAAGCTATAGACTAGGCTACACGACACGTCAACATAAAGTTGGTGAGAGTCATAGGTTTAGACTTCAACGCTAAATCAATTACAAGCTGTGAATAACAACCATCAACACAATAACATATGGACAATGTGCTACAAATATGTATTAACAACTAGCATTCAAGATCAATCATTCCAAACCAAAATCCAAGGCTCCTACCTTGCCAAACAACATGGTACCATAGATGATCACACTATGTACCTATCCCAAGGCCACTACCTTGTCAAACCACAAGGCCACTACCTTGTCAAACCACAAGGCCACTACCTTGTCAAACCACAATAACTGAGACGGCACGTGTCCCCCGATCCAAATCATACACAATCGAAAATCACATAGCAGTTAATCACATAATGTACACACAAGTCCATCTCAAATCACAAACACATTCACAGCATCAATTTAGAAAATAACTCAACACAGTGTCTCTTCCATCCCATCTGGAAGTCAAAATCAATATTAAACATGGGACTATGAAACTCACCTGATAGCTTCTTCACAAGTCCTCGCACTAGCAACAAGCTAACAAACCAAAAACACGAAATCAATAACACGAACCAATCACTAAGATGGCTCATCAACCTATGATGGACATCTAGTCTATTCCCGTATAATTACCTCATTGTTAAGCTCTAATCACCCCATTACCCTTCCTTAACAAGTCCCTAACTTGGTTTAGTTTAATAGCTATCCCGTTCATAATTTTACACAAAACAGTCCCAGTTTTAGGTCTCAAAACTTTAAGTCAAACGTCCATTTAAACATACCCATGGTTTCTGTAAAAGGAATATTCACACTTTTATACATGTTAGCTAAAACCTCCCAGTTGCCCTAACCTTAAAGATACTGTTAAGGCCCAGATATATGTGTATATATTGCTACCTATCCAGAATTCACTGATTTTAAACGTATGAAACGTTCATTACCATTAGAGGGTCTTACCCTAAACCAAAATCTTAGCCCAAGTGCAGATCCTTATTAAAATATATAAACCATCTCTCATGTTTGTGAGAAGATCCCAATGCAACCCTAAGTACCCCAAACAACCCAAAACTTAAAAAGAAAACAGGCTGAATTCAAAACTGTTTTGACCTCCGACTGTTGTAACCTGTTTTTGACCCACTTCCCGACCTCCAATTTAGTTCTCGTTTCTTGATTTAGAAAGCCAACTCAATTACCTATCCAGGGCTAGTTTGATCGCATCTTGAATGTTCCTAGAACTCGAGATATGATCAAAACAATAGACTCAAAATTATGCCCAGTTTTTAAAAACGGGTTTTAAACAAATTGATCTAATTAATCACCTATAACCCTTCTAATACAATCCCTAGATTATATGATCATCATATTATGATTAATACATCATTAATCTACTGTTTTTATATAAACCCTAACCCTTAATCCATCATAAGAATGATTAATTAAACATAAAAACAATTTAATTAAAAAGGTTAATGAAGGTTTTTACCTTAAATCAATGGAAGATGAAGAAAACCTAATTTTTTTGAAGAACCCTAATTCTCCTCTATGAAACCCACGAATTTTTCTTTGTCTCCAGGGATTTATGTTTTTTTATTTATTAGATAACTTTATATAGTGTGTACATAAAATCCTAGTCCAAGTATAACACCCAACTTTCCTTTTTTTCCCTTTTTCCCTTTTTCTCTTTCTTTGGTGCGTCTAAACCGACCCAAACACCCAATAAATTTGGTTTTTTTTATTTTTATTATTTAATATTACGTTAATAATATTACCTTAATTTTCCTTAATTTATTTCAGCTCCTAAAGCTTCCAAAACCTCAAAACCGTAAAACTAGTCAAATTTACGCGTTTTACCGTAAAAGACGTAAAATATACACTTTTATAAAAAATCTCAAATTTTGAAATAAACTTAATAACTAAGTCCTAAATGACTTAAAACCATCCCGAAAAATATTCATATGGATAATTACCTCACCCGAGACCTCTAAATGCTAAACCGTAAATCCTAAAAAAATACTACTACTATAATACTTATACGTATACGTAAACACCACAATATCACCATTTTCATTTCATAGTCACCACTTGTGAGCTCATGAACATGAAATAACCGTTCCTCGATTTACTTATGAGTACTCTATACTCATAAACGATAACCACACCAACCTCGTTCACACAAAATAAACACGTAAACACACAATTCAAGTAAGCACACATAAAATAACCTAAAAGTAAGACCAAGTGACAAACCCAAAACCACGGTTGTCACACTTGAAGGACCAGAAATCATAGAGATGACCAATGAAAGGATAGTAGTAGCTAAGCAGAAACTTCAGGAAGCACGGTCACGTCGGAAGAGTTACGTCGATAAGCATTGTAGGGACATACATTTTAACGTAGGAGATCACGTCTTCCTTAAGGTTTTGCCAGCACGTGGTGTTAGACGCTTCAGGATTAAAAGGAAGCTCAGTACTCGTTTCATCGGACCGTTTGATATCATTGAACGAGTCGGTGAAGTATCTTACCGGTTAGTGTTACCTCCGCAGCTTTCGCATGTACACAATGTGTTTCATGTGTCCTTACTCAGAGGGTACCAGTATCATCCCCTTCACATGGTTCAGTATTGATGGTTGTAGAAATACGTCTTTTAGGAAAAAGAGCGTAAATAGGGCAAGCGTGCACGACGATTTAGGAAAACAGTGTGTAAATGACCCAATGAAGTGAGTTCGTTCTCGAGGAGGCACGTGTGTTGTGTAATGAATGATGATGTTTGTGATTATTAACAAGAAGAAAAGAGAATAGAAATGAGAAAGAAAAGACGGTTACGAAAACGAATTAAACTACGACGAAAAAGGCGAATACGTAAAACCGTATATAGTACAAAAATTAAAATTTTAACCTAAAAATTCCTAAAAATTACTAAAAATCCACAATAAAATTCTAAGAGTTTACAAAAAATCAAAACTTGCTAAAACCTTTTAATTAATTAGATAATGACTTTTTAATGCTAATTAAAGCCCTAAAAATCACAATTAATTATTAAAAAGCCCTAAACAAGATTTTATAGTTTGTAAACCTCAAAAATAACCTAATTAAGCTAAAAAGTATTTTTTATAATTTTAAAAGCTAATAAAACTATTTTTAAACACTTAAAAACTATTAAAAATCTATTAAAATTTAAATTAATTCTAAAAAATAAATGAAAAGTCCTAAAAAGATTTGGAAAGTTACAAAGTTCCTAATTTAATGTCTACAATTTAGGAAAAATGAAAAAAGTTAAAAAATTAAACTTTCTATTTTTAGTAATAAAATAATATTAAAATAATCAAAAAAAATAAAAAGTTTATAAATAAATTCTAAAAAATTACCAAAAATCCTAAATAATGTAAATAAAACAAAAATGCAATCAAAAGTTCCTAAAACCTTTTTAATAATTTTATATTAAATTTTAAAGTTGCTAAAAAACCCTAAAATCAAATAAAATTAAAAATTAGACTTTTTGAAAACTTTTTGTGATGTAAACCTCAAATATATAAATCAAAACCTAAAAACTATTTTTCTAAAAATTAAAACCTATTTTAACTATTTTTTAACTAATTAATAAAATACGGCTAAAGAAAAATGAATAAAAAATAAATAAAGAAAGAGAAAAATCAAAATCTTAGCCAGAAAAATCCTAAACCTAATGACAAATCTAAGAAAAATGAAAATGAGCAAATAAGCAAAGCCAATAAGCAGTTATGGGCTTATTAAGCTACGGCTTATTTAACAAAAGTCCAAACAAAAGCGTCTTAAGTAACTATTGAAATGAAATCATAACGTAAAAAACCATCCGGATCACTGGTAAACACGTTACTCCTCCGAAAGGGAGGTCGCGTGTTCGAGCCCAGGCCAGGTGAGTTTTGGCTTTTTATTTTTTTTTCTTTTTAAACTTTAAACTCAAATCTTGTTACCCTTTTTAGTCACAATTTCACAAACACAAACCAAATTTAGACAAGATTAAACCTTTCTGAAAACAAAAACGTGCTCAGGTCTGCTGAGTTTCTGATGAACAAAAGTGAGAGCTCTTCACTTGTGAAAAGATGATCAAGAGGGCTTGATCTTGCTTTTTTGTGGATGTTTGTGATGGACAAAGGCACCCTTATACTCTTTGGAGTATAAGGAGTCAAATCAAATAGAAAACAAGCAAGTTCAAACACAAAATCAAACCAAATGCACAAAAAACAAGTTACTGATTAAGCCTTGTGTTGTCTGAGAGTATTTTGCTGATAAACTTGGCACCAAAATGATTTTCACTGGCTAAGATCTATCATACAAACTCCCCAAATGACATATGAGCATCACAAATCCTCAAGCAACCTTAAATCTAACAAATTACCAAGTTTGATGCACAAATTTCAGCAAGAATAGGCACAAAAGGGTGGTGACTGATTAATGCTATGTTTGTCCAATTTTTATCATGCACATATGTTCAAAACCTGACCAAATTGAAACTTAAGCACTTATAATACCTAATAAGAACCTAGGAAGTGTTTCTAAACAGGTTTAAGCCAATATGCAATCCCTTAAACCCTACTTAATCACTAATCCAAACACCCCTTTAAACTTGAAAAAGAAAATTTTTCAAACAAAAACTTAACCAATCTCAACTAAACTGATTTAATTCTAGCCTATCATGCATATAACCACTTATCATGCATCAAAAAACCATTTAACAAACATTTAACACCTTTCACATGAATCATACAAAATCAATATTTTCTGAAAACTTAAAACAAGGTCAAGGATTTTACCTTGTTGGGCCTACATCCAGGCCCAACAGTGACTGTATGTCACCTCCTTATAGGCTGGGGCCTATGCTGGACCTTTAACAAACAATCAACAATGAAACCTGCAAAAATCAATGAGCACACAAGCAAAAGTATACTTCCTGATTTTTGAAATCTTATAAACCTTTTCACAAGCCAATGAAACTTAACCACGTTTTAAACAAGGAATTACCCTCATAAAAACAAGAAAACCAATCCACTTTCACTTCTTAATCTTCTTAAATTTCTGAAAAACTCAAACCTTTTCAAAACCTATTTTGAAAACTCAAAAACACAATGTGTTTAACAAATGATGATGGAACTCAGAATATTGAAGCAATTCAATACCAAACTTTTAAAAAACAAAAGGAATTACAATTTAATTAAAAATACCAAACTTTATATTTCAAAAAGGCATTACATGAATTTGCTTAAAAAAACTGGAACAAAGCATATGAGTGACAGGCCACTCATATTTATACTAATCCTAGGAACTATCTAGAATATAGATTAAAATAATACAAAAGAGAAACCCTAAAATCTGGAAATCCGAATTTGCCCTTTGAAAATTCTTGGAATCTTGGTCAAAAAGCTCCATGTGATGTTGCCTGCTTAGAAAGTTGATCATGAACGTTAATTACTCCTTGGAGGCCAAGTAGAATCATCCTGGGCGTTGGTTTGGTCGGGTGTAGGGTTTGAGGGAAAGGGACGGGGCAGGGGAGGGTCCCACAAGACATATGGGTGTGTCTTGTGGTGGTTTGTGATGTGGGTTTAGGTGAGAAAAGGTTTAATCAAAGATCTTGAAATGTTCAAGTAAAAACCCTTTGATATGAGGCTAATTGATACTGGGGTAATTAGGGTTTATAAGGGGATTAGGGGTGGTTTAATCTATTTTGGGTAAAAAGGGATTTAAAAAGTCTGTTTGGAGGGAAAGGATTAGGGGGGGTTGAGTGGTTCGTTTGACCAGTTTAATAAACTTGGGTGGGTTGTGGGTTATGGGCTACGGGTTTGGGTAGGGCAATGGGTATATGGGTGGGTTTGCTGAGGTGTCAAAGGCTGGTTGGTGGTGAGAGTTTGGTTGTTTGGCAATATGGCCCCCTGGAGTCTTATGTTTCATTCATGTTGTAATAAAAGGCCATCAACACCCATATAACACTTAACAACTTTTGGCAAGTTGTCAAAATTGGCACTAAAGGTTTTCAAACTTTTATCAAGGACCTTTAATGCATTTTCTTCATTTTCCAATGGCTGATCTTGTATAGTTTTCAAACTTTAGGGACCCTATTCATAATTTTGAATATTTGAGAGGTATAAAGTGTTAATCTTCAAAAGTTGAGGGACTAAAGTTGCCAATCTTCAATTCTTCAAGGGCATTATTGTAAAATCCAAACTTGGGCCCGGTTCATTGTGCGGCTTCGTTTCACGTGTTCGTTTTTGAATGATTCTTGTGATCTTTTGCCATTTCCTCAATATCCGTACCTAAAAATACACAAGTAACAAACACGAGCATATATTTGGTAGTTTTAATGATATTTAATGCATTTTAAGCCCGTTTTGGACGATGAGACTATGTATAAAAGCAGTCTCATCACTCCCCCATACTAAACCATTGCCGTGCCCTCACGCAATGCTAGAATAAAGTATCATAGCACCTCCAAAATTCAATTTTATTCATTTTATTGGAATGATAAACTAGCTACACTACTACTATTGCTACTACTTGTGTTTTAGACATAATGTATGATTTTCATCGCAAAATGGGACGTTTAGGTTCATAGAACAAGAACACGTGAATGCTTCGTTAGAAATAATTTCGTCGTCCTCGATTTTTACCTTAATTCCATGCCAAGCGTGCAACGAGATCATTGTTATTATAAGTTAGCAACAAGAACACATCTCATGAGTGTTAATTACGAACCTAAACTCCCTTATTCCTACTTGGTATCTCTTATATTTTATTATGTCTTAATGATCACGAGGATACATCATTGACTTATGCGTGAATAGAGATTAAGTCTAAAATAGAGTCTTAACGGTGTAACCAAAATCATTAAATTAATAATTCATCGCAATAGACAACGATGTCAAAAAATTAAGTCAACAAGAAGGATCGATAAACACGATTTTATAACGGTTTTGAACATGAGACTTATTACCAAGACTTTTATACGCCCCCTAACGGAAGGGCCTTAGTATCTTTGGTTTACCTCCATCTTTTATTCAACTTCGCCATGAAGCTTTTATTATGACTTCGGTCTTGCCTTGCCTTTTATTATCCGCCTCATCGGTGGTTTTATTAGCCAAAGACGTATATCCTCACGCTAAAGCAAATTTTGGATCTTTAAAGCTTCGAAGATTAAGGCTTGATTCACTTTCAATTTGGGCATAGATTTTTCGGCCTTGTGAGCTTCAAATTTTTGCTTAATTTAGGTGAGCACTTGAAATCTTATTATTAGGTGAAGCTTTGGATTATTCGGGTGCCAATACTTTAAAACCGTGACGCTGGCGATACCTTAATGATTTCCCAATTTAATTACATGGAAGCTACCAAAACAAATTAGAAACCAACAATAGTGACTAAACCGCCAAATCAATATTTATTAACAATTTATTATGCAAAAGCGTGGGGAGTAATTACTACACATGAGATCGTGACGATTACGAGACTTATAAATAACTCTATCATTTCTCGTCCTCATTTAAGAGACTTAGCCTAAAAAGTTAAGGAATCGAAGCTAAGTGCTCAACACGCACGGTCGAGTCAAAAATTACTCTCGTTCTCACCATCGGAAAACCTACATTCGTGTCTTAAACACTTATGAAAAACAAGAAAAAATTCAAAATTTGGCCATTTTTAGCCTTATTTTGCAACAAAAACGATAAACAAAACGATAAACTTTGGAAAGCGTGAAGGTTTGGCAAGGCAAGTATCTATTCACCCCCCCCATACTAAAGTTAAACATTGTCCTCAATGTTTCGAGTCTAGGGGTGCAAACACCCCCATACTAGAGACGTAGTCGAATGCCTAATCTAGCATGGAAAGGGTGTAACCGATAAATTAATAGCCGTTTATGAAGTGTGCTAAAAACCTAAGATTAGAACATCAAAGGATATATCATATGGATATTGAGAAATGTCTCCAAAGCAAACGATCGAGTGCTCCCATAAAACGAACACGAGAGGCTCCAATCGTGAAGATCATGATCTAAAAACCACAATGCACAAACAACCACGGAATAAAGGTTGGAAGGGCACAAATCCCCTCACATTAAACTACATTAGAAAGCAATAATATGTACATGGATAAGCATGGGTCTCCCCCACGAGGCACCTTGTTTTTGATAACCGAGTCAAAAGCTCGACTCGAATCCCCATAAATGTGATCATTTAGGGATAATCATGGTGTGGTCAATTTTTGGTGGGGCTTACATGTAATCAAGGCCCAAAAGCAACCGTGTATTAAGGACTAAGTCCTTTGATGATGCAAAATACCGGGATCGAAGATGGCGTTTTCATTTTCATTGGAAAAACAAATTAACGCCACTTCATCAATAGTCAACACAAACCCAAAGGGTTTCAAGAAAATAGGTGAGAAGAAATAGAAGGGTGGGACAATGGGTAAGTCTCTAAAAACATGAACTACTCGAGGTAGACTCGCACCAATCAAATGAAAAGATTTTCCATTTATTGCATCGGTGGAAGACCGAGATTTCCCTATATAAGCATCCAGGATCAAATATCTCGTCCTCGGTGGAGAAAGGGGAAGGAACATAAGGGGATTCCCCCACGCTAAGTCCACACAAAGCATCGTCAAAAGGAGAATACGAGCTTGTAGTACTCAAAACACGCGGTGATGACGGAGTTAGAGTTGTAGAAAAATATTTTAAATTCAATTCAAAATCTTTTCCTTTTTCATCTTTTAAACTCTCCTTGTGAAAACCCGATTTGATTATGTCAAAAATATTTGGTGTATCTAAAGCAATGTTAGTCACACTAAAAATTCTCACATTTTGAAATCTTTTTGGTTTAGGTGGTGGTAAGTTTTCAAATCTTTTATCAACAAAGAAAACCTCCCCATCGGGATCAACGTATTCATCATCCGAAGATTCACTCGAGATTGGAATCGTAGGCTTAACACTCTTAACCTCCATCGGCGGAGGGGATGGAACTTCATTTTTCTCAACAACTCCTAAAACTCTATTTGAAATCTTTTTGCAAATTCTTTTGATGGGATTGACATTATACAAAGATGTGATAGAATACACATGAGAAAGAGTGGAGTTTTGGGTTGCATTAATGACGAGTTCTTCCTCATTGAAACGAAGAGTGATTTTTCTTGCATGCACATCGATAAGTGCTCTCGAGGTATCCAAAAAAGATCGACCTAAAATTAACGGAACTTTAGGATCGATAGGAATGTCAACAACAATAAAGTCTACAGGATAGTAGAACTTTCCAACTTTCACAAAGACGTCCTCGGCAACTCCACAAGCTAGAATCGTAGAATGATCGGCCATTTCGATTGACATTCTTGAAGGAGTGAGATTTGGAAGATTGAGCGATTTAAAAATCTCAAGAGGCATCAAATTAATACTAGCACCAAGATCGGCCAAGGCGTAGCATTCTTCCATGTCTTGTATAGCACATGGGATTAAAAACTTTCCAGGATCACCGACTTTTTGAGGTATGCGGCTTAGAAAAACCGATGAACAACTAGACGATTTTTGCAATTTTTCTTTGTTATTCAACATACTTTTGAAGTTCGCGGCAAATCGAGGCATCATGACTAAGGCGTCGGTAAAACTTATATTAGAATGCAAGTCACGAAACATTTTCATAAAAAGTTCAAATTGATAATTATTTCGTTCTTGTGCCTTTTCCTTGTCTCGTCTTGAAGGGTAGGGTAAAGGTGGTGTGGGTTGGGGCAAAGGCATAGGCATCGGCCTTGGAATCTCGGGTTCCATGATTGGTATTGGTTCAACCGTAGGTGTGGTTTGAGCGGTACTTCGTGGGCTTGGAATTTGCTCCTTTTCTACCACCACCTCGGGTTCTTTCTCTTTTTCCTTCTCCATGGAAGTACTTGGACGAGAAATGGGTTCTTTGAAAGTTTTACCACTACGAGTAGTAATAACCTTCAATTCTCCTTTCGGGTTCACGATGGTATCACTAGGAAGACCACCCGAAGAAGAGGGCTTACACATGATAGCTTCAAATATTTTAGCCATACGGTCTTCAAACTTAGATTGCCTAGCATCCGCTTTTAACAACTCTTGCTTAATCTCATGTTGACCTTGCTCCATTTTTTGTTGATTTTGTTGGAGACGTGTGACATTTCCTTCCATTTTATTAGCATGAGTTTTAAGTTCATTAGCAAGTTCGTTTTTAAGCTCGTTTTTCAACTCGGATCTTAAGCTAACCATTTCACGTTGCATGTTATCAAACTTAGCATCATTAGCCTTAGCATAATTCAAAAATTCTCCTTGAAGATTTTTGGTGTGATCATTTTGAAAACCTTGAGTAGAAGTTTGAAAATCACGGTTTTGGTTTTGGTTTGAAATTTGCCCATTTCCACTTTGATAATTACCCTTGTTATAGTTACGTTGATTGCCTTGGTAATTTCCACCTTGGTTGTTGTTGCGATAATTATTAGCATTTTGATTTGGTGGAGCTTGATTTTAGCGGGAACCTTGACCGATTTGGTAATAAGTTCCCGTGGCTACATAAGCACTCGAAGTGTTACCATCCGCGGTAATGTACTCGGAAAGATCATGAGCTCCCACACAAGATAAACAACTCTTAGCAACCGCTTTTACCGAAGCGGAATTGGAAGCTTCTTGAGCTTTCCAATGGGACATAAGAGTCGAAAACCTATCGAAAAACCGATTTTCCTCATTAGCTTCATCTTGTAAAGCATTAATGCTACGAGACGATGACGAGTCTATTTTGGCAACACTCGGTGTGTTACGAGGGCTATAAACCTTAGACCTATTCTCAATTATGACCAAAGCTTCTTCAACCGTTTTACACAAAAAAATTACCACCCGCGGCGGCATTTAAATAATCTCTTTCATGATCGTTGAGTCCATTGTAAAACGTGTCTATTTGGTGCAAGTCGGAAAAACCGTGATGAGGACATTCATGTACCATCTCCTTAAACCTATTCCAAGCCGTAGAAAAACTTTCATTTGATTCTTGTGAAAATTTAGAAATCTCATTTTTCAAATGCGTAGTCTTAGAGGGCGGAAAAAATTGGTTCACAAATTTCGAAACGAGATCCTTCCACGTCAATATAGAATTGGGTGGCTCTTTCTCTAACCAAATTTTAGCGGGCCCTGCTAAGGAATACGGAAAAAGCATCATCTTAATCGAGTCATTCGAGACATCCTTAAATTTGCACGTGGCGGTAAGACGATTGAATTGGCGGATATGGTTGTGGGGATTGTCCTTCTCATCACCACGGAATTTGTTGTTTTGGATCATCGACAACAAACCCGTTTTTTCACCTCAAAATTCTCCGCAAGGATAGCGGGAATCACAATAGCTTCTCCATAACCCTCGGTGGGTGCTTGAAGTAACTCCATCATAGTTTGATTCGCCATGGTTGGTGCTTCTCGTACAATGGGTTCGTCAATAGGAGACTCCTCACTAGAATGAGTTGGAGTGGGAGTTTTGTTCTTTCGTCTACGTGCACGTTTTGCTTGATTACAAGTTAGCATAAACGTCACGTACAACGAGGAGACGAGCAAAGAAGATTCTTTTTGGTATTTTGTATTTTTCAATTTTTTTTGTGGTTTTTGATTGTATTAACTTTTTTGGAAATTGGTGAATGTATTAAGTAGACAAAAATCTACAAATCTCCTCCTTAATCAAATCTCTTGATTAAAGAAGCCTCAAGGAATGAAAACGATCACGTGAAGTGAACGCCTTCGATGACTTTAGAACGATGGTGGAACACCAAATCGTTCAAGAGGGTTTAATCAATAGAAACCAAGAAAATATATATGATATGTAAGTAATACTTTGGGCGGCAAAACCCTCGATTCACTCTCAAAATCAAATACGCACAAGCAAGCGGAGGAAACGAGGCGGCGCGAAGCACTTAAGAGCCTTTTTCCTTTAGGTCGTGAAATACAACCGCCTTATACCCACCTTATAGTTTGTATTATCAAGATTAAGCTTCACGAAAGTATTTATCTATTTTTGCCTTTTTTCTTTGGTTTGAGATTCGAATACAATGATCGAGTGATGAAATCCCGAATCAAGGTTGTGATTTCTCACGTATTTGGAGTACTTGTGAATTTATTGTTCTACGTATACAATATACTAATAATATTCACACAAAAACCGAAAAACGATAATACGTATTAGTAGAGTGATACTAATACAAATACTATTTATGGCTATATAAAAACAACAATGGTTCAATCAAAACACAACACGCCTCCCCGGCAGCAGCGCCAAAATGATGGTTGTAGAAATACGTCTTTTAGGAAAAAGAGCGTAAATAGGGCAAGCGTGCACGACGATTTAGGAAAACCGTGTGTAAATGACCCAATGAAGTGAGTTCGTTCTCGAGGAGGCACGTGTGTTGTGTAATGAATGATGATGTTTGTGATTATTAACAAGAAGAAAAGAGAATAGAAATGAGAAAGAAAAGACGGTTACGAAAACGAATTAAACTACGACGAAAAAGGCGAATACGTAAAACCGTATATAGTACAAAAATTAAAATTTTAACCTAAAAATTACTAAAAATCCACAATAAAATTCTAAGAGTTTACAAAAAATCAAAACTTGCTAAAACCTTTTAATTAATTAGATAATGACTTTTTAATGCTAATTAAAGCCCTAAAAATCACAATTAATTATTAAAAAGCCCTAAACAAGATTTTATAGTTTGTAAACCTCAAAAATAACCTAATTAAGCTAAAAAGTATTTTTTAAAATTTTAAAACCTAATAAAACTATATTTAAACACTTAAAAACTATTAAAATCTATTAAAACTTAAATTAATTCTAAAAAAAATGAAAAGTCCTAAAAAGATTTGGAAAGTTACAAAGTTCCTAATTTAATGTCTACAATTTAGGAAAAATGTAAAAAGTTAAAAAATTAAACTTTCTATTTTTAGTAATAAAATAATATTAAAATAATCAAAAAAAATAAAAAGTTTATAAATAAATTCTAAAAAATTACCAAAAATCCTAAATAATGTAACTAAAATAAAAATGCAATCAAAAGTTCCTAAAACCTTTTTAATAATTTTATATTAAATTTTAAAGTTGCTAAAAAACCCTAAAATCAAATAAAATTAAAAATTAGACTTTTTGAAAACTTTTTGTGATGTAAACCTCAAATATATAAATCAAAACCTAAAAACTATTTTTATAAAATTAAAACCTATTTTAACTATTTTTAAACTAATTAATAAAATACGGCTAAAGAAAAATGAATAAAAAATAAATAAAGAAAGAGAAAAATCAAAATCTTAGCCAGAAAAATCCTAAACCTAATGACAAATCTAAGAAAAATGAAAATGAGCAAATAAGCAAAGCCAATAAGCAGTTATGGGCTTATTAAGCTACGGCTTATTTAACAAAAGTCCAAACAAAAGCGTCTTAAGTAACTATTGAAATGAAATCATAACGTAAAAAACCATCCGGATCACTGGTAAACACGTTACTCCTCCGAAAGGGAGGTCGCGTGTTCGAGCCCAGGCCAGGTGAGTTTTTGCTTTTTATTTTTTTTTTCTTTTTAAACTTTAAACTCAAATCTTCTTACCCTTCTTAGTCACAATTTCACAAACACAAACCAAATTTAGACAAGATTAAACCTTTCTGAAAACAAAAACGTGCTCAGGTCTGCTGAGTTTCTGATGAACAAAAGTGAGAGCTCTTCACTTGTGAAAAGATGATCAAGAGGGCTTGATCTTGCTTTTTTTGTGGATGTTTGTGATGGACAAAGGCACCCTTATACTCTTTGGAGTATAAGGAGTCAAATCAAATAGAAAACAAGCAAGTTCAAACACAAAATCAAACCAAATGCACAAAAAACAAGTTACTGATTAAGCCTTGTGTTGTCTGAGAGTATTTTGCCGATAAACTTGGCACCAAAATGATTTTCACTGGCTAAGATCTATCATACAAACTCCCCAAATGACATATGAGCAATCACAAATCCTCAAGCAACCTTAAATCTAACAAATTACCAAGTTTGATGCACAAATTTCAGCAAGAATAGGCACAAAAGGGTGGTGACTGATTAATGCTATGTTTGTCCAATTTTTATCATGCACATATGTTCAAAACTTGACCAAATTGAAACTTAAGCACTTATAATACCTAATAACAACCTAGGAAGTGTTTCTAAACAGGTTTAAGCCAATATGCAATCCCTTATACCCTACTTAATCACTAATCCAAACACCCCTTTAAACTTGAAAAAGAAAATTTTTCAAACAAAAACTTAACCAATCTCAACTAAACTGATTTAATTCTAGCCTGTCATGCATATAACCACTTATCATGCATCAACAAACCATTTAACAAACATTTAACACCTTTCACATGAATCATACAAAATCAATATTTTCTGAAAACTTAAAACAAGGTCAAGGATTTTACCTTGTTGGGCCTACATCCAGGCCCAACAGTGACGGTATGTCACCTCATTATAGGCTGGGGCCTATGCTGGACCTTTAACAAACAATCAACAATGAAACCTGTAAAAATCAATGAGCACATAAGCAAAAGTATACTTCCTGATTTTTGAAATCTTATAAACCTTTTCACAAGCCAATGAAACTTAACCACGTTTTAAACAAGGAATTACCCTCAGAAAAACAAGAAAACCAATCCACTTTCACTTCTTAATCTTCTTAAATTTCTGAAAAACTCAAACCTTTTCAAAACCTATTTTGAAAACTCAAAAACACAATGTGTTTAACAAATGATGATGGAACTCAGAATATTCAAGCAATTCAATACCAAACTTTTAAAAAACAAAAGGAATTACAATTTAATTAAAAATACCAAACTTTATATTTCAAAAAGGCATTACATGAATTTGCTTAAAAAAAAACTGGAACAAAGCATATGAGTGACAGGCCACTCATATTTATACTAATCCTAAGAACTATCTAGAATATAGATTAAAATAATACAAAAGAGAAACCCTAAAATCTGGAAATCCGAATTTGCCCTTTGAAAATTCTTGGAATCTTGGTCAAAAAGCTCCATGTGATGTTGCCAGCTTGGAAAGTTGATCATGAACGTTAATTACTCCTTGGAGGCCAAGTAGAATCATCCTGGGCGTTGGTTTGGTCGGGTGTAGGGTTTGAGGGAAAGGGACGGGGCAGGGGAGGGTCCCACAAGACACATGGGTGTGTCTTGTGGTGGTTTGTGATGTGGGTTTAGGTGAGAAAGGGTTTAATCAAAGATCTGGAAATGTTCAAGTAAAAACCCTTTGATATGAGGCTAATTGATACTGGGGTAATTAGGGTTTATAAGGGGATTAGGGGTGGTTTAATCTATTTTGGGTAAAAAGGGATTTAAAAAGTCTGTTTGGAGGGAAAGGATTAGGGGGGGTTTGACTGGTTCGTTTGACCAGTTTAATAAACTTGGGTGGGTTGTGGGTTATGGGCTACGGGTTTGGGTAGGGCAATGGGTATATGGGTGGGTTTGCTGAGGTGTCAAAGGCTGGTTGGTGGTGAGAGTTTGGTTGTTTGGCAATATGGCCCCCTGGAGTCTTATGTTTCATTCATGTTGTAATAAAAGGCCATCAACGCCCATATAACACTTAACAACTTTTGGCAAGTTGTCAAAATTGGCACTAAAGGTTTTCAAACTTTTATCAAGGACCTTTAATGCATTTTCTTCATTTTCCAAGGGCTGATCTTGTATAGTCTTCAAACTTTAGGGACCCTATTCATAATTTTGAATATTTGAGGGGTATAAAGTGTTAATCTTCAAAAGTTGAGGGACTAAAGTTGCCAATCTTCAATTCTTCAAGGGCATTATTGTAAAATCCAAACTTGGGCCCGGTTCATTGTGCAGCTTCGTTTCACGTGTTCGTTTTTGAATGATTCTTGTGATCTTTTGTCATTTCCTCAATATCCGTACCTAAAAATACACAAGTAACAAACACGAGCATATATTTGGTAGTTTTAATGATATTTAATGCATTTTAAGCCCGTTTTGGACGATGAGACTATGTATAAAAGCAGTCTCATCAAGTATCCACTGGAACAGATACGTGAAGATCTCACCTTCATAGAAGAACCCGAACGAGTTCTTGACAGACAAGAACGAGTCATGAGAAGGAAGACGATTCCATTCGTCAAAATCCTTTGGAGGGATCATACCGAGCGGGAAGCCACTTGGGAAACAGAGGAGTCTATCCGGGCTTCTTACCCTCATTTCATATTTTGAATTCGGGTATGTTCTTCTTTTCCAGTTTACTTTATCTATAATTCGGGGACGAATTATACTTTTTAGGGGGGAAGAGTTGTAAAACCCGCATGCTTTTACCATGAATAGTACCCTTTAGATCGTATGTACTAGATTAAAACTTTCCTTTTATAGTATGATTACGTTCACGTATTAAAACTTTAAGTATTATGTACGTGTTAGAACACGATAAGTATTTATTACGTATAAACACACAATAATTATTCAAACAATAATTAATCACGAACATGCGATCATGAAATCATGAACGTAAATTAATCACGAGCTAATATTATTTACGTATATATATTTATTACGAACACGAATAAATATATTAAGTCACGGTTAATATTTAACGAGAACACATAAAACACGAACACGAGAAAACACGAACGAACACTAAAAGAATTAGACTCGGAAAAAGGTACGGGTTACCCCATGTGGGGCCCCCTACCCGCGGCTACACCAAGAAGATGGGCCAAGCCCATCAAACTTTTACTAACAAGGGGTTATGGTAAAAACCTTTAGTCATTTTTCACATTACAGTAAAATAACAAAAACCCTAAAAAGATTTTCTCCTTCTCCTTGCTCTCTCTTTGGCCACCGGATATAAAGACACAAAAGGGGGTGTTCGTTTGAATTTTGATCTTGAATTTTGTGCAAGCATTCGTGTGTGTTCATCCTCGTTTAATCCACGCATTCGGTACAACCTTTTTAATCCTTTTCTTTTATGTTTTGATTTAATAAAGTACATAAGATCATGATGTTTTTAAAAAGCTAATTAAAAACATTAATTAAACATGTAAATGGTTAAGGGGTAAATCAAAACGAGGGATTTAGGGGTGTTTGATGTGGCCGGCGCCTAAACCGAACCCCCAAGGGGTCTCGGTTTGGCTTATGAACCACCACTGAGACCTCATGGTCTCGGTTTGGTGGTGTGGGTCCCACGGCAGCAGCAAACAGGGGGAAACCCCGAAGTAGTTCGGGGTATGGTGTTGATTACGGGTCCGGTTCATGGTTTCTAGTCACGATCCGGTTCATTGTTTATGTTAAGGTTTATGATTTTAATAATCATATGTTAACAATTAAATTAATAAAGCATGGCATAATTAATTTAATAAACATGACTTAGGTTATAATTTAATTATTATGTCATGAGTTTTTAACCTAAGTATTTTTATTTCTAGACTTTATAATTAATTAATTATTAAAAACCATGACTATAATTAATTAATTAACATGACTTAGGTTATATTATTACTAATTAATAATACATGTTTTAACCTAAGTATTTAACTTTATTTAATTAAAAACATGATATATTTAATTAAATACTTTTAACCTATAGTTTATTTAAATTACATGTAATAATTAATAAACTATACCTTATATCAATATGACTTAGAAAATAATCAGAAAACACATAAGCTTATATAATTAGCTTATTTAACCAACTTATATCTAATTATGGAAACTTTCTATTTTTAGAAACTTATTTAATTAAGGCAGCTAATCTATTTATGGAAACTTTCTATATTTAGAAACTTATCTATTTTAAGAAGTAATTCTATTTTTGGCAACTTTCTATTTTTGGAAACTTTCTATTTTTGGAAACTTTCTATTTTTGGTAACTTTCTATTTTTGGAAACTTTCTATTTTAGGAAACAAGCTATTTTCAGAAAGTTACTTATTATTACACAGTAAGTATAATAATACATGAAATACAAGTAATACTTAATCATAATAGACCGAATATAAGATAAACACAGTAGAAAGCTTAAAACAGTAAAACATGACATGAACGTATAAAATAAGCTAAGACATGACATAAAACCAGTTACGTATTTAGTAATCAGATACTTATACACGTATGTATTTATGTAGCATTAGTGATACCGAAGTAGGACTCTCTTCCGTTCGTCTTCTTCGTTCATTGGACATAAGGTACGGATTCCCGTCCTTTTAGTATGGACATTCTTTCCTTATTAGGATTTCCCGTATGCAGCCAACTGTTTTCCCGTAGTCTAAGTTTATATGTTTGATTTGCTTATGTTTAATTTAGAATACCTATAGCCATATACATGCATGACCAGTTTCACCTAGTTATGGTGGTACCATAACCATAACACTAGAGGCACTGGTGTTATGACTTCCCCACGGCGTAGTGATTGCTCGTGGCGTCCCTTCAGCTTTTGGCCATATTATTATATTTATCATGTGGGGCGTATGGGTGCATCCTAGTTATTGGTTTTCAAGCAGATTACTCAGTGTGAGTGTGGTGTGTGCCTTGCATCCTTCACAAGGAGCTGATCCCTCCTACCCAAACCAGTATATAAAATTAGAGATAGTCCCTCTAATTTGCATGATGAGGCCACCCCTCCAAGTATTCATGCATGGTGGATTTTCATGGCCTATATTGGCTAATGGTAGAATATGTTAAACAGTTTTTATAAGATAAACATAAGGCTTTTCAAACTATAAAACCAGTTTTACGAAGACTTAACCGGGTTATTCGGGACTTAGTTTCTTCCGCTGTTATATGCTTATATGCTTATATTGTTCATGCTTTATTGTACATCCGTGCACTGAGCGTATTGCTCAGCCGTTTTACTTTCTATGTTCCCAAAACGGCAGGTACTCAGGGACGCTCGTAGACTTTAAGCGTACGTGCATATGGACTGGAAGCTTTCTAGCCTTTCTTTACTTTATGCATTATCTTTCCTTTGATACTCTTGCCATGGACATTGTTTAGTCCTTTCATTTACAGTACTTATGTTTGTGTGTGATGAGCTTTACTTTTGGACTACCGATGTTTGATTCCGGTATTTCCTTTTATGGTCATGTAATGTTTAGACATTTATCCTTGTATGCTTTGATGACATGCCATAATTACGCGTGACATTCCATTATCAAAATGGGGTGTTACAAACTTTCTATTTATATCAGGCTACTATTTATAGATATCGTAAATATCAAAACACAGTATACTACACAGTAAACAGAAATACAGGACATATATTAATCAGTAAACAGTTAAAGGACAGTCGGGTTATCGAAAATACATCAAACAATCAAATTAATCAGTTTATACGCAATCAGTAAAATAATACGAGAATGCACAAAATGAAATAAGAACAGTAATAAGAGACAGTAATCAGTCAACTTATTTCACGTCCCTTATTTATGTAGTAACTTTGAAGTCAGAGTAGATCTTTCAGCTTTTATTCTTACTTCATTACTGGACACGAGGTACGGATTTTCCGTCCTTTCAGTAAGGACTTCCCTTCTATGCATGATTAGGATTTCCCGTCTGCAGCCAAATGTTTTCTCCAGTACATGTTATAAATAATCTGAAATTATTTTAATAATTAATATATTGCCTGAGCCTTATATACAAGCATGACCAGTTAGTAGTACTAGTTACGGAGGTACCGTAAGCATGACACTTGAGGCACCAGTGTCATGACTCACCTGCGGGAGAGTGATATCCTGCAACGTTCCACTCAGTTCAGCTTGGCCATTTTATCGGTATATTATTAGTGAGGCGTATGGATAAATCCTAGGCTTATCAGTTTACAGTTATCAGGTGAATATGGTGTGTGCTCTACATCCTTCACATTGGAGTTGATCCCTCCACCCAGCATATTATTTAGAGGTCACCCCTCTACAGCATGACGAGGTCACCCCTCCAGTTATTCATGCAACAGTTGTTACAGCGCATGACCTATATAAGCTCTTGGATTTAATTTACAGTAAATGCATGTTTTCAGATTTAACAGATAACAGTTCAGTTTTATTATTTATAAATCAGACTTATCAGATTTTCTATAGTTTTCATCACACTCCACATATTAGTCTTTCATCTGCGTAATTATTAATTATCTCAAGTTCAGTATATTCCTATCATGCATTATATCCGTTCATTGAGTGTCATGCTCAGCCGTATTTCTTTTATGTTCTAACGGCAGGTACACCAGGACACTCTTAAGATTCTGGGAGCATGTGCATTAGATGGAAGCCGTCCAGACTTCTTTACTTTATGCACTCCATTTTTATATTACCGTTGAACATTGTTCAGTCCTTTCTTTCAGTATTTACTTTTCATGTTTTGAGCTTATGTTGGATTACCGATGTTTGATTCCGGTATTTCCATTATGGTCAGTTAATGTTTTAGGACATTTACCTTATGCTTTGATGACACGCCATAAATACACATAATGGTCCACTTATCCAAGTGGGGTGTTACAATTATGGTATCAGAGCGCAAGGTTCGACCTGTAGGCTCTAAAACTTGACGTGTGAATAGTGGGTAGTCACAAGGAGCTTCCCAGATTTTGGCGTTGTTATCTTTCATGTTTCTCATGCAATTACCAGTCAGTTTCCTTCAGTTATTGGTCAGTTTTTCTTAAATTTTTGACTAAGTAAAAGGTTGGTACATGACTGGCCATATTTAGTTGCATGTGCATTTTTTTAGCGAATTTTCGTTTTGGTGAACTGACCATAGGCGTTCACCCTTGCCCGTTAAAATTTTTGTATAGATGAACTGACCATAGGCGTTCATCCGTACTCATGTCAGATTCATGTTTTCAGTCAAATGTTATTAGGTGAACTGACCCATATGCGTTCACCATTTATCAGGTCAAATTTCATGCTTTTCAGTCGAATGTTATTTTGTGAACCGATCCATAGTTGTTCACCTTTGTCATATCATGAAACTTTGTATGTTTTGACTGATATGGGTTGGACTACAACCATCCATAATTAGTCTCAGATCATAAATTTCTATACATGCCAGTTCTCAGAAAATTTGACAAGTATGGATCGAACCAGAATTGCCCATACGTAGTCACATGCTTTCTCCTGTAAATTATGTGGATTGAACCATATCCATCCACACCAGTTGATATTAAACCTCAGTTGACTATACCTTTATGTTCTTTATAACAATCAAGTTTCATACCCTCAAGTGGATGTCATTTTCATGCTGATTAAGTTCATGTCTCCTTATGAGGATTTCATTTTCAGCAAGGTGATGATGTTTTCATGCTAAGATACAGAAGAGTTACAGTAAAATCTTGTTTTCATAATAAACCATGTTTGATCTTCATCAGGCATTTCGTCATGCTGACCATTGTTGAAATTCCGTTTAAACATATTCTTGAACCTATATACAACCAGCATTAAGTCTATGCAGGAATTACCAGGCTGTCACGTTACCCATTTCAGTTCAGTTTACTACCGTTTAAATCAATTTAATCCTTGAGCATGTCAGACGAATGACGCCAGTATTGATCATCCCATAAAGTTTCCACCAGTGCCATGTACAGTATTCTATATGTACCCTTTGTACAGTGTCTCAGTTATACTCTATGTACAGTATTTCTTGTGTACTCCACGTACAGTGTCTCAGATATGCTCTACATGCAGTATTCACTTTGTACTTCATGTACAGTAGTCCAGGTGTACTCCATGTACCCTACTCCATGGATATTACTAATCGATCCTCAATCGTATCAGGCGTTTCCACTTGTCGATATTCTACCAGATGCTGATGTTGCTCGTGAGTTGAAGATTTTACCAGATACTGACGCTGCTAACACTTTGAAGACCTCGCAAATGCTGATGCTTTGGAGATTTCTCAAGATGCTGATGTTGTTTATACTATGAAGACTCTGCAGAACAAGGTCAAAAACTATAAATTGAAATTTCTGACAAGAATAAATTTCAACCATTAGACACTACCATTCTATTCCATGCTTTTACTTCCCCAGTTAGATGTAACACTTCACTCAGCTAATCTTTCAGCAGAAATAGTTACATGAATCAAGGTCATGATAACGACCGTCAGGAAACTGACAGACAAGGCGGTAATGACAACCACCGTGCTTATAATTAATCAGTCAGTAACCATCGGAACTCCGGAACGGACGTGACCAGAAATACAGAGGTCAGCAGTCTAATAAGTGTGAAAACACTTATCCTTTTACCACTTAATTATAATAATAACAAGACCAAAACGTGTATTTAATGTCGTAAAAGGAGGAATTATACGTGGTTTATGTTTTTATTGTGTTTTAGGACAAAAATATGAAAAAGGAAGAAAACACGGGCTTTCACAGGCTTTTATCGAAGATAAAGACAAAAGACGAAGTCAAAAGATCAAAAGTGCAAGAAGAACGGAAGTCAAAGACCTATTCTGCAGATTTATCGAAGAAAAAGTATAGAGACAGAAGTTTGACGAAGTCGAAGAACAAAGTCAACTAAAAGAAGAAAATTAGAAGACGAGTTCATTTTGTCATTCGACTAATCCCAAGACAAAGTCGAGAAAGACGAGTTATTTAAAAAGCCGAGAAGACAAAGAAAAGGAGAGAGCAAGCAACACACCACACCTCTCCTCTCCTATAAATACTCCCCTACAACTTTATTTTAGAGAGTTAGTCAATTTTTTAGTAGTTCATATCTTTAGAGAGAAGTAGGAGTAGGTGCTTCTACTTTCTCTCTCTATATTTCTTTCATTTTCTTTCAAGTTTTAAGCTTTTCACTTTAATCTTGTATTTGAATCTTTAATTTCCAAGTTTTATTTCAAGCTTTTCATAATCATTCTCATACTTCTCTTCTTGTTTTAAATTTATTGTTTGGTTCGTTTAATCTTGAAGTTTTCATATGTATGCTTATTTTGATTAAAGTTCGTATCTTTTTGTTCTTATCATTTTCATGCGATTCATGGTTTTAGCTTATTGTGCTTTTCGATTGATTTGTTATTTCCTTAGTTTTAATAAAGTGTTTTTAAAAGTTTATCTTATAAATCTTGCTTATTTAGTGTTTTGAATGTTTTTAAATTCGTGCTCATTTAGTTCTCTTTGGTATTGAGTTGGTTAAGTTTCGGTAAGTGCTTATTAAAAAAGGTGCTTATTCGGTTCTGCTTATTTTCATTTTACATTCCATCGTAATATTCTTAAGGGTTTTACTTGTTCCGATCGAGTTTCGTGATCGCATAAACCTAAGGGTTTCTACTTGCGATCGGAAACTGCGATCAAAGACTGTGATCTAAACTGTGATCCACAACTACGATCCAAGTTACGATGTTGTTGTGATCCAGATTGCGATTCAGGTTATTGCGATCCGAGTTACGATCGCTAGTTGTGATCTAGGTTAAGATAGTTGGTTGCGATCAGGGACTGCGATCGCTTGTTGCGATCCATACCACCATCCAAACTGCGATCCGTGTTGCGATCGGATCGTTTTACTTTGTTTTATTTTACTTAATTATTTTTCAAGGTTTATTTCTTTCCCACCATTTTTGCCTAGTTTAATTTTAATTTGTCTTGTCTTATTTTATCTTTAAATTTACTTTTTAATTAGACTTAAACTTGTTTAATACCTTTATATTTGTTATTTGTCTTAACTCATTTCGGTAGATATAGATAATCAAAAGCTCCCCCTTTTAGTTACCAAAAACAATAAGTCCACCCTAAACCGTGATCAATTCGATTAGACACCGAGAACGAACGAGTACACATATATGCAAAAGTTGACATATTGAATCGAGTACGAACAACACTCAAACAAGATCAACAAGTTGTCATATTAAAATGGCGCTGCTGCCGGCTCTTTTCGTAAAGATTAACGGTTTTTAGTGAGAAAAATTAGATTTTGGGAACCGTTCTTTTGGGAACGTTATTTCCAAGCATGAAAATTTTCAAAAATCCTAAAAAATATAAAATTTTCAAAAATCATAAAAAAAAAGATTAAAAAATCAAAAATATTTTATTGCATTTTTAGTGTATGCGTACTCGATCTTCGTCTTATCTTGAGCCCGAGACTCGTAGAGACCTAGATATGACCGGTGTGCATAATAATAATAATCCACCTCACCCCTTTGTGAATAATAATAACCATCACCCTCAACCCGACCTTCGTACGATGGAGGAGCTATGCCAACCAACTATGAATGGACGTGGAGGACCGATTGCGCCGATGCATATCACGGCTCCCAAATTTTCGTTGAAGCACCACATGATCCAACAAGTTCAAAATGCTTACCCATTTAGCGGATTACCGGATGATGATGCCAACAAACACCTCGATAAATTCATAACCGTCACTCAAAGCATGAAATTGCCCGATGGATTTTCTTCGCCTTCACCTTTTTCCACACATTTTATCCCACCATGCCGAAAAATGGTTTGATTGTCTTCCTAAAAATATGAATCATACATGGGACGAGATGACTCAAAAATTTCTGTCCCGATACTTTCCACCATCCATGGTAACTAGTCTTCGTAATCAAATATGTGGTTTCACTCAAGAACCCGATGAGTCTCTTTTCGATGCTTGGGAACGTTATAATGTCTTGATCGATCGTTGTCCTAACCATAATATGCTCCCCATCACTTTAATTGATACTTTCTACAATGGTTTAACTTTTCGTGATCATGATACGATTAATGCCGCTGCCGGTGGTACATTTACGAAGAGACGACCTGAGGAGTGTAGAGAGCTTATAGAGAACATGACCACTCATCACAAAAATTGGGATTCATCCGCATCTTCAAGAAATAATCCGAGGGTAAATGTTTCTTCTACTTCGTCAAACCCCGAGATAACCGAACTCACCCAAATCACCAGCCAACTAGCCGAGATGAACAAAAATTTCATAACCATGGCTACGAACCAATTTCAACAAGTTAAAGCTGTAGCACTTTCTTGTGAGACTTGCGGTGGTGCTCATTCATACATCGATTGTCCTTCTACTCATGACAATTCAGAAAACGTGTATGCAGCTAATGGTAACTTTTCCATGGGAGGCTATCAAGCACGTCCTCAAGGTGACCGCAATTTGCTGAGTTATCGTTCAAACAATTTTCTTTCACCACCCGGTTTTCCTCCTCAAAACCAAAACAACTTCAATCGCAACAATCAAAACCAACCTCGAGCTCCTAATCAATATCAAACCCAAAGAAACCCATATCCACCTCAAGGTAATAATCAAGTTTGCCAACCACCCACTTATCAACCACCCGCTTACCAAGCTCCACCTTCTAACCAACCCACGGCATTTAATCATGAGGTCGAAACTTACATGAGAAATAATGACGCGCTGGTGAAGAATCTTCAGAGCCAAATTATTAACTTGAAAGGTGACATAGCTAAACAAGGGAATGATCTTCGAGCCGAGCTTAGGAATGACATGCGAAACTCTTTAAGCAGTCAAACGAATGACTTAAGGGATATGATGGCTAGTTTCTTCCAAAGTAATCAACCCTCTGCTTCGGGTTCTCTTCCGAGTAACACCATTGCTAATCCAAGAAGGGAGATGAAAGCAATCACTACCCGCAGTGGAAAAGGCTATAAGGAACCCAAGATTCCTAAACCTAACCCGGTGATTGTGACAAAGGATAACGAGCAACCTTCCCCAATTCCTTCACCTTCCAACCCCACCCCTCCTCCACCCAAGGATGTGAGTGAGCAATCCGTTCCAAAGCCTTCATCTCAACCCGACATACCTTATCCTTCAAGGTTGAGGAAAGAGAAGTTGAAGAACAAGGATGATATTTGATATGAGTGTTTTTACTCATATCATTTGTTACTTTAAACAATGAAATATTGCATGATTTATATCAAATATGCCTTGGAAATGCTTGTTTCTTGTTTTCATGTGTGTAGGTACAAAGTTCGCAAAAACCAATGAAAACCGACACGAGATTGATGAAAAAGATCGAGGAAGCCAAAACCGAGCTCGACTTTAGAGGATTATATCATTTAACGAGTTTATGGCCAAATGGGGCCCACAATTGCATAAATGGGCTCAAAAGCCCATTTAAGTTATAAAGTTGCTTGAAGGTCCATTGTGAATCCATTAGGCCCAATAGTGAAAAAAAAAATAATATACGGATGAGATGGGCTTAAAGCCCAATGCTTATAGAGGGTAACGAAAAGTGTATGTTGGGCTTAGGGTTTGTGGAAAGTTTATAAAAGTATGAATTCACTTTCATTCACATCACTTACAATCCACACTCACCCATATTTTCTCCATTCATTTTCATACACATCACCCTCTTTTAATAAATGAAATTCGTTCCACACGTTTTTGTCCAACATCCAACTGTCACCATTCATTCCCATTAATAAAAAAATATAACCAATCCCACTTTCATTAAAATAATTCTTTCGATGTTTACTAAGTTCCATTCTTCTTCCCCATTCATCTTTTTCTCCCAAAACCTGCGAAAAATCTACTGTTCAAAAAAACCCTAGGATAGTAAAAAGTTCTTAATTTTTAGGGCTTTCTACTTATTCTATTAATTCACCCAAAAAGAAATAAAACCCCCCATTTTTAAGGAAGAGAGTGGATGGTGCGAATGAGCCACGTTGGCGATCCGTGTGCTATTTGGGATCATCTCAGCCATCAAACAAGAGAGAGAATAAGGATATCAAGATCAAGGGCTTAGAAGAAAAGGGAATATCCCTATGGAGATCCGAATATCCGCTCACCAACAAGCCTGGGGAGGCTATAAATACCCCCAATTTATTCTGTATTTTCCATCCCTTTCTTTACTTTAGAGTTATTATGCAAAAATAGGTTTAGGTTAAATTGTAATTTTCATTTTTATAACTCTTGTAATCGGTTCTTTATATTGAATAAAAGTTTAATTTGAGTTGAATATTGAGTTTATTTATTTTCTGTGAACTTTAATTGCAATTTTACCTTTATTAATCTATTTTGTCATGATATGCAAGTTATTTGATTTAGCTAATTTGATAGCTTTTACCAAATAATAAAAGTAAAACTTGGGAAATTCATCTTTCCCTACTGGAAAGATATAAAAAAAATGGCTCGGTTACATTTGTTGGTTCTATATGGTTCGAATGGTGGTTCGTATTAGAGGTGAATGATGATGGTGGTTTCGAGTTACGGTTCTTAAGGTTGCTCAGCGCAATCCTTCTTCTCAAAGGCTATCTTCAATAGGTTTTCTCTCTGTTTCATTTTATTGATCTAATTTCTTTTTATGAATTTGTATTGCTTATATGATGCTTGAAACTGCTGGTTATGTTGATGTCGATATAGCTAGTCATGACTGCCTGTTTTGAGTATTTAGAGTGCTTGCTGGTTAAGACTTTAGATGATTCCAGTTTGACTTAGCTTTTAGCATGTAATGAATCGGTTTTGTAAGTTTCAGTTTGATTTATATGGAGTTGTTTTATGTCTAATTCGAATAAATCTGGACGGATTTGTTCATGCTAGCTGATATAAGATTTTATACTTAATAGCTCATAGGTAATTAGTGTTACTGTTTCCCATAAGTTTTCGTTTGGATAAGTTAGTTTACATTTGCTGAGAATTAATTCTGCTATTTTTTTTAGAATGGATTTGGTATAAGATTTCTGTAAGATGTCCAGAATTGAATCTGCTTAGTCTTGATTAGGATTTTATCTAATTCATAGATTGGCTTTGTCAGTCTGATCTATAGGTTTTGTCCTTGTTTCGAACACTTAGCTGCTTTGCTGATTATTGAAAATTAAACATGTTCTCTTGAATAGCTGGATAAGCCCTTCATGATTTAATAGCTGCGGTCGTATTGCGCTAGAGATAGGATTTGTGTGCTATGTTGATTTTGAACTTATTTTGAAGTTATTCGCTGATTGGCTTATTGTTATATTTGTTATTTTGGTACAAGCAATCTGCTATTCAGTTCCATTGACTGATAAGCTCAATAGGGTTGTTTTCCTAACAGCTTTTCATAATAAGCTCTCAAAAAAAAATCTCACCTGAGACTGTATTGTTCACAATCTGTCTAAAAAAAATAATTATTCCAAAAATTATGTTGCTCACGGGACTCGAACTCGAGACCCTTTGTTTGAATGTTAAACGTGTTAACCAACTGGGCTATAGGCCTATTTGATTTTATTCTCAATTATTACTGTAATATAGTGGTTTTCGTCTTGGCAGTTTTTGTTTATAGTCATAACTTTTAGTCACGTTTTATTTTTACTTTAAAATCTTAATAAAAGTTAAGTTTTATTAAAAAGTAGTTTATATTATAATAAATAAATAAAAATAATAAATAAAGATAAAAAAAAAAAATAAAAAAAATGTTTTTATTTAAATAGTTTAATTAGTTAAAATTTTTAAGTTTAATTTTTATAACTCTAGATTTAAATAAATAAAGCTTTTAAATAGATTAGTTTAAAAAGTAATTTTAATAAAGTTTAATTAGATTTTTTTTTTTTAAAGTTTAATTAGACTTTAAATAGGTTAAATTTTATATAGTGTTTTAATTTTAAATAATTAATTGTTTAGATTTATTTTAAAATAGGTGGGTTTACGATTCATGCACTTTAGGTTTAATTTAAATAGCTTAAAATTTGTAGAATTTAATTGTAGTCTAAAAACCACAAACCAATTCAAATCGATTGTCCAAATCAAAACAAAACGTCTCAAATTCATAAGATCTTCGTGTACAACGAACTCGACTCACTCACGTGTTTAATTGAATTCGTCATTGGTATTATTAGTCTATTACTTTTTCCTAAAGGTAATTTTCTAATTTACCCTATAACGTATCTAATTATCACATATACTATCCACGACACATCAAAAATTTTGGCGCCGCTGCCTGGGATCTTGTGTACGATTCGCTTTTGTGGAGATTTGTTGATCGTGGATTTGAAGACCCTTTCCGTCCTCGGAAAGTTTTGTTATTTTTCTATTACGTAGTATGTATCATTTTTCTCGTTTTTTTTTGTGAATAATATATTGTATTACGTAGAACAATAATTTTAAATACTTTTCAAATAAGCCTTAGTTGGGATTTCATCACCTAGCTATTGTATTCGAACCCAAAACAAAAATAAAGGCAAAATAGATAAATACTAATAAGAAGTTTGAACTCAATTTATACAAACTATAAGGTGGGTATAAGGCGACGTGCTATAAAAAGCCGTCTAAGGAAAAAGGTTTTTAAGTGCTTAGTGCCACCTCGTTTCCCCGCTTGCTTGTGCGTATATTGAGAGGGACAACCAATTATTGGTTTGCCGACTCAAGTAGTAATAAATCTTATTTTTGTTGTTTACTTATTGAACCTCGAGACGTTTAGGTTTTCACCTATCGTTTCAAAGTCGATCGAGGGTAATTTATTCCATAGTAGTTATCCTTATTCCTTGTTTTTATCGATCATTTTTTATTGAGCAATACCAAAAATACCAAAAATAATCTTCTTTCTTGTCTAATTTCTTTTCTTCAATCCTCTAAATTCTCGTCTTTGTAGTATATGCAATTACGTTCCTCTCGTCTTGTGATTGATTTTAATAGGCTTGAAAATATTCCTCGTAGAAATAGAAATCGTCAACAACGAATAGTGGAACCCGATATTCCACCTATTGTTGTAGAGATGGCCTATAACCGAACAATAGAGGAATTGCTCCGTGCACCCACCGAAGGGTATGGGGAAGCAATCGTTGTGCCGGCTATTTTGGCGGATCATTTTGAGATTAAGACGGGTCTTTTATCGCTCATTCGTGCCGACCAATTTCGTGGCAATGAGACCGATAGTCCGCATTCTCACATACGGAATTTTAATAGAATTACCTCGACTCTCAAGTTTAGAGATGTGCCGAATGACGTGATTAAGCTCATGCTTTTTCCGTACTCGCTCGAGGGTAATGCTAAGCTTTGGTATGAGAAAGAACCACCGGGTTCGATTTTAACTTAGGATGATTTAGTGTCAAAGTTCATGAATTACTTCTTTCCACCTTCTAAGACAACACATTTTAAGAACGAGATCACTAGATTTGAACAAAAAGTGCATGAATCGTTTGGGGTTGCTTGGGAAAGATTTAAGGATTTGTTAAGACAATGTCCACACCACGGTTTCTCAGAATTGCATCAAATAAATACTTTTTATAATGGGCTTAATATGATTGAACAAGATTCTTTAAATGCCGCCGCGGGTGGTAATCTTTTAAGAAAAACTCCGAGAGACGCGTGGGGAATAATTGAGGATAAGTCTAGAGCACAATATTCACGAAACACACCGGGTGTTTCTAATGTGAATTCATCTAATCACGAGATTTCTAGATTGGACTCTAAGATTGACACAATTTTGAATGAGCTTAGGAAGAATCCTCATGGATCCATTAATATGGTTGAGAATGTTTGTGTATCATGTGGTGGAGCACATCCTAATTATGCTTGTTTAAAAGCGGGGTTTGATCAAGCTAGTGCTTTTGCCGCGACGGGAACTTATGGCTCCAACGGTCAAGTTCCTCGTCAAAATCATGTTGCTCCACCGGGTTTTCCACCGGTTCAAAATAGGTACAACAATGGTAACAATGGGAATAATTTTAACCGTGGTAACCAAGGGAATTATAATCAAGGAAATGGGTTTAATGCTAATCAAAACAATCAAGGTTTTCAAGGGAATAATCAAAATGATTTGTCAAGCTACATTAAAACGAATGAGGCAAATTTGAAGGCTTTTCAAAACAACATTCAAGGACAAATGGCAACTTTGAAAAATGAGTTTCAAAATACGATTAAAGGGCAAAACAATAAGATTGATCTTAATCAACAAAGGCTAGAACAAAACCAAAACCGTTTTGAGCAAAGATTAGAGCAAAGTCATAATCGTATGCAACAAAGTTTGGAACAAGGTCAAAATAAATTGCTTTCTATGTTTGAGGGATTTATGTCTAAACCGTCATCTTCTTCGGGTTGCTTACCTAGTAACACCATTCCAAACCCGAAGGGAGAGCTTAAGGCCGTAACCGTTTATGATGATTGTGAGAATTTAGATGAAGTTGAAGTGATTGAGTTTAAGCCTCCACCTAAGGAAACTTTTCTAGAAGTTACTAAGGCTACTTTGAATGTGATTAGTACCTCGGTTTTCTTTGATTTCTTTCCCGAGAAGTATAAAGATCCGGGTCAATTCTTGATACCTTGTGTTTTCAATGAGCTTGGGGTTTGCAAAGGCCTAGCCGATCTAGGAGCTAGCATTAACATCATGCCCTTAGACCTTTGGAAGACAATTGATTATGCACCTCTTAGTACCACTCGTATGATCATTGAGCTTGCTAATGGAACCACCACTCGACCGGTTGGTATAGCGGAAAATGTCATTATGAAAGTGGGAAACTTCTTGTACTTAGCCGATTTTGCTATAGTCGATTATGAGACCAATCCTCGTGTGCCAATTATTTTAGGAAGACCATTTTTGTGCACGGCCAATGTTTTAGTTGATATGAGGAAAGAGGAAATTAAGTTGTTTTATGGAGATAAAAGCATTGTTTTTAAACCGGAAAAGATTCCAAGATTTGCTCCTAAGAAAATTGAAAGTGTTAAGCTTGTTGAAACAATTGAAAATGATAAAAAAGCTCTTTTTGATAAAGGTGTTTTTCCAATTTTGGAACCTTCTAATTGTGATAAAGGAAAGTCAAAATCAAATGAAGAAGCTTGCTTTGTTGAAACATGTTGTAACCTTTCCTCATCTACACTCACTCCACACGAGGATGCTAAGATTGAAAAACAAATAGACGACTACTTGAGTGAGCCGTTTGATGCTAGTGAGTTTGTTAATGAGAATTTTGATCCTGAGAGTGACATTGCTTTAATTGAACAATCTTTGAAAATGGACTCATTTTCACTCTCTTCTATGGATCATGTTGATGTTCTTAAGGCACAATCTTCAATTGAAGCGCCTTTGATTCCTAACTTCACACCGAGTAAGGTTAGTGACTATTCATGTGATAAGTTCATCGATGAACTTTTTGCTATCCTTGATCCACTTCCACGGGGAAGTGAAGACGTTTCCGATCTCGAGATCGAACGTGATTCTTGTGTTTTACCTACCATTCTCGAGGAATTCGCCGATGAATTGCCTTCAAATGAGAATGATGATCTAGTATCCGAGTGTGACACACTCGATACTTTGTCAGATATTTCTTGTGATGACAAGGATGACGACACTTTCGTGACTTACTCAAATCCTCTTTTTGAAGTTTCATTGAACAATAATCCATTATTTCAAGAGGATTTTGAGAGCATCATACCTCCTACATCTCACAACCTTTGTGATGATGATCTTCTCATGAAGGAGGTTGATGAGTTTCTTTATATAGACATTCCTTCGGAATTTGAGGAAGAGTCTAATGAAGGTGATGAAGACTCTTGGTTTGATCACCCGATTTATGATGATGACAATGTTGACCCGGATGGAGAAATTACTTTTGCTCCTATTATCCTTCCCACTCGCTTTGATCTTAATGTGCGGGTTTTTCATGCGACTCGTTTTGAGTACCATGACCCCTTTATTCACATTCCTAAGAGTGAAAAGGTCAACAAAGTCATGCAAGTTGAAACCACTATGGTTGAGACTTTTGTTCCACCATTACCATGTGCTTCATATGACTTAGAATTAGCATGGGGGAACGACATCTTGTTGTCTATTCCTTTCTCCAACGAGGATGAGATCTTTGACCCCGGCATCGCGCTTTATGTTGGATTTTATCCTTATATGCCGGTTTGCACCACTTTCCCTAAGGACCAATGAATGCGGGGATCGAGTCGAGCTCATGACTCGGTGAACAAAAACGAGGTGCCCTGTGGGGGAGTCCCATACATTGTATCTTCTTTCTATTTTCTAACACCTAATAAGGCTTGATCTTTCAAGCTCGTGCTCGTGTTTTTGTTGTGTGTGATCTTAGGTACGACCCTAATATTTGAAGACTCTCGTGTTCGGTTTTTCTCGGTACACTTGATCTTCCATTCTTTGAATGCCAAAAAGGGGCACACTCTCTATCCATTGATTTTTATCGACTAACGTTTTATCTTGAGGCATAATTAATAAACGGCTTATAGATTTGCGTGCTCTTTCCATGCTAGGAGATTGCGTTAGACTCTTCGTATTTTAGCAAGGGGGTGTTACTCTTGAGCTAAGAAACATTGAGGACAATGTTTGGTTTTAGCATGGGGGAGTCAATCGATATAATCGCTTGTTATTGCTTTTGTCGTGTCCAAACGTGTTGTTTTTCTCGTTTTTCAATAAAATTTTAAATTTTTTGTGTAATTTTTAAGTTTTAATAGATAAAATAAGTGTTTTTGACACGAATGTAGGCTTTTCAATAAGAATAGTTTTTGACTCGACTCGGTTTTTAACCTTAGCTTTTCCTTAACGTATTTGAATTAAGTTTTGCTAGGCTATTATATAGGGAGCTTTAAAACGCGAAGGTCTTAATTCATTCGAGTTAAGAACAAGAACTTTTCGCAAGCTCCTATAATTGATCCTAGAAAGTCGTTTATCAAGGGAACTTTAAAACGCAAATTCTAAAACTTGCAAAAGTTTAAGAAGATGCAAGATCCTATAGATGACTTGAAAACCCAAAACTTTGATATAATAGGCTAAGTATCCATTTATGGAGAACAAGAGATGATAGAGCCAATTATAAGTTCGGTATTCTTTCGGGAATTTATGTGAGTTAATTATAAGCCTATTCTCCCATCGCTTGTTAATAAAATTTAATTGCAATAAATAATGTTGAACGATTTGAAAAGTTACTTAGCTTCTAGCCCAAGATCGTTTAAAAGTTGCTCGGTATGATTAGAGTTCATAGCCAAGGCATAACTTATTGAAGCGGGATGCGAAGATTGGCGAGTCCAAAAAGGTCCTAACAAGACATGAGGGCTATGTTTTATTGCTAAAGATCTCAAGTGATGTGAAGACTCATTTATCAAAAATCAATATGAAGGATCGAGACACACGACGAAAAGCAAAATACTCCCAAAAAGTCATGGAGAAGTCTATCCAAAAAGACCAAAAATAAGGTATGAGGATAAATGAAGCCAAGTCCAAAAAGGAGGCGAATCGTTGTTAATCAAAATCCCAAGTTAAGATTGGAGAAAAATGAAGAAGTCGTGGTCCAAGTTTGAATCTCTCAAAACTTCAAGTGAAGAAATATTATGAAGAGAAGACCATTATTTCGTGAGCGTCTCTCAAGGTTGGAAGTATAAAGTCACTTCCAAATATCGATCCGAGAAAGGTCTCAAATCGCGAAACAAGTTATGCCACGATATGAACTTTATGAGAGCCCGAGAAGCAGTTTTAAAAGATTTTGTCCTTTAGCTAACTATTGATTAAATCGTTCACTTTATTTTCGGCTTAATAAGTTATCGAAATAAGTCAACAATGTATCCTTGTGATCATTCAAGACAACAATAAAATATAAGAGATACACCTAGGAATAAGGGAGTCTAAGTGAATAATTGGCCCACATGAGTTCGCGTTAGTCTACCAACTTATAATAACAATGATCTTTTTTTTGCACTTAGCATGGAAAAGTGAAAAGTCGGGGATGATGAATCTATTTGAGTTTTTATGATCCTTAAAGTTATTTTATGTCTTTGCAAAATAAAAAGTCAAAAGTTGAATAAAGGTGTAATCATAGTTTTGTTTTATCATTGCGTGAGGACACGGCAATTGCTTAGCATGGGGGAATTTGATATGAGTGTTTTTACTCATATCATTTGTTACTTTAAACAATGAAATATTGCATGATTTATATCAAATATGCCTTGGAAATGCTTGTTTCTTGTTTTCATGTGTGTAGGTACCAAGTTCGCAAAAACTGATGAAAACCGACACGAGATTGATGAAAAAGATCGAGGAAGCCAAAACCGAGCTCGACTTTAGAGGATTATATCATTTAACGAGTTTATGGCCAAGTGGGGCCCACAATTGGATAAATGGGCTCAAAAGCCCATTTAAGTTATAAAGTTGCTTGAAGGTCCATTGTGAATCCATTAGGCCCAATAGTGAAAAAAAAATAATATACGGATGAGATGGGCTTAAAGCCCAATGCTTATAGAGGGTAACGAAAAGTGTATGTTGGGCTTAGGGTTTGTGGAAAGTTTATAAAAGTATGAATTCACTTTCATTCACATCACTTACAATCCACACTCACCCATATTTTCTCCATTCATTTTCATACACGTCACCCTCTTTTAATAAATGAAATTCGTTCCACACGTTTTTCTCCAACATCCAACTGTCACCATTCATTCCCATTAATAAAAAAATATAACCAATCCCACTTTCATTAAAATAATTCTTTCAATGTTTACTAAGTTTCATTCTTCTTCCCCATTCATCTTTTTCTCCCAAAACCTGCGAAAAATCTACTGTTCAAAAAAACCCTAGGATAGTAAAAAGTTCTTAATTTTTAGGGCTTTCTACTTATTCTATTAATTCACCCAAAAAGAAATAAAACCCCCTATTTTTAAGGAAGAGAGTGGATGGTGCGAATGAGCCACGTTGGCGATCCGTGTGCTATTTGGGATCATCTCAGCCATCAAACAAGAGAGAGAATAAGGATATCAAGATCAAGGGCTTAGAAGAAAAGGGAATATCCCTATGGAGATCCGAATATTCGCTCACCAACAAGCCTGGGGAGGCTATAAATACCCCCAATTTATTCTGTATTTTCCATCCCTTTCTTTACTTTAGAGTTATTATGCAAAAATAGGTTTAGGTTAAATTGTAATTTTCATTTTTATAACTCTTGTAATCGGTTCTTTATATTGAATAAAAGTTTAATTTGAGTTGAATATTGAGTTTATTTATTTTCTGTGAACTTTAATTGCAATTTTACCTTTATTAATCTATTTTGTCATGATATGCAAGTTATTTGATTTAGCTAATTTGATAGCTTTTACCAAATAATAAAAGTAAAACTTGGGAAATTCATCTTTCCCTACTGGAAAGATATAAAAAAAATGGCTCGGTTACATTTGTTGGTTCTATATGGTTCGAATGGTGGTTCGTATTAGAGGTGAATGATGATGGTGGTTTCGAGTTACGGTTCTTAAGGTTGCTCAGCGCAATCCTTCTTCTCAAAGGCTATCTTCAATAGGTTTTCTCTCTGTTTCATTTTATTGATCTAATTTCTTTTTATGAATTTGTATTGCTTATATGATGCTTGAAACTGCTGGTTATGTTGATGTCGATATAGCTAGTCATGACTGCCTGTTTTGAGTATTTAGAGTGCTTGCTGGTTAAGACTTTAGATGATTCCAGTTTGACTTAGCTTTTAGCATGTAATGAATCGGTTTTGTAAGTTTCAGTTTGATTTATATGGAGTTGTTTTATGTCTAATTCGAATAAATCTGGACGGATTTGTTCATGCTAGCTGATATAAGATTTTATACTTAATAGCTCATAGGTAATTAGTGTTACTGTTTCCCATAAGTTTTCGTTTGGATAAGTTAGTTTACATTTGCTGAGAATTAATTCTGCTATTTTTTTTAGAATGGATTTGGTATAAGATTTCTGTAAGATGTCCAGAATTGAATCTGCTTAGTCTTGATTAGGATTTTATCTAATTCATAGATTGGCTTTGTCAGTCTGATCTATAGGTTTTGTCCTTGTTTCGAACACTTAGCTGCTTTGCTGATTATTGAAAATTAAACATGTTCTCTTGAATAGCTGGATAAGCCCTTCATGATTTAATAGCTGCGGTCGTATTGCGCTAGAGATAGGATTTGTGTGCTATGTTGATTTTGAACTTATTTTGAAGTTATTCGCTGATTGGCTTATTGTTATATTTGTTATTTTGGTACAAGCAATCTTCTATTCAGTTCCATTGACTGATAAGCTCAATACGGTTGTTTTCCTAACAGCTTTTCATAATAAGCTCTCAAAAAAAATCTCACCTGAGACTGTATTGTTCACAATCTGTCTAAAAAAAATAATTATTCCAAAAATTATGTTGCTCACGGGACTCGAACTCGAGACCCTTTGTTTGAATGTTAAACGTGTTAACCAACTGGGCTATAGGCCTATTTGATTTTATTCTCAATTATTACTGTAATATAGTGGTTTTCGTCTTGGCAGTTTTTGTTTATAGTCATAACTTTTAGTCACGTTTTATTTTTACTTTAAAATCTTAATAAAAGTTAAGTTTTATTAAAAAGTAGTTTATATTATAATAAATAAATAAAAATAATAAATAAAGATAAAATAAAAAAAAATGTTTTTATTTAAATAGTTTAATTAGTTAAAATTTTTAAGTTTAATTTTTATAACTCTAGATTTAAATAAATAAAGCTTTTAAATAGATTAGTTTAAAAAGTAATTTTAATAAAGTTTAATTAGATTTTTTTGTTTAAAGTTTAATTAGACTTTAAATAGGTTAAATTTTATATAGTGTTTTAATTTTAAATAATAATTGTTTAGATTTATTTTAAAATAGGCGGGTTTACGATTCATGCACTTTAGGTTTAATTTAAATAGCTTAAAATTTGTAGAATTTAATTGTAGTCTAAAAACCACAAACCAATTCAAATCGATTGTCCAAATCAAAACAAAACGTCTCGAATTCATAAGATCTTCGTGTACAACGAACTCGCCTCACTCACGTGTTTAATTGAATTCGTCAATGGTATTATTAGTCTATTACTTTTTCCTAAAGGTAATTTTCTAATTTACCCTATAACATATCTAATTATCACATATACTATCCACGACACATCAATATTCAAGTTTCAAACTTTCTTAAAATGTTTAAACAATTGATTTCAACATATCCTTTGCTGAGGCGCTTGCTCACATGCCTAAATATGCTAAAATGTTCAAAGATCTTCTCAGTGATAAGGAAAAACTTCTTGATGTTGCTCAAACCCAACTTAATGAGAATTGCTCCGCGGTTATTTTAAGGAAATTACCAACCAAACTTGGTGATCCGGGTCGCTATCTCATTCCTTGCAACTTTTCTGGGGTAGAGAATTGTATGGCCCTAGCCGATCTAGGTGCTAGTATCAACTTAATGCCATTAAGAATTTGGAAAAAATTATCTATACCCGAGCTAGTCCCCACACGAATGACACTGGAGTTAGCTAACGTACAGTTTCTTATTCGGTGGGGATAGCCGAGGATGTGTTCGTTGAAGTCGACAAATTCACTTTCTCGGCCGATTTCGTTGTTGTCGACTATGAAATGGATCCCCGTGTCCCCTTATTTGTGGGACGACCCTTCTTGAGAACCGGGCGTACATTGATTGATGTAGCCGCGGGTGAACTTATCATGAGGGTCGGGGATGATAAAATCGTCTTCAATATGGGTAATATTTATAAGCAACCTTATGAACACGAGAACGTTAATTTCATTGACCTTACTTGATGAGGCTTGTGATAAACATTTCAAAGACGCTTGTAAAAGTGGTCACTCTCCTTTATCTCATGTTGAGAACGTAGCTTCTATTGCTCCATCATAGACTCCATTTGGAGAAAGTGACTTTCTTTTGAAAGAATTTGAAGCAAATTTAGGGGATGTGGACTTAAAATATGACGATTCTCCCTGTGATTGGGAAGAATACATTTGTACCATTGAGAAACTTCTCAATGAGGACCATATTTCTCCACCTACTCCTAAGGAAGTTACAAACGATGATTCGAGTTTGACTAAGCCTTCCATTGACAATCCTCCGAATTTAGAGCTTAAGGATTTACCGTCTCATCTTGAATATGTTTTCCTAGAAGACAATAAGAAGTTACCCGTCATCATTGCAAAGGACTTAAAAGTGGATGAAAAATCTCGACTTATCGATGTGCTCAAGAATCATAAGAAATCAATTGCTTGGAAAATTTCCGACATCCGCGGAATTGATCCGAACTTTTGCACTCATAAAATTCTCATGGAAGATGATTTTAAACCCGCAATCCAAAGCCAAAGAAGGGGTAATCCAAAAATTAGTGACGTCATCAAGAAAGAAGTTATCAAACTTCTAGATGCCGGAATGATTTGCCCTATTTCAGATTCGCCATGGGTTAGTCCTGTCCATTGTGTGACTAAGAAAGGCGGAATAACTGTTGTTCACAATGAAAACAACGAGTTGATTCCTACTCGACTTGTCACGGGTTGGAGAGTTTGCATAGACAATCGCAAGCTCAATGATGCCACTCGTAAGGATCATTTTCCCCTTCCTTCAATGGATCAAATGCTCGAGCGTTTAGCGGGTAATGACTACTATTGCTTCTTAGACGGTTTCTCCGGGTATTTTCAAATTCCTATCGATCCAAAAGACCAAGAGAAAACCACATTCACTTGTCCTTATGGAACATTTGCTTACAAAAGAATGCTCTTCGGCTTATGCAATGCTCCTGGGACTTTCCAAAGGTGTATGATGGCTATATTGCATGATATGGTTGAAGAAACTATGGAAGTCTTTATGGACGATTTCTCGGTCTATGGTGATTCTTTCTCATCTTGTCTTGCCAATTTAGAACGTATGCTTAAACGGTGTGAATACACTCGTCTCGTTATTAATTGGGAAAAATGTCACTTCATGGTAAAAGAAGGCATTGTCCTTGGTCACAAAATTTTTAAAAGCCAGCATCGAAGTCGACCGTGCTAAAGTTGACGTCATTGCTAAGTTGCCTCCACCTACCACCGTCAAAGGAGTTAGAAGTTTTTTACGTCATGTGGGATTTTATCGTCGTTTCATCCAAGATTTCTCTAAGATAGCTCGACCAATGACTCACCTCTTAGAAAAGGATGCTCCTTTCATCTTTTCTCAAGAATGTATCGACTCTTTCGAACTTCTTAAAGGTAAATTAACTAAGGCAGAGGTCTTAGTCTCTCCAAACTGGGAGTTACCTTTCGAGCTCATGTGCGATGCTAGTGATTTCGCGGTAGGAGCTGTTTTAGGTCAACGAGTGAACAAACACTTCCAACCAATCCATTATGCTAGCAAGACAATGACAAGGGCTCAAATTGCATTATACCACTACCGAAAAATTGCTTTTAGCTGTAGTGTATGATTTTGAGAAGTTCCGCCCCTATCTTGTGCTTTCCACCACCATCGTTTACACCGATCATTCTTCCTTGAATTACTTGTTGACCAAGCAAGATGCTAAACCGAGACTTCTTCGTTGGGTTTTGCTCCTACAAGAATTTAAAATTGAAATTCATGATAAAAAGGGAGCGGAAAACCTCGCTGCGAATCATCTTAGTAGACTCGAGGATCCTTATCAAGGGGAACGTCCAAATCAAGAGATTAATGAATCTTTTCCCCTTGAGGCCTTAATGTCAATTATCTCCAATATTGACGATACCCCATGGTTTGCGGACATTGCAAACTATTTAGTGGGTGGTGTTCTTATAGAAGGGTTAACGTCCCAACAAAAGAAAAAATTCTTTAAGGATATTAAACACTATTATTGGGACGACCCTTACCTTTTCAAGCAATGTGCGGATCTTGTTATTCGTCGGTGTGTTGATGGGCCGACAACTTTACTAATCCTTGAAGCTTGCCACAAAGGACCCACCGGTGGTCACTTTGGTCCTAACTATACCGCAAAGAAAGTTTTCGACTCCGAATTTTATTGGCCCTCCATTTATCATGATTCTCATGAAATGGTTAAACATTGTGATGCTTGCCAAAGACAAGGCAAGATCACACATAAAGATGAGATGCCTCAAAATTTCATCCAAGAATGTGAAATCTTTGACGTATGGGGCATCGACTTTATGGTGGCCATTTCCATCATCCAAAGGGAACAAGTACATCATCGTAGCCGTTGACTATGTATCCAAATGGGTTGAAGCAAAGGCTTTACCTACGAACGATGCAAGGGTGGTTGTAAACTTTTTGAAACAATTATTTGCTCGATTCGGTGTTCGTCGTGCTATCATTAGTGATCGCGGGACTCATTTTTGGAATGATCAATTTGCACGAGTCATGGCTAAGTATGGTGTCAATCACCGTCTTTCCAGCACGCATCATCCACAAACTAATGGTCAAGCCGAGATCTCTAACCGTGGACTTAAGTGAATCTTAGAGCGTACTGTGGGAGAGCATCGTGCCTTATGGGCCGATAAATTAGATGATGCTTTGTGGGCTTTCCGTACCGCTTATAAGACACCTATTGGTTGCACTCCATATCGTCTTGTGTACGGAAAGGCATGCCACCTCCCCATTGAGTTGGAGCATAAGGCTTATTGGGCCTTGAAATGGGGTAATTTTGATATCAACAAAGTCAGTGATCTTAGAAAAATCAAACTCAATGAACTTAATGAACTGCGGAATGAGGCTTATGAGAATTCATTGATTTACAAGGAGAAAACTAAGCTCATTCATGATTCCAAGATTAAGAACCGAGAGTTTCACATAGGTGATCAAGTTTTACTCTTTAACTCTCGGTTGAAAATAATTTCGAGCAAGCTTAAGAGCCATTGGTCCGGTCCATTCACCGTTGCTAAAATCTTCCCTTATGGCACTATTGAGCTGTCTCAATTAAATGGGCCAAATTTTAAAGTGAATGGCCAACGTGTTAAGTTGTACTTTGGTGAGGACATCTCTCATGAGATGATTCCATCCCTCACCACGTTTCCCTTGAATTAATTCTAGGTCGAGTCAGGCTCGTGACTCGGTTAACAAAAACAAGCGCTTCTCGGGAGGCAACCCGATGATCTATCCTTTACCCGTTTTCATAATAAGTGTAGGGGGAGCTACATAGGTGTTTGTTGTTTTGCTTCTTATGATGTGCAGGGATTAAAGCTTTCAAAGAGCACTTTTGATGATATTTGACGACCCATGATCCCGTGTACCCGTCTTCCCGGTTCTATCATAAACTTTTGTGATTCAATATTTCATATCTTATATGTTGACATTGAAATCACTATAGTCGTCTCTTACTTAGCAAGATTTAAACAAAGTGCACAATGTCCTAAGTGTAGGGGGTTTACTCCCACATGCTTAAACATTGAGGACAATGTTTATATCAAGTGTAGGGGGACTTCTATCGAAGTTAGGTGGGATTTTCTATTAATTTGTCCTCATTTTAACCGAAAAATTTAATTTTTCGACATTTTTCAAACTTTTTGATCTATTTTGGCCTGGTAGTATTTTTCATTTATGTTCTTTTCTTTTGTCATTGCATCGTATGTATATATTTCATTTCAAGAATAAAGTCAAAAGAAAAATAAAGAAGTTAAATAAAATGGTTTTAATAAGTTTAGATATCTTTGATTTATTAGGCCCGTCATGAATCTTTTGACTCAACCCGAGTTTACTTATCCAAGTTTACTCTAGCTAGTATCCTTAACATGTTTAAATCAAGTTTTGCTAGGCTTTTATATAGGGAACTTTAAAATGCGAAAGTCTTAACTCTTACGGGTTAAGAACAAGAAATTTTCGCAAGTTCTTATAATTGATCCTAGAAAGTCGTTTATCAAGGGAACTTTAAAATGCAAATTCTAAACTTGAAAAAGTCTAAGAAGATGCAAGATCCTATAGATGATTTGAAAACCCAAAACTTTGATTTAATTGGCTAAGCATCCACGAGTCTCATTCTTTGAGATTTTAAATTGTGGAGAACGAGAGATGATAGAGTCAGTTATAAGTTTGGTATTCTTTCATGAATTTATGTGAGTTAATTATGAGTTTTTTCTCCCATCGCTTGTTAATAAATATATTTGCAATAAGTAAGGTTGTATGATATGAAAAGTTACTTAGCTTCTAGCACAAGATCGTTTAAAAGTTGCTCGGGATTAAGTAGAGTTCATAGCCAAGGCATAACTTATTGAAGCGGGATGCGAAGATTGACGAGTCCGAAAAGGCCCTAACAAGGCATGAGGGCTAAATTTTGTTGCTAAAGATCCAAAGTGATGTGAAGAATAATTTATCAAAAATCAATATGAAGGATCGAGACACGCGACGAAAAGCAAGTACTCCCCTAAAGATCATGGAGAAGTCTATCCGAAAAGACCCTAGCAAGGTATGAGGATAAATAGATCCAAGTCCTAAAAGGAGGCGGATCGTTGTATATCAAAATCCAAAATAAAGATTGGAGAAAAATGAAGAAGTCGTGGTCCAATTATGAAGAATCTCTCAAAAACTTCAAGTGAAGAAATTCCTATTATGAAGAGAAGACCATTATTTCAAGAACGTCTCTCAAGATTTGAAGTATGAAGTCACTGCCAAATATCGGTCCGAGAAAGGTCTCAATTGTGAAACGAGTTATGCCAAGATATGAACTTTATGAGGTCCCGAGAAGCAGTTTTAAAAGATTTTGTCCTTTAGCTAACTATTGATTAAATCGTCCTACTTTATTTTCAACCTTAATAAATTATCAAAATAAGTCAACAATGCATCCTCGTGATCATTCAAGACAATAATAAAATATAAGAGATACACCTAGGAATAAGGGAGTCTAAGTGAATAATTGAGCCATATGAGTGAGTGTTAGCTTACTAACTTATAATAACAATGATCTCGTTTTTGAGCTTAGTATGGGGAACGTGAAACTTGAGGGTGATAAACATTCATGACAACCAAAGCCCTAATGTAAGTCTTCGATCTCTTTACGTGTTCCTCCTTCTAGCATTTTGTAATCTTCTATCTTTTTTAGTTTCCTTAAGTGTCTAGTATTTAATAAAGGCCAAGGTGGGTTAATTGTGATGAAAATGTAAATCATGCTTTAAAATTAATGCATTAATGCATTGCATGAGGGAATTGCGATGGTCAAGTGTAGGGGATTTAATAAGTGTGAAAACACTTATCCTTTTACCACTTAATTATAATAATAACAAGACCAAAACGTGTATTTAATGTCGTAAAAGGCGGAATTATGCATGGTTTGTGTTTTTATTGTGTTTTAGGACAAAAATATGGAAAAGGAAGAAAACACGGGCTTTCACGGGCTTTTATCTAAGAAAAAGACAAAAGACGAAGTCAAAAGATCAAAAGTGCAAGAAGAACGGAAGTCAAATGCCTATTTTGAAGATTTATCGAAGAAAAAGTCTAGAGCCGGAAGTTTGACGAAGTCGAAGAAACAAGTCACCTAAAACAATAAATTAGAAGACGAGATCATTTTGTCATTCTACTAATCCCAAGACAAAGTCGAGAAAGACGAGTTATTTAAAAAGCCGAGAAGACAAAGAAAAGGAGAGAGTAAGCAACACACCACACCTCTCCTCTCCTATAAATACTCCCCTACAACTTCTTTTTAGAGAGTTAGTCATTTTTTTAGTAGTTCATATCTTTAGAGAGAAGTAAGAGTAGGTGCTTCTACTTTCTCTCTCTAGATTTCTTTCATTTTCTTTCAAGTTTTAAGCTTTTCACTTTAATCTTGTATTTGAATCTTTAATTTCCAAGTTTAATTTCAAGCTTTTCATAATCATTCTCATTCTTCTCTTCTTGTTTTAAATATATTGTTTGGTTCGTTTAATCTTGAAGTTTTCATCTTTATGCTTATTTTGATTAAATTTCGTATCTTTTTGTTCTTATCATTTTCATGCGATTCATGGTTTTAGCTTATTGTGCTTTTCGATCGATTTGTTATTTCCTTAGTTTTAATAAAGTGTTTTTAAAAGTTTAATCTTTTTAAAAGTTTATCTTATAAATATTGCTTATTTAGTGTTTTGAAAGTCTTAAATTCGTGCTCATTTAGTTCTCTTTGGTATTGAGTTGGTTAAGTTTCGGTAAGTGCTTATTATAAAAGGTGCTTATTTGGTTCTGCTTATTTTCATCTTACATTCCATCGTAATATTCTTAAGGGTTTTACTTGTTCCGATCGAGTTTCGTGATCGCATAAACCTAAGGGTTTCTACTTGCGATCAGAAACTGCGATCAAAGACTGTGATCCAAACTGCGATCCACAACTACGATCCAAGTTGCGATCGTTGTTGTGATCCAGGTTGCGATTCAGGTTATTGCGATCCGAGTTACGATCGAGGGCTACGATCGCTATTTGCGATCTAGGTTAAGATAGTTGGTTGCGATCTGGGACTGCGATCGCTTGTTGCGATCCATACCACGATCCAGACTGCGATCCATGTTGCGATCGGATCGTTTTGCTTTGTTTTATTTTACTTATTTATTTTTCAAGGTTTATTTCTTTCCCACCATTTTTGTCTAGTTTAATTTTAGTTTTTCTTGTCTTATTTTATCTTTAAATTTACTTTTTAATTAGACTTAAACTTGTTTAATCCCTTTATATTTGTTATTTGTCTTAACTTATTTCGGTAGATATAGATAATCAAAAGCTCCCCCTTTTAGTTACCAAAAACAATAAGTCCACCCTAAACCGTGATCAATTCTATTAGACACCGAGAACGAACGAGTACACATATATGCAAAAGTTGTCATATTGAATCGAGTACGAACAACACTCAAACAAGATCAACAACTTGTCATATTACAGTCTAATCGGTCCGCCAACTCTAGCAGTTACCAGAAATTCTCAGCCTTATTTAGACACGCCCATTAAAATACTTGTCAAGACAACAAGTATAATTCCGGAAGACACATGTCAGGACACCAGTTCTGGTACAAGTCATACGAATATCTTCTCAAAATACGAGTCAAAACTCATAACTCCATATGTTTTCTAAACCAGGCCATCGGAAATTCAGGGTACCCTCCAAGGGGGTATACCCGTTGTGTCATGCCACACATATTTCAGACCATTAAAGATTCAGTCACCACCACTAGAATATTATTCAGGTTAAACACACAGTATTCATTCTGTGATGTTACAGACGAACACATTCAGTGAAATCGCCATGTTTACTTCACGTATTCCCATGACAGCTTTATTTTAAAACAACTATTTACCTACCTCTCCGCCAAAAAAGACTTCACAATACCACCAATGTTTATTAAAGCTCTCCTTTCAGTTAACAACGAGATCCGTTTTACTAAATCCCAAGTATATTCATTATATTTCTGCCAGAAAAAATCAATACAAATTGGTTCAGCTTTACAAGCGCGTGACTTATCAGTCCATAGCTACGAAGACTTTCTAGCCACCAGTTATAATCCACTTCTGAAGTTCTTTAGATTTATGATCAGCATATACTTTTCAGCATTTCCAGAAGTAATTCCAGAAGGTTCCAGAAATTCCTTCCTAACCGTGAGACAGAATTTTACATCGAGCTTGTCTCAAGAACAGTACTTGTTTTCAAAACTCTTTATTCTAGGGCTTCAGCTAAGTTAAAAGAGTTGCAAAAAAAATTGCTGCAAAAGTTACCAGAACGAGGCTTTATTCTCTCTAGCGCACCACCAGGAGGTGTATCGTTTCTGTCTATCAGAAAGAAGGTCGGTAACATGAGATCATGTATCGATCACCAAAAATTTTACAAGATCACCATTCTTAATCAATATTCATTCCACGTATAGAAGGTTTATCTGACCTGCTACGATGGCTTGAACATTTTTCCAGAATAATTTCCGATCATGCTACCATCAGTGGTGAGAGAAAGAACATGACGTTTCAAGACTGCTGTTGCACATATTACAGTCTCTCTAAAAATTTTGATTTTATACTTCTAGACTCCCTAATGCTCCAGCTATATTATGAAATTATGAATAAAATGTTTTCCCATGATTCTCAGACAAAATCTTCAGTATATTCATTGATCACATTCTGATCTGCTAAATTCTAGAGAAGAACACGAGAATCATCTTCTCACAGTTGTACAGAATCTTCAATAGGAGTAATTTTTATACACAACCTTCCATATATAAATTTCAATTGAACAAGGTGGCGTTTCTGAGCCATCCTACTTCAGCAGAAAGGGATTTCAGATAATACTGCGAAGGTGAAGGCCATCACCAAATGGTCAAGACCGACGTCGGTGACAAACGTACAATATTTTTAGAACTCAGAAAACTACTACCGCAGAAATTGCTGACAGTTCTCCCTAAAATTTTCCCATGACTAGTCAACCAGATTTCCCCCAGAATGTCCCACAATCCCAGGCAGAAGTTTGATAGAAGCAGTATAACGCATTGATGCATCTATGTTCATATCTAGATGCCTGACATACCTCAGGTTTAAGATAGAACTCCGTCATGCTACCGAGTTATTACTACCAGTAGAACGTCTGACATAAAGGAGACAAGATTTCATAGAGATTGTTATCAGCTATCACAAGACTCAGAAAAGTTTGATCCTATCTAAGTCATTATCAACCATTTAAACCAGTCTACACGTTTTCTCTTATCCGAGAGGATTACGCATTAACATACCTGCAGGAAATTCAGCAATAAATCGTAAGATTTCAAGGTATTCCATCAAACATTATATCAGATAGAAAATTTCACGTTCACGAATCACGCTCACGTTCATTTTCACGAATCACGTTATGTTCACATTCACGTTTACGTTTATGTTCATGTTCACATTTATGTTCACCTTCACATTTGCGTCTCACGTTCACATTATGATGTTGTTTCAGTCCATAGTTTATGTTATCTCATGATTTTAGTTCACTCTCGCATTCATGATATTGTTCACGTGCAGGTTAGTGTTCCATCTCGCGATACACGTTTCACAGCTTGTTACCGAATACGGTTACAGAAAGCTTAAGGAAACCAGACTCAAGTTTAGTACAACGTTTCCAGACTCAGGCAGACGTTTCACATCTCAGGCCGTATCGTTTGGCATTCTTCCTTCAGTCAGCATACGTTCATGATATGTCCTAGTTCACGTTCATAGCATGTTCATGCATCATGTTCACGATATATTCCATGCCCAGCGTTCCTCATATAATCGTGAACCACGTTCACAATTTCTCACGTATCACGTTCACAATTATTCACGTAGTTCGTTCTTTATGTTTTCAGCAGCTTGCTCAGAGATATAAATGTTATCTTTTCAGGATACTTGTACATACCGTTTCATGTATACTACATGCTATAGCTTATTATTCTATCAGATTCAGAAAATCCATCTTAATTATGAAACCAGAAACTATTTAGCATTCATCGGGACAGGGTCACCAGGAACAAGATTTTTTTATTATGTTTAGACCTTTGAAGGAATCGTTTCGAGCGGGAGGCCACTCGAAACGGAGGAGTCCATCCGGACCTCTCATCCTTTTCCTTCAATAAATCCAGTTAAGTTCTTTCAGCCATGTTACGTTCCATGTCCTCTTCAGCCATGTCACGTTCAATGTTACTTCATTTAGCTCACATTTATACCTTTTCAGTAGCTCATGTTCTAAATCAAGGACGAATGATCCTTCAGCATATATGTCTTTTCAGCCTTTCTGTTCTTTCAGCATATATGTCCTTTCAGCTTTTATAACTTCACCAGCTTATTACCTTTAATTCGAGGACAAATTCCTCCTTTTTAGAGGGGAAGAATTGTAAAACCACGGCATAATCGCATCCTTAATTTGAGGACGAATTATTTTTTTTAGAGGGGAAGAATTGTAAAACCCGTATTTAAAATCCTCAAATATTAAATACGCGTTTTCTCAGCTTTAACTTTAATTAAACGTAAACAGTAAATACACAGTCTCAGTTTTATTTAAATATTACAAAAATTAATTATTCACAAATTATTATTAAGTGTCCGAAAATATGGCGTATGTATTACGCGAACATCATTATACAGAAAGAGTTATTAAGTTTCAGAAATTAAAACACGATAAATAAATACGAGTTGGCGTAATAATTAAAAGTCGAAAAAAAACAAACAAAACCCACAAGGCTTTGGGCCGCCAGCTTGTAGAAAGAAAAGAAGGAAGGAGAATGGGTTGGAGGCCCATTTCTTTTGTCTAGACCGGTTAAAAAAGGACGGGGGAAGGTTTTTCGTTTTAGACAACACACAAAGATAAAAACCCTAATCCAAAAGAAAAAAGGGGAGTCGTCGTCTTCTTTTTCTTTCTTTGATTCCTGCTTGCCGACGAAACAAAAAAACAACAAGAAACATACGTGGGTTTTGGGTTGATGTCGTTTGGTTCCTTTTTTTCTGTCACGCAAACCAAGGTAAACCCCATCACGTTCTTTTCTCCTTTCTGTTTGATTTAGTCACGAATGATATGGGTATAATAAGAACATGCAGAGTTTGGATTTAATCATGTTTAGTTATTAAAACAGTGGGGGTCTTGATAGTTGCATGGAAACCAAGAGCATAGAGCTCTCGGTGGGTTTTTTTTTATCTTCACAGCCGAGACCTTTATGGTCTCTGTAGAAACTAGAAGGGGGGGTTGAATAGTTTCTCTTCGATTGGTGACCAAATTAAAATTACTTTCAATTTGGTTTGTATCAAAACTATCTTTTACTTGAGGCTAAGTTGCATAATGATTAGGTTCAATTTAAATGCACTAGCAAGGGTAATAGGTAAGTGTAATGATAATAAAATAAGTAAAGAGTAAGGAAGGAGACAAACTAGTGGGAAGACACCAAGATTTATAGTGGTTCGACAACGAGGCTCTATCCTCGTTTCTACTCCACTCCTCGAGTACACCTACTCGAGATTTCCACTATATCCACAAGCTCCCTTCTCGGCGGAGAAAACCTTATATCGTTGCTTACATTATTTTCCGACACTAAGCTAAATGTCGAGACCTAATCTTTAGCTAGGACCAATCTACACAACGTTGCCTACTTCACAATTTAACGACACAAGGCTAGATGTCGAGTTCTAATCTTAAGGTAGAACCAATCTTCACGACGTTGCCTACTTCACCATTTTACGACACAAGGCTAGATGTCGAGTTCTAATCGAAAGCTATAACCAATCTTCACGACTCTTCACTTTGAAGCTAAGTGAGAACTTCACACAACACAACTACTAGTCACTTTATAGTTTAGTGAGAACTCACAAGACACAACCACATCACTTTATAGTTTAGTGAGAACAACTAATCAAATCTATTACAACTCAACTAGACTTATCCAAGTACACACATGTAGCTTGGATTTACACAACACAAATCCAAGCAAACACATATGCAATGGATGTACACAACAAATCCAAGTATCCACAAATAACTTGGATGAACACAACTAGTCTAAGTATTCATAAATACATTAGATTGACCTAAAACAAAAAGGGTATCATGATGAATATGACTAGCTCATAGATTCATCTTTATCATAACACTAGTGAGTGAGTGATCTTCTGATTGGACAAGGTAAAGGAGGGGATCAAGAGGATAATCATATGTAAACATCCTTAATAATTTAAGTGATCATTTACTAATGATTATGCTATAGAAAATAGAAAGAGGGCTGAGAAAAACGTCCAAGAGGCTTGCTGGAAAATGAGATTTGACCCACTATTTAAAGGAGACAAAGTATAACGGATCTATAACGGCTAGCTGTGCGCGGTATCTTATCTCACCCCGTGGTTCCATATCGCTAAGGAACCGCGTAGGTACTTAAGGTACCGCCACTAGACTACGCTCCATTTTTTGTCTTTTAGTGGGGTGGGAATATCTGAGGTATTTGAAACCTTCAAAGGATATTCTAACAGCATTTGGAATATGCTATTTTCAAATTTTCATTTTCCATTTTAATAAAACATTTTCTAAAAAAGAAAGTTTATTAAAAAGTCTTTTGTCATATTAACAAAAGTGAGTTTTATGGATAATCATTTTGATGATCACTAAGTATGATTAAGAAAGGTTAGTGATATGATTATTACCTTGATGATAGTGTTAGTTAAATAATTCATTTTGTGTTTTACACTAAATGTGTTGTATGGTTTGTTGTGATCAAAACTAAGAAAGATTAGTTAACACTAATAATGTTTTTAGGCATCACTTGCATTAACAGTCTCCCCATTTTTGATTACGACAAACGATAAACTCATTTACGTAGAAGCACAAAATATCAAATTATTAACTAGTTTATCACTATCATTTCTCCCCCTTTGTCGTAGCAAAAAGGTTAGCACAAGTCTTTGAAGAACATCGAACTTTGCTAGTAGCTCCCCTTGGTGGTTGCTCCCCCTTGCTTGGGGCACCAAGTTTGTGAGCTAAGGTGACATGCTACACAAAGTTTAGTAGAAAGGAAAGAAACACCAATATATATATATGATCACTACCTACTAAGTAACTTGAGAGGGAGAGAGAGAAGAAATCTCAAATTAGAAGCAAGTATTTTGCTAAGTATGTCCAAAGAGGTAATTGACAAAATCAAGCTTCAATCCAATGAAGATGATAAGCTTGTCAATGAGTTAAAGTTTAGAATTGATGGAATCACCCATAAGCAATTGTAAAAATTAACCATGATCAACTCAAAATAGAACTAATGAAATAACAAACAAACAACACAAAGGTTACATACAAGAAAAGACACAACAAAGAAGATAGTCACACACACAATATGAGTATGTAAAAGCAATAAATATGGAAAATAAACCACTAAGCATAAGCTAGTCTAATAGTGATATTTTCCAAGATTGCTAAAAAAATAAAAGACTAAAAAGACGATGATGCATCATTCGAAGTTTTATCCACCGGAACGAAAACTTGAATATGAGGTCGAGTGAGGAGGAATTCAAGAAAATTTAACTTCTCATACATATGAGCAAGTTTAATTTGTTGAAATCGACAACAAGCACAGGAGGATCCATTATGCAATACAAAATCGTTTGATGGGGGTATGGCATCAAACTTAGGGTTTGGTGGTGGTGGGGTAATGGGTTTGGGAATGTTTTCACAATGCCTTATGAGGTTTGGGAAGGTTGCAAGGTCATTGAGTTGAGGGGTGTTGAAGGATTGTGGTGGTAGGGGAACATTTTCTTTTGCTCCGGTGATGGGGTTTATGGTATAAGTCTCATTCCAATACTTGATTGGAGAGAAGGTAGGGTTTTTGGGTGGTTTGGACGAAGATGGTTCATTCTTCTTAACCCAAATAGGTCGAACCGAGATTTTCGGTTTCTTTGAAAGCTTGGATGAGGAAGCTTTGGGTGAGTGGGGTTGTGACAAAGAAATGTCAAGGTTAGGAATGTAGGAGTTAGGCATTGTGAGAGTGTGAGAATGAAATCTCAAGGTTGTGTGAGAATGAAATCTCAAGGTTGGGAAGGTGTGAGAATGTAATCTCAAGGTTGGGGTATAAGTAAAATGTGATCAAGGTAAGAATTTGAATACAAAATGTGAAGTGTCAAGGAATGTTTAGTCAATTTGAGTAAACAAGGAATCTTAACAGGGTATAGGGTTTTAAAAGTATTGACCAAAAATTCGTCAAAGACTGATTTCTGCCCGCGGTACCTTAAAGGGACCGGCGGTTCCTTAGCACATAAGGAACCGCGCGACTTTATTGAGCCGCGTCCAGTGGACTTAAAACCATGTTTTTCCAGGGTTTTGGGAAAAACTAAGACTTTTTCAAAAAGTTGCAAATCTTGGAATTTTACCTCTATTAGCACCAAATTATGCTAGGGTTGCATAAAGCAACACATTCACAAAGAATGTCTTGACAAAAGGTGACAAAATAATTTAGATATCATTTTGAACCAATTTTAGTCAAGTTTTTAGAGGTTGTGATAGATTTAGGTTCAATTTTAATTTCAAATTAAAGTTGATTAGTGTGCACAAAAGGATAGAAACACACAAAGCTAAATCCATAGATCAACAACATGAAACATTCATGAAGGAAGCAAGTACAAAGAAAAATAGAACTAACTAATACATAGCTAGCTTAACATTAAATCTAGATAAGTAGTCTTCTTTGGCTTGGTTTTGTTGAAAACTCTTATTAAGAAAACTCCATCATTTATCTCCTAGGAGGAGACATGGAGAACAAGGCAAGCAAGAACTCTTGCAACCTCCTATGTAGTCCATACATATCCATCCTAAGGTTATGGATGATGTAGTGGTTGTAAAGACAACATGGACAACTAGGACCATGTGTTTGTTGAAACCCATAGTATGGATCACCCAAAAGTAGGGAAAGTGGAACACCTAAAATTGGAATGTTTGAGTTGGGTGGAGGTGGAGGAGGCATGTTCTCCAAGGGTGATGTGGGTGAGAGTGGAGGCATGTTCCCTAAAGGGGAAATGGGTGAGTTATGAGGGGTAAATGGTGAAGTCACCAAGTTGTCATCAAAGTCATTCACAAAAGTAATGCTTTGGATTGGTTGGGGTTGTGTGGTCACATCCAAGGGTGTACTTGGAGTGAAGGGTGAAGAGATCTTATTCATTCTTGAGTTGAATGAAGAGGAGGTAGAACCAATGGAGTGGTTAGTACCATGGGTGGATGATGTCTTGCATGGTGCAAGAGGTGGGGAAGGTGATGAAGAAATGAGGATAGGAACTATCTCATTCTTAGGTGTGTGGAAAGGTGAGGAGTTAGGCTTGGCTACCTTAATCCTTATTTTGAGTGTTTTCCTTGGGGTGGAGGTCTTGGAAGAGTTTGAGGTTTTGGTACACACCATGGTTGACAAGGGTGGTTTAAGGTTTAGGGAAGGATGTTTTGATGTGTGAAGAACATGTCTAACAAGGTGGGTGATAGGTGTGAAAACACCCATCCTTTTACCACTTAATTACAATAATAACCAAGCCAAAACGTGCATTTTATGTCGTAAATGTCGGAATTATGCGTGGTTTGTGTTTTTGTTGTGATTTAGGACCAAAATGTTAAAAGGGAAGAAAACACGGGCTTTCACGGGCTTTTATCGAAGAAAACGACAAAAAGACGAAGTCAAGAGATCAAGAATGCAAAAAGAACGGAAGTCCAAGGCCTATTCTGAAGATTTATCGAAGAACAAGTCTAAAAGACGGAAGTTTAATAAAGCCGAAGAACTCGAGTCTAATAAATAAATAAATTATAAGACGAGTTTAATTAATCCCGAGACAAAGTCGATAAAGTTGAAGAACTTAAAAGATGAGAAGACGAGAAGAAAGAAAGAAAGAGGAGGCAACACATGCACCTCCCCATTTTCTATAAATACCCTCCTAAACTCATTTAGGAGGGTTGGTTAGTTTTAGTTAGCTTAGTTTTCCTTTTCATTTTGTAGGTGATTCTAGAGAGAGAAAGGGACAGTTTCTCTCACTAGGATCCCAATCTTTCATCTTCCTTTCTTGTTGTTTTTAATCAAATCTTTACTTGTGATAGCTTAATTCTTGGTTTAATCTTAATCTTATTCTACCTTTCTTAGCTTTTTATATAAATTGGATTCAATTTATGCATGTCTTTATTGATTTTTATGTTTGATTCCTTAAAAAGTTTGTCTTTTCATTTCCATTTAAGTTTTCATACGGAATAAGCTATAAGCTTGACAATCTTATTAGCTTATTTTGTGTCTAGCTTATTTGTTTTAAGTTTTCTTAAAAGGTTTTATATTTTTAAAGTTTGCTTATTTTGTGTTTTTATAAAGTTTATGAATTTCGTTTTTTAAAAGCTTTCAAATTTATGTTTATTAAGTTGTTCAAGTTTCGGTTTAGTGTGCTTATTGATAGTGCTTATTGAGATTTGTGCTTATCTCCATTTTCGGATTTGTTGGTGTTCATCGCGATATTGAGGGTAATACACATTCCGATGGGTTGCTTGTTTGTATCGCAATAACCCTTGTGGTTCTACTTTGCGATCATTTGTACCATCCCCCTTATTCCGATCGGGATTGCGATCGCTCATTGCGATCGCATATTCCGACGGAGTTTAAGGTATATTGCGACGAAGTGCTGCCCAAATTTTGACAGCCACATTCGGATAGATTTTGGTATTTTAGTTATTCCGACAGTTTTTATTTTTTAAACATTCCGATAGAATTTTTGTTTGATATTCCGACAGTTTTTGTTCAACATTACGATAGCTTTTTCTTTTAAAAACATTCCGATAGAAAATAAATAAAAAAAAAAAAAAAAAAAAAGAAACAACACATTGCGACACAAACCAAAAAGTTATTACGATGGAATTTTTCTAGTACAACATTGCGATGGATGTGCATGCTTGCATGCTGAGTTTTTTTCCGCCAAAATGAGCTAGTAGGCTGCTAGCTTGAGCTAGCTGCCTGCTAGCTTGTTTATTTATTGTTTTTGTTCCGTAGTTGTTTAGTTTAATCTGAAAGTTGTTCCGATTTAATTTCTGAAAGTTACGTATTTTTAGTTAATTTTTTCGTCTAATTTTAAAATTAATATTTTTTCGTAAAGTTCAAGTTTTATCTTTTATTAAGTACCCGCTTTAGGTTTTGCCTCGTTTAGCTTTAAAGAACCATTTTAGTTTTATTCTCTCCTTTTTCATTTGGTAAACTTTATTTTCGAGTCGATAGTTAATTTCTTCGTTTAGTTTTATTTTTATTAATTGTTTCGCTTTAAATTACGTTTTATTATTTGTTTTACTATTAGTTTTAATATCGTTTTAACTTTTAGTTTTTAATATTCACCTTATTTTACTTTTATTATTTGTACTTGTCTTTAGTTTGCTTTGAAATACTTTTCGCATTTACTTTTTAATTAGTTATAGATAATCAACTTCCCTTTTTCTTAACCAAAAACAATTGAGTCACACATTTAACCGGAAATCAATTCGATTAGACACCGAGAAAACGAACTTTTTCAACTACTAAAATCTCTATATTAAAATGGCGCCGCTGCCGGGGATGATCTAAACTAGTAATGGGTTAAAATCATTTTAGGTGAATAATGAATTTAGGTAAGCTAGATTAGGAAATGTGCAGTTTATTACTGAAAACCATGCAAGGTTTACATAGATTTAAGAAAACAGTGTAAAGCAAAAGATGCTGTCGTGCACAGTGGCCGGCGGTTCCTTATCTAGGACCGGCGGTACCTTATCGATAAGGATCCGCGGGTCGATATGGAACCGCAACCAGAGGGATTTCAAAAATTTCCCATCCTAGTTTTTGATAAACCCAGATTTTTAACAAAAGATTCACAAGCCAAAGTTAACTACAGATCATAATCTAATAAGCTAACTATCATAAGGCATGTACAAAGCTATGTAAATCACAAACATCATTGCATAAGCAACATTTAGGATCAAAATAAATAATAATCCAAACATGTAACATAAGTTAATAAACAACTAAACCAAAGTGTTAATAAGCAAATGTTTAAGCTTCAAATGATAACCAAACTTTGACACAACTCAAAGTCTTCACCTCCTTTTCTTGCCTAAATCCTTGATCATTTTTCCCAAATACTTGATTCCCTTTCTTGACTCAATCCGGTGATCATGCAAATCACCTCGGGTTCGAAGATTTTGATGGTAAAGTTCCTCTAAATTGAAATTATTAGGAACTTCACTAGAGGAATGGTGAGGAGGGGAAGCAATTTCATCTAAACCATCCACGAATGAGTTTGTGGAGTGGTGAGAAGAACTCGAAGAGTCAATGAAAGCACTTGTGCCAATGCCATCACCATCACTTGTTGGCATGTCCATGTCCTCATCATTGAACTCTTGTTGATCGGATTTACGGTCAGATCTTGTCTTTGTCTTATATACCTCTCGAATAGGTAGCATGACCCGTTTGACCGGTTGAAATTGAGAAAGATCAAGATTTAGAAAATCACGGCCAACCCTTTTAAAAAGGCGAGTGAGAAGCATTGTAAGGGAGGTTTGTTTTAGGCTTGTGAATAGCATAATTGATCCGTTGAGCGATAAAATATGCCAAATTGTAATTGGTGTTGGTAAAGATGCAATATAACATATGCACTAAACATGCCGGAACATGATCCCGATTTCCACCAAGACAAAACACATTTTCCCTAAGGATATTGGTCCATTGAACCATATTATCATTAAGGTCGCTTAAGAGAACCTCATGACGTTTCACCGAACGTACCTTAGTATGAAGGCTTCTCTTAACGGGTCGATTACGCTTTTTGGAGACAATTTCGACAATGAAGTCAAGATCAATTTCCTCATGATCATTTGGAGGACAATTGTAGGATTCAAGGAGAGCACTAAGCTTCCATTTATCCGTGAAGCGACAAGTGCCTACAAATGGGACATCAAGAATTTGACCAAACACTTCGAGAGAGTATTGAATGAGTTGATCTTTCAAGATGAACCTAACAAATATTCCATCATTGTTTTCAATGACGGAGTATGTGCTAAAGAACTCCAATAGGAATCGAGGATAGATGTCTTCCTTAATGTTTAACAAACAGTCAAATCCAATGTGTTCAAACATGGACTTGATGTAGACATAATCCTTGATATCCTTTTGGACAACTCTACCCTCACGAAAGCAACGAGATTGAAGTGAGGAAAAAGTATGGGCAAGGTGAGTTGAGTGACAAAAGTCAGATAGGTTTGGCGTATACTTTTTGGTGAGTTGATGATCCTTTTGGTATTGTGAAGGCATGATTAGTACCTAAATAAATACAAGAAAATATTTCTCCAATCACTCATATGAAAAATAAAATCAAAGATAAAAAAATATGAGAATGTGTTATATCAATTTCTTGACAAACATAGGGTTGAATCCATATCATTCTCATGTTCACAATGTGTCTATTCCATCATTAACCAAGAACACATGATCTATGTTAGATCAACAATGGATTAGAACATTGGTTTTTCAAAACAAGGTTTTTTAGGTAAGCATTAACAATGTCATTACCTACTTGTTCATGGGTTCATCTCAAATCCATCTTTCAACCAAAATCATTTAGCCTAAATTTGGATTTTTTCTACAAGTGTGTTTTAGTGAAATCTTAATGAATATGAACCTAAGGAATCATAGTAAAATAACCATGTCAACCCACATTCCTATTAAGGTTTTAATTCAATTTCAATTTTAAAAATCCCCAATTATGAAAGGATGAACCCTAGAACAAAATAGATGAAATTGAAATAAAATACTTACAATTAATTGATGTTAGATGAAGGATGAGTGAAACCCATAACTTGGAATCAATTAATTTGAGTGATTGAAGGTTTTGGAAGCTTCAACAATGGTGGAAAAACAAGAAAACCGTCGGCTGTGTGTTTTTGGGAGAGAGAGGGTTTGGTTTGAAAAAGAATAAAATAATCAAACTGGCGCTCTGACAAAAGTTTCTGCCCGCGGTTCCTTATCGATAAGGTAACGCGGGTTTGAGCCGCCTAGATAAGGAACCGCCTACAGAGGCAGGTTTTTATCTATGAAAAACGCCAAATTTTGAAAACCAAGTTTTTCTAAAATACTTAAAATTAAATCATGAGCCTTTTAGAATATCGTTGGATCATCATAACACTAAGCAATATGCCTTAACGAAGGATTCCGAGTTAAATCAAGATCGAAAAGAACCGAAACGGACAAACGACTACTCGTAGCAAAACGGAAAAGTGGAGAGAAGTCAAGGGAAGTGAATCAAGACTAGGACCAATGCTCAAGGGATTAATGACAATCTTCAAATAGTGGTAACGAAGAGCTTGTGTCATATATAGTGGTTTAAGACGTGCCTTTCCGGCGAAATGTTAAACGACTTTGGTAATGAATAAGCACAAAGCAATTATTCAAGTATAGACTAAGATCACTTTCAATAATAGTATTAGTCTAAACCAAAATATGAGCAAGGTATTAATTCACTTTCTCTCCCACAAAGGGCCTTCTAACCGTATGGGTGCAAACCATGGAAATCATGCTTGATACTTTAAGCTTCTACTAACTCACTCTACATCACCATAGTGAGTCAAGTATCCAAGCAATGAAGGTTTGAGAGGATAAAAGAAAAGAAACACAAACCACAAATAAATGTTAAGGCAAGGATGCCGAGAACAAGCACATAGTCAAGTAATGATCAAAAGAATGATCAAAGGGCGTGTGGAAGAACGAAAGCGTACCTTGGCCACAAAGAGCAATCCATGAAGGAATAATTGCTATGCCCAATCAATGACTATTATGAGTACTAAGTCTTCAAGGACTAGTATCATTCCCAATCATCTTGGTATCATCATTCAAAGATGTTGAAGATCAATGAAGATGAGTCTTCTACAAGTGCAAGTAACTCAATCCACAACCAATTAAGTGATTGATCTTCATGAGTACCTACACAAAGCAAGATGCAAACTAGTAGGTACATTTCAAGAGTATATCTAAAATGCATAAAGGCTAATAATCTTAAGCGGGATGCAATATTATCAATTAAAAGACCTATTTTCAAAGAAAACATAGTTTTGACCAAAGAGAAACTTTAGTATAACTTGACCTTCTATTTGAGGAGGCAATGGATCGATCCAAGTTTCAAAGTACAATATACTTCAAAGATCTTGAGTGACCATCGCTCTGATACCAATTGTGGAAACTAGAAGGGGGGTTGAATAGTTTCTCTTCGATTGGTGACAAAACTAAAATTACTTTCAATTTGGTTTGTATCAAAACTATCTTTTACTTGAGGCTAAGTTGCATAATGATTAGGTTCAATTCAAATGCACTAGCAAGGGTAATAGTTAAGTGTAATGATAATGAAATAAGAAAAGAGTAAGGAAGGAGACAACCTAGTGGGAAGACACCAAGATTTATAGTGGTTCGACAACGAGGCTCCATCCTCGTTTCTACTCCACTCCTCGAGTACACCTACTCAAGATTTCCACTATATCCACAAGTGTGAGACCCCCAAAATCAGGTATGGAACAACTAGGCATCAAGGGGGCGCCACGTCAAGGTACAAGAAACAATGAAATATTATTGTCATAAAGTTGACGTAATAAAAATTTATACATTAAATCATAAAGAATCAGAGTTTTTAAACAAAGGTCCCAGATTTTTATAAGCGGAAATCTATAATTTAATTATGTTTTTGTAACTTATAGTTACAAAGAATACATGATAAACTTCTGACAGTTTTTAGATAAACCAAAATTTAAGTACACACAGAAATCTCCAAGCTGCGATAATATCCTGCGGGCTCCCATCCAAGCAAAGCTAAGTATTAATACCTGAGATTAAACATGTAAAATTATCAAACATAAAGTTGAGTGATATTCATAGGTTTAGCAGTAAAGATGTGGAACACAAGCATTCATTTGTAAAATAAGTAAATAGAGAAAATGGTTATGATCATTAACCATAGTCCGAAACCAATATTATTGCTGTTTAGTTCATGAACCGAAGCTTAACTCAAAGTAAGTTCCTCTAGGGAGTATTCAGCCTAAATACTCAAGTATAAACAAATGTAAGTGCGTCAAGGTAATCGGGACGGGGATTGTCAATACCGATGGATCCACCCACAACATTCGCGCTTAGCGCAAAGCATACGGGACAATTAACGGTTCATGATCAAGAGAGGAAACTTAAGGCTATTAACTATAAGCAATAATATCAATGAAAACTGTTGGAAAGCATACAAGCCTGAATAGCATACAAGTTCTGGATAGCATACAGTTTTTTTTTTAAATATATGTGTTCCACCATGTAAAATCTCACCCCGCGTTTAGAAACAATGTACAAGTAGTAAAAGGGGCTATGAACTCACCTTAGCTACGAGGTGAATCAATATGGAACTTGAGGGCTGAGTAGTAACAACAAGCAATCAAGAAACTTTAAGTCATCCAAGACCTACGATGACGGGGCGCGAAAACTTATAAGATATAAAAATAACATTTAGAAACACTTTGGTTACTATTAGTACATAAACCATCTTATAACTCGCAAGGCATTGCAACCTATTGACTCGAACCAATTTTGACTTAAAAACTCTACTTACCCACTGCATGATCATGTTTATAAACATTAACAATGCTCATCAAACCCATAAGTAGCAAATGCTTGTACACTTAGAGTCGAAAATTAACGTTAACAAATTGGCTGCACTAAATTTTCAGAAACATGCTGTAAAGATTGTATCATATCTAGAGTTCTATAATAGATATAAACTCAAACTTTATGGCCCTGGAAAGATAAAATTATTTCCTTTTCAAATCTTTAAGAAACACTATCAAAGCTATTACCAATCAACGGGAAAATTGCATTGTTTGAAGGTTACGAAATCAGAATTTAGGTTTTCGAACTCGGGTTTACCGTTTTGGTCATAAATTACAAACCGTGATAACAATCGATGCGAGGTCAGCGGAGTTTGTTAGGTTATAATGTATACTAACCCAAATTGTCTTAAAAGGTCAAATATATGGTTCACGACCTGTATCAAATAGCTATACAAGTCTGTTGGGTCAGATTGTGTTCACAACCGTAAATTGGCCATAACTCACTCATCCGGAGGAGTTGATCGCCCATCCAACTCGCTACTAACATGTAAAAGTGTCAATGAATCCATCTAAGCTATAAAAACACACCTATAGTGGAAAAATATGTGAGTTTTAGGCTCACAAACCTGATATCCGAATTTTGCTTTTAAAATCTTAATTTGATCATAACTTCCTCATCCGGAGGAGTTGTGTGCCTATCCAACTCGCCACTAATATATATAAGGCCTAAAGAATCCATTTAGGCTATAAAAAGTGCAGGTAACAATGAAAAATATGGGAGTTTTAGACTAATATACCTGCTGTCCGAATTTGGGCATTATAAAAACTACTCAAAACAACTTCAACCCTACCTATAACAATCAAAATCCTCAACATATTAACCAAAATTCTTTAGGGCACTTTTAATCATTAACATGCATGGTGAAATTAATACTTGGCCAAAACCAAAAATTATAACAAAGCTTCTAACAAAAAATATCAATGCCTAAACCCTAATAACACAATACAAACCTATTGGAATGATCAAAATCCCAAAACCTCCAATTCTCATAATTCTTGATTTCATTTAACTCCATTGCAGGAAGGATTTTTAAGTGGGTTTAGGGTTAGAATCAAACAAGGATTAATTTGATGATGTTCAATTGTGTTATAACTGAATTTTTGATGGTGGTGGAGGTGTTTTTGTGGTGTGTTCGTCGACCAGAGAAGAAAGGGAGGGGGAATGATTATTTTTGGTAAAATGATTTCTATGTGTTACTGTCTGTGTTTGGTTTTGGTCTATCAAAAGAAAGAAAATAAAATTATAGGGCTTTTTGACCCATTAAACCATTCCTTAATATAAACATAACCCAAATTAATTTTAATCTTAGCCCGACTTAATTCTTAAAACGCTAATTCTTCTAACTCGGTGCAAGTTATAATACGAAAATAAAATATTTATAGAAACATAGTATTTAGACTTCATAAAGTCGAAATATATAGCCATCGGTTCTCGTTCCGTCGATTCGGGTAAACATTTTATAAAACGCGCGCGGGTGCTTTTAAATCAACATTTTTGATTTAAACAAATACGAAAAAATAAAATAAATTTTTTTTTATAATTCCGAATGAAGTATTATCAATGATCCAGAAAATACTTAAAATATAATTTATTTAAAATTATCAAGATCTCATGATTCATGTATGAAGAATACAAGAAAATGTAACATGTTGTAAAATTCAAGAAACATGAATAAAAGAATATAATAATAAAAAATACCGGGAAAATACGAGTTCTCACAGTCGACCTCCCTAAAGGAACTCTGGTCCCTCAGAGTTCAACTGGAGACGGAAGAAGATGCGAACAAATGGGGATACCTAGCTTAGAACTGATTCTTCAATTTCACAGGAAATTTCTGCACCGCGACGGGAATCCCAATGAACATTAACAATTGGAATTACGCTTCAGCTTCTTAACTACTTTTGGAATTTATTTCAAACTCGGATTAAAATATTAACCGTTAAGTATGAAGAAATATAAAGAGATGGAGTGAACTCGAGAATTTCTTAAATGGAGAAGGTGCGCTAGAACAAGTTAAGATTGATAATCGACTAGGAATCGCAAATCGTGCAAACTGTAAAACATGACAATCTTAAAACATAACAATCTATTTACTAGTGAAATAGAGGGGAAATATGAATTACATATAGCCATTTGAAATACAAGTTGTCACCATTATCTGTCTAGGATTTGGTATTACTTTCAAACGCATCATAAGTATTTTCTTGATAAGGATTTTAAAGTAAAGGTAACTCAGTTCAAATAATTATTTAGATCAGCTAAGAGTTTTTGAATGACTGTATGAAATTATTGTTAAAAACTCATGTTTATCGTTAGCATTAGAGAAAATCAAGTTTCCGAATTATTTAGAATCATTGCTAGAAATTATAAATTAATTTGATAATTTCATTAGGTTGAAAGTAAAGCATGATACAATCAAATACTTTAAAAGATAAAGCTTGACATCCTTTTAAACAATAGTTATAAATCTACCAAAGAGGATGTATAGATCCGACATTAAACATGAAACGGGTATTTTGGTAATTTAAACATTCGATAAAATATGTAAAACGTTCTTAAAAATTTATAATAATTTTTTTTTTTAAATCCAAGAAGGTATTTACTGCACCAAAGGGTAAACATGTGACATATTCTGGTTTTCAAAATGTGACAAGATAGTAAACGAGTACGAAACGAATAATAATCAATAATTAGTATGCAAGCAATAGCACGAGGGGATAAAACGTAATTCGTACCAAATTTATTAACGAACATGATAGAATAGATGCATCAATGATAAAGACAATAAGAAACAAAGAATTAAGCAAGATTAATTCACGAGTGTGGTTGGCGTCACCAATAATGACTTGTTAAGTTCTCGGTGGTCCATACACGATCGAAAGAGAAAAGCCACACAATAAATTTTTGAATCAAAGAAAAATAATAAGAAGTTACTTGAGAGAAATTCCAGTAAGATGAACAACATTAGCAATGAAAGGCGAAATCAACACATGATTCACGTGAATGAATTACAAGACGACAGAGTGTAACACACATCATGACAAATACACGAAATTATCGTTCACATTCAGTCATAAATCATTATCCGCGTCCAGAGACATTTCGAAGGTCTACCAAAATAGATAGAGAAGGTTGGTCGATGAAGAGGCACAAAACGTTGACACTTTCAAGTCTGGTATCAATGGTCAGTAATTAGACGAGTGGTAAAGGGAATTATATCATAATAGAAAAATGAGATAATAAGTAGAACATATATCATTGAATAAAGAAACATGTACTCGCAGACTCGTAATTTGTTCAAGAAAAGACAAGGAAATATATGCTTATATCATGAAAGGGTGCTACTCGCATAATATGTAAAAGTTTTCAAAACTTTATTTCATCTAACTTTTTTAGAAAGACATGTAAAAAGTTGGTTCTGCTTAAAATATTTAAGGTGACTACTGATTTAGCCTCGCATGGCTCCTTCTAAATTACGCATAGGTGATCAGGCCATACATAATTTAGGACTAGCAATGCGATGCACAGTTTCGTCAAACCAGTATTACATGTCATATATTTAAAATATATATATGGTACCAAAAATAGAAATCGGAATAATTTATGAAACTTTTCACAAGTAAGTAATTCGCTTGGTATTTAAATTAACACCTTTAATGTTACATGAATTCTTTTATAAGATCAAGGTAAAATAATTTGTGAAAATACCTCGTAAAACAATATTACTTGACGTTATAAAGTAACATTCAAGTATTTTATAAAGTCAAAGTAGAACGATTTGTAAAATTATTTGCAAACAATACGAGTTTGAGTTTATATGGCGACATTATAGCAATGTATAAATAGCAAGTGGGTAACACGAGAGTAGTAAAGGGTAATTAATACGAAATCGATGAAATGGTTACAAGGTGATAAGGTCTAAAAATCTTAGCCGGAATCGTCATGAGACACGTGTCAAAATGATAACGAACGATGTGAAAACAAGAACTTCAAATCTCGACCCACATCAGTGGTACGATGAGAGAAAAGAAAGATGATATAAAATGACAAATAAGTCATATATAAAAGAAAGGAAAAAGGAATTCCGTATGCGTTCACATCTTAACTAATTGACATAAAAATGTACAACTTTCGAAAAAATTATAGCTCACCAACAGTTTATCTAAACATTCGGTTTTAGAAGTTCACGATATATGTATGTATAACTCGTACCCAAAGTTACTATTTTTAAACGTCTTCAAACGTAACTAATGATTGTTATTTGTAAAATATCATCTGTTAAAGTTCTACAATCTCAAACGAACTTAAAAAAAACGCTTAAAAACCATATTTTTAAAATTTCTATCAGCTTTGACTTTTTAGTCAACTTTGACTTTTAGGTCTGACCCGATCAATTAACCCGTCAAATGACATTTTCAAGACTCGGAGTCTAAAGCAATTTAGTGCAAAACAATGTTTCGAACAATTTTCTAGTTTTACCAAGATCTGAAACCAAACGTAAAATGAGCTAATTGCCCCTGCACATTCTGCGCAGGTTTGACTATATTATCCTAAAACGCAGGTTTTTATTTTTAAGGTTTGACCCGTTTATACCAGTTTTCGGACTTGGTTACCAACACGTTAAAGGTAAAACGGCATTTTAAACAACTTTTTGTTTTACTCGAGACTCTAAACGGACTAGAAATAGGCGAAAACGTATTCGCATCAGATCTGTCAAAAAATGATATTTTTAGAAAACGCAGACTTTATTAGAAAAAAAAATACCCATAAATATTCAGTTTCGACACTAGTTCCTTCGCGGTAGACGTAAAACGACATTTCATACAACTTTCGTGTTTCGGCTGAAAGCCGAAACGGACCAGAAATTTACGATTCTACCCCCTGCAGTTCTGCATCAGCAATAATTTCCATATACGCAGAAAATAAGTTCTTAAATTTTACAAATTTCAAATGAGCGTAATTAATTTTATGTCTAAACGAATGTCTCAACAAGTATAAACATATTTTTAAGTCTGAACTTTATAAAATTTTATTCTCGACACTGTTAAATTACCTGTAGATTTTATGCAGAAAGTATATTTTTTTTGACACTTTGAAATTTAATCAAACTTCATAACGACCCGGAATTTATGTACACACATGACTTGTGGATCCATAAAGACGAAAGAAAATAGATTATATAATTAAGCATATAAAGAAAAACATAGTATAAATTTGGTTTATGAATACCAACCATAATCTAAGAAATCAAAACGGCGCATGACATCCGTGGCTTCGATTGCAAGATGCAAGGTAGGAAGGTCTCTTGGCGGCGCGATTTTCCAAAAACACAAAGCATACCAAGAAAGAAATGGAACATTAAGGAGTCGCACTCCCGGGCGAGGAGGTTAAATAAAAGGAAAGGATACACGTTTATAGAAGTAAAATCGTATTCCAAACAATCGCCACATATTAGAGGATATGAATTACAAGATGACGGTGGTGTTTCCAAGGTGCAAACGAACGTTGTAATTCGAAGTCAAAATGTAGAATGGTCAATGAAATAATAGTTAATCGATATTCGAGTGTCGCGTAAAACGATGACGTAAAGGTCAATAAAGGTTACGAAAACCCACGATATTATTCCGCACGGATTTTAAGGAATGCTTTGAGGTGTGTGACTCACACGATGTCCTTTAGTCTTTTTCGGGGACACACTGAGCTACACAATGGTCTATAGACTAGACATCCAATCACGAATGGTCGGAAAACAATTTGGATATCTAAATTGATATGTTAAAGAGGTTTAACAGTGGAACTAATGCACAGGGTAGTAAAATGAAAATCGGAAGTTTCATTGAAAGCAATACTTCTTAATCCCAAACAATGGTATTACAAGAATACGCACAACTTGTAACAGTGAGTCGAGAAAAACAGACGGTTCAAAACGAACGAGTATGTGAGGTCAGTCGTATCACGCATAGACGAAATAACAATAGTACTCAGAAAAGTGAGTATGAAAAGTCGACAGCATACGCGCTCCGAATACAAGTATGTAACGTCATAACAATATAAAATTATTGTAACAAGATCAAGTTTACATGAACAAGAATTCAAGAAATACAGTAAGGGCAGATGTAATCACAGAATATCCAATGATAATTCATTGAGCACAAAGGCTTTGAAAGGAGATAGTAATTATCTTCTTGAGGGTAATGTAATATTTCAAATTGTAATCAAGAGGTGAAGTACTACAACGATAATTAAAAATAAATAATAAGGCTTAGAGAGTTACCCGCGCAGATATCGAACAGCAATGGCAGATTCTGTGTTTGACACTTCAAAACATGAAATATTTGAAATTTTCGGTTATAGACTAAGTTTTGAAAAAAAGACTCAGTTCCCTATAACCATCGCTCTGATACCAATCTGTGAGACCCCCAAAATCAGGTATGGAACAACTAGGCATCAAGGGGGCGCGACGTCAAGGTACAAGAAACAATGAAATATTATTGTCATAAAGTTGACGTAATAAAAATTTATACATTAAATCATAAAGAATCAGAGTTTTTAAACAAAGGTCCCAGATTTTTATAAGCGGAAATCTATAATTTAATTATGTTTTTGTAACTTATAGTTACAAAGAATACATGATAAACTTCTGACAGTTTTTAGATAAACCAAAATTTAAGTACACACAGAAATCTCCAAGCTGCGATAATATCCTGCGGGCTCCCATCCAAGCAAAGCTAAGTATTAATACCTGAGATTAAACATGTAAAATTATCAAACATAAAGTTGAGTGATATTCATAGGTTTAGCAGTAAAGATGTGGAACACAAGCATTCATTTGTAAAACAAGTAAATAGAGAAAATGGTTATGATCATTAACCATAGTCCGAAACCAATATTATTGGTGTTTAGTTCATGAACCGAAGCTTAACTCAAAGTAAGTTCCTCTAGGGAGTATTCAGCCTAAATACTCAAGTATAAACAAATGTAAGTGCGTCAAGGTAATCGGGACGGGGATTGTCAATCCCGATGGATCCACCCACAACATTCGCGCTTAGCGCAAAGCATACGGGACAATTAACGGTTCATGATCAAGAGAGGAAACTTAAGGCTATTAACTATAAGCAATAATATCAATGAAAACTGTTGGAAAGCATACAAGCCTGAATAGCATACAAGTTCTGGATAGCATACAGTTTTTTTTTAAAATATATGTGTTCCACCATGTAAAATCTCACCCCGCGTTTAGAAACAATGTACAAGTAGTAAAAGGGGCTATGAACTCACCTTAGCTACGAGGTGAATCAATATGGAACTTGAGGGCTGAGTAGTAACAACAAGCAATCAAGAAACTTTAAGTCATCCAAGACCTACGATTACGGGGCGCGAAAACTTATAAGATATAAAAATAACATTTAGAAACACTTTGGTTACTATTAGTACATAAACCATCTTATAACTCGCAAGGCATTGCAACCTATTGACTCGAACTAATTTTGACTTAAAAACACTACTTACCCACTGTATGATCATGTTTATAAACATTAACAATGCTCATCAAACCCATAAGTAGCAAATGCTTGTACACTTAGAGTCGAAAATTAACGTTAACAAATTGGCTGCACTAAATTTTCAGAAACATGCTGTAAAGATTGTATCATATCTAGAGTTCTAAAATAGATATAAACTCAAACTTTATGGCCCTGGAAAGATAAAATTATTACCTTTTCAAATCTTTAAGAAACACTATCAAAGCTATTACCAATCAACGGGAAAATTGCATTGTTTGAAGGTTACGAAATCAGAATTTAGGTTTTCGAACTCGGGTTTACCGTTTTGGTCATAAATTACAAACCGTGATAGCAATCGATGCGAGGTCAGCGGCGTTTGTTAGGTTATAATGTATACTAACCCAAATTGTCTTAAAAGGTCAAATATATGGTTCACGACCTATATCAAATAGCTATACAAGTCTGTTGGGTCAGATTGTGTTCACAACCGTAAATCGGCCATAACTCACTCATCCGGAGGAGTTGATCGCCCATCCAACTCGCTACTAACATGTAAAAGTGTCAATGAATCCATCTAAGCTATAAAAACACAGCCTATAGTGGAAAAATATGTGAGTTTTAGGCTCACAAACCTGATATCCGAATTTTGCTTTTAAAATCTTAATTTGATCATAACTTCCTCATCCGGAGGAGTTGTGTGCCTATCCAACTCGCCACTAATATGTATAAGGCCTAAAGAATCCATTTAGGCTATAAAAAGTGCAGGTAACAATGAAAAATATGGGAGTTTTAGACTAATATACCTGCTGTCCGAATTTGGGCATTATAAAAACTATTCAAAACAACTTCAACCCTACCTATAACAATCAAAATCCTCAACATATTAACCAAAATTCTTTAAGGCACTTTTAATCATTAACATGCATGGTGAAAGCAATACTTGGCCAAAACCAAAAATTATAACAAAGCTTCTAACAAAAAATATCAATGCCTAAACCCTAATAACACAATACAAACCTATTGGAATGATCAAAATCCCAAAACCTCCAATTCTCATAATTCTTGATTTCATTAAACTCCATTGTAGGAAGGATTTTTAAGTGGGTTTAGGGTTAGAATCAAACGAGGATTAATTTGATGATTTTCAATTGTGTTATAACTGAATTTTTGATGGTGGTGGAGGTGTTTTTGTGGTGTGTTCGTCGACCAGAGAAGAAAGGGAGGGGGGAATGATTATTTTTGGTAAAAAGATTTCTATGTGTTACAGTCTGTGTTTGGTTTTGGTCTACCAAAAGAAAGAAAAGAAAATTATAGGGCTTTTTGACCCATTAAACCATTCCTTAATATAAACATAACCCAATTTAATTTTAATCTTAGCCCGACTTAATTCTTAAAACGCTAATTCTTCTAACCCGGTGCAAGTTATAATACGAAAATAAAATATTTATAGAAACATAGTATTTAGACTTCATAAAGTCGAAATATATAGCCATCGGTTCTCGTTCCATCGATTCGGGTAAACATTTTATAAAACGCGCACGGGTGCTTTTAAATCAACATTTTTTATTTAAACAAATACGAAAAAATAAAATTTTTTTTTTATAATTCCGAATGAAGTATTATCAATGATCCAGAAAATACTTAAAATATGATTTATTTAAAATAATCAAGATCTCATGATTCATGTATGAAGAATACAAGAAAATGTAACATGTTGTAAAATTCAAGAAACATGAATAAAAGAATATAATAATAAAAAATACGGGGAAAATACGAGTTCTCACAACAAGCTCCCTTCTCGGCGGAGAAAACCTTACATCGTTGCTTATATTATTTTCCGACACTAAGCTAAATGTCGAGACCTAATCTTTAGCTAGGACCAATCTACACAACGTTGCCTACTTCACAATTTAACGACACAAGGCTAGATGTCGAGTTCTAATCTTAAGGTAGAACCAATCTTCACGACGTTGCCTACTTCACCATTTTACGACACAAGGCTAGATGTCGAGTTCTAATCGAAAGCTAGAACCAATCTTCACGACTCTTCACTTTGAAGCTAAGTGAGAACTTCACACAACACAACTACTAGTCATTTTATAGTTTAGTGAGAACTCACAAGACACAACCACATCACTTTATAGTTTAGTGAGAACTCCTAATCAAATCTATTACAACTCAACTAGACTTATCCAAGTACAGACATGTAGCTTGGATTTACACAACACAAATCCAAGCAAACACATATGCAATGGATGTACACAACAAATCCAAGTATCCACAAATAACTTGGATGAACACAACTAGTCCAAGTATTCATAAATACATTGGATTGACCAAAAACAAAAAGGGTATCAGGATGAATATGACTAGCTCATAGATTCATCTTTATCACAACACTAGTGAGTGAGTGATCTTCTCATTGGACAAGGTAAAGGAGGGGATCAAGAGGATAATCATATGTAAACATCCTTAACAATTTAAGTGATCATTTACTAATGATTATGCTATAGAAAATAGAAAGAGGGCTGAGAAAAACGTCTGAGAGGCTTGCTGGAAAATGAGATTTGACCCACCATTTAAAGGAGACAAAGTATAACGGATCTATAACGGCTAGCTGTGCGCGGTACCTTATCTCACCCCGTGGTTCCATATCGCTAAGGAACCGCGTAGGTACTTAAGGTACCGCCACTAGACTATGCTCCGTTTTTTGTCTTTTAGTGGGGTGGGAATATCTGAGGTATTTGAAATCTTCAAAGGATATTCTAACAACATTTGGAGTATGCTATTTTCAAATTTTCATTTTCCATTTTAATAAAACATTTTCTAAAAAAGAAAGTTTATTAAAAAGTCTTTTGTCATATTAACAAAAGTGAGTTTTAAGGATAATCATTTTGATGATCACTAAGTATGATTAAGAAAGGTTAGTGATATGATTATTACCTTGATGATAGTGTTAGTTAAATAATTCATTTTGTGTTTTACACTAAATGTGTTGTATGGTTTGTTGTGATCAAAACTAAGAAAGATTAGTTAACACTAATAATGTTTTAGACATCACTTGCATTAACAGTCTCGGTGGTCCCTTTTGTAGCCCAGCCTCGAACCACAAACCATCAGGGGGTTTTGGTTCAAAACAGTAAGAAACAGGGGTTTTTGGGTTTAAATTTATCACAACAGGGGTGTTTGGGATTGTCAGGGAGTATTTGGTTGATAGCAGTGGGAACCACTGCACTGGCAGTAGGAACCACTGCACTGGCAGTGGGAACTACTGCACTGGCAGTGGAACCACTGCATTAACAGTGGGTAGAATACGACTAATAAACAGTGGGAACTATATGGGGGCAGTGGGGACCACTGTTTGTGACGCCAGCATAAGGGGACCACAGCGTGGGTTGTGGTGGACTCAGTTTGGTTTGACCCGAGACGTGGGTGTCTCGGGGAAAGGTTTTTGGCTCGGATTTCCGAGTACAAGTCAATATAAAATGAAAAGGTTTTACTTAAATGTTTATTGAATCATTTTATTAATTAAGATATATTACGAAATTAACCAAATTAGAAATGTCTTCATTAATTTCATTAGCAAATTAAATTGAGGCGATTTTATTTAATTATAAATTGAATGTTTTTTTATTTTAAATGATTTAATAACTCATGAAACATTTTTGGAAAACTTTCTATTTCAGGAACCTTTTTATTTTAGGAAACTTTCTGTTTATATCAGACTACTATTTATAGATATCGTAAATATCAAAACACAGTATACTACACAGTAAACAGAAATACAGGATATATACTAATCAGTAAACAGTTAAAGGACAGTCGGGTTATCGAAAATACATCAGACAATCAAATTAATCATTTTATACGTAATCAGTAAAATAATACGAGAACGCACAAAACGAATTAAGAACAGTAATAAACAGTAATAAGAGACAGTAATCAGTCAACTTATTTCGCGTCCCTTATTTATGTAGTAACTTTGAAGTCAGAGGACGATATTGTTGAATGGATTAACCGGTCTTTGGGTAAAAATGAAATTGATGTTTGGCCATAGAACATGTTAATGCTCCCCCTTAAGTTAATAAGGGATAGTTGTAGTGCTTTAGTATGATATATTTTGAAAGATTTAGAATCTCGTGAGAAATTCTTGAAAAATTATCATACCTTAACACTACATCAAGCCATTAAAGCACAATATTCACAAATTTACATATTCACAATTAAAACCAATATAAAGTGGACCTGAAATGTACGACCCATTAGATGGATCGTTGCAGTAACTTGTGGTGCACTCCATATGGTCTACCACCAACGAATCTTTCTAAACTCCTCATCAATCTACGTTCACGGAGCTTTTGATCGATCTTCTTGATCACATACTTCGCCATTTGCTGATAACCCTGATGCCAATCCTCAGTCATCTCTGGTAAAGTCCCACCCGAATTGAGATGATCCAACTTTCCTCTGACGTAGATGAGAGTCCCATCACTGTACTTATAAAGCTCACCCACCCTCGTAAACTTCATTAACCCTCGACTGTTCAAGTAGAAAATCCCACAATTCGGAACAGAAATGCCGGTATAGGGACATCTGTTGACATGTTAAGGTAACACTTGATTCACTGGACGGGTTAGGTTAAGCTTCCTTTGGTAACTTTCGACTCCCAACTGAAGATCTTCAACTCGTTTCTTGATAACAACGCTTCGTGTGAACATACGAAGTGTTGTATTCAAGGCAATGAGGTCTTCACGAGGAATATGTGTGAGTTGATCACGGGTCATCAGAAGCAACATGTCTTCGATATCCTCAAGGCGAATGATAGAAAAATCTCCCTGCTGGATTTTGTATTCTCTGTCATCCTCCCTTTTCAGACGAATCTCCGTCACATGATAATAGCCATTCTTGGCTTCAGTTTTCAGCCCTAAGATGCTGGAGATGCGGATATTGGATCTAACGTTACTTCCTGAATTGACTAGGCAGCAACCCCTGTACGCCCTTCGAACTCGTTCGTCCCAGTGTGATGCACCTATGACAGCATACATATCATAATTACGATTTACCTTTGGGACCCAGAGTCGATTTACCTTTTCCTCGATAAAGGGTATTGTCCCCCAGTTGGCAGCTTTCAGCAAGGTCAGGGAGGTTGCGTACTTTGATGACCCTTTCAGAAGATACACAAGATCATTGGTGACGAAGAAGTCAAGAGCAATCTGATTATCTTGAGAAGGATCAAGTGGAGGTGGAGCTCTTTCTGAATCATGAAGACCTGGCCGTTGAACGGTATTCAGAGCTTTCAGGATCTCATCGGCATAATACTCGAACTCCATTCGGGTTAACCGAGTTTTGGCGCGAAGTCTCTTATCCTTCAGCGCTCTCTTCACCAAAGACGGAGTAACCGAAGTCTTATACTCATGAGCCAGAAATGCACATAAGTCAATCGGACTGCGGATACGGAGATATAAAACATCTCTGTCAGCGTCTGTGATCGGATCATATTGCGCCGCTGCCGTGATCCAAGCCTGTGGCGGTGCAGTCTCGTCAATCTCCAACGTGTCTGCCCAGTCCCGTGTGCTTGATTCAGGAACAGTAGATTGTGGTTCTTGTTGTAGAGGAGTGGAAACGTGAACATCTGCTAGTTCTGATTCAGGCATCTCGGCAGTGTCATGAACGGGTGAGTGTTGTGCAGCTTCAGGTTCAGTTACCGATTCTGCAATCACAGGAGCAACAACAACAGAACTAACAGGGTTAGTGGTAACAGGTATAGACACAACAATAGATGTACCAGGAATTGATGACGCCGTAGTATCATTCACATCGTGGCGCCACTTGGATCGTCTTGATTCCGTTGAGGAAGATTTTTCCTTTGCCGCTGCATCTTTCTTGGACTTGGTTGCAGACTTAGCAGGTTTATTTGAGCTGGCAACCTTATCCCCCTTTTCAGGCTGTTTACCCCCATCATCATCCTCATCGCTATCCTCGTTGCTCCCTTTAGCACTCTCCTCATTACCATCACCACCATCATTACCATCATCATCATTATCATCATCCTCATCATCATCACCATCATCGTCATCGTCATCATCCTTTTCTTCTTCTTCTTCTTCTTCACCTTCTTCTTCACCAGTACCCTCTTCTTCTTCACTTTCTTCCCTTTCTTCCTCAGGCAGAATGTGGTATGGTACCACACTTCCAAACGTTTTAAATAACCTATCATCCTCCATGATAGCGTCATTCAGGGATTTGTAGAGAGCCCGTTGTATCCTAGATTTATCAAACGATCCAAGTTCCCTCATACGAGCTTTGAGGATCTTCTTCAATTCAAAATCCGTCAAGTCATAGGCAATTTTGTAGGCGGATTCAGAAGGATTGGATGACTTGATCATCAGGTTATCAGCCGCGAGTGTCTTCAACTCATCACACAGTTTTGGCATAATAGATTCAACGGATTCTTTTACTCTCTCTTCAACAGAAGCTTCAAGTACTTCTTTCTGCTCCTTGTATTTATCCCTCATCGCTTGAAGTCTAGTGATACGTGCAGCATGCTTATCAGCCTCAGCCTGCTTAACCTGAGCTAGTTCTTCTGCATGTGCTTTTCGAGTCAACTCCATCTCTGCAGCGAACTTAGCAAGCATCTCTTCTTGTGCTTTCTTAGATGCTTCTTCACTTTGAACTCGTCTATGTAGCTCTTGGCGAAGTTCATCCATCTCTCTTTTGTGATTATCCGTATGTTTATCCAACATTTCGGCCATCACCAATGCAGCCATTGTAGATGTTGCAGAGCTGCTCTGGGTTGATTGAAGAGGCTCGGTTGTTACTACGGTACTAAGGATGGGAGTTATTGGTGGTGGAAGGAATGGTGTTGAAGCCGGTCTGGTTGGTAAGGGTTGTATTGGTGGAGGTTGAGTTGCTAAAGGTTGAGTTACTAACGGTTGAGTAGACACCATGATTGTAGGAGCACCGGACTCTTTTTCAACACTTGCTGAAACAGGAATGGATGTCTCCTTCGAAGTAGAATACCGTTCAGGTGACCCAAACTCATCAATATCCTCTGGCTCCTCGTACTCTTCTTCAATATTTATCCTTGCACCTGAACCACTACCGCCCGTATCTTTCCTACTCCTTTCAATAGCTATCTTCATCATTTTTCTCTCCGCCTTGTCAAGAGTAGGGTCAACAACATCTTCTTCGTCACGTAGAACTAACTCATCAGCCTTACCCTTTCCCTTCTTAACCTCAGTCTTCTTCTTCTTGGTTTCGGGTTCAGGTAAAGCAGCTGGTTGCTTGCGTTTACCTTTACTCTTGACCGTTGTAGATGAATCTTCTCCAGTCTGAAGGCTTGCTTTAAGCTTCTTGATTTCCAGCAGCAGTAGCTTGTAATCAGCAGAACCTTTAATTTTATCCGTCAGAAGATAATCGGGAATAGAACCAGGAATCACACCACCAGATGGTCCTTCATGCCTTAGATCCACAGTATGATCAGCTTCTACAGTGTGATGCCGACTTGCTGCACGCCTATCAATAGTAACATCATTCTTCATACAATAATTAATGATAAGCTTGATAAACCGAGGGTAAGGAAAGAAGTTATTCTTCAGCTTCTTGTTTTGGAAGAGTTGAAAGGTGAATTCTTCCCACAACAATAATGCATAATCTGCATTTGCGCCTTTATACATTCCATGGAAGATGTTCATAATAGGACTGCGCAAAGCATCATGCCCACTTGTTTTCGGTGTAAGACATCTACTGAGAATACCCAACATTGCTCTCCAAGGTTGTCCTACTTTAGCAGTGGTAAACTCAGACGCAACTCATATGTCAGGACATCCAAGAGCATCAAACATCTCCACGAGTTCGTCTTTAGTAGGATCCCTCGAAAATGCCATACCTTTGGGTGTATCCCGAATGCCAAATATCTTACGGAAGTCTGAAACATTAAGTGTCTGCTGCTTGTTGTCGAGAGTGAAGGTGATCTTGTTTGAAGTGCTTTCCTTGGTGGCCCAGAACTCATACATGTAATCATAAGGCACCGAGGCACTACTTCTTAAAGCATTCTTGAAATGAGATTGATCAAGGATTGTTATGGCGACTTTAAACCCATGGTGAGTGGATTTTGAAACTTGCTTCAGCCGGTAATTGTTTGGTATGAACTTGAGGGTTCGTGCTTCAGCAATTGCGGCTTCTCTAGAGTCTTGGATTGCTTGTACTGTTGGATTAGTCATTGTATCTGCTTAAGATAAGACATGAAAGGTTGATGCACAAAAAATATATAGATATGTATCATTCTTACTTCTAAGCATAACATATTTCAACACGTACTTAGAACATGCAAACCACTATTAATCAAACAACTCTTCATCCGGAACTTTCCTTCATTCGGAACTCTTCATTCGGAAGTCCTTCATTCGGAACTTCTTCATTCGGAAGTCCTTCATTCGGAACTTCTTCATTCGGAAGTTCTTCATTCGGAACTTCTTCATTCGGAAGTCCTTCATTCGGAAGTTCTTCATTCGGAACTTCTTCATTCGGAAGTCCTTCATTCGGAACTTCTTCATTCGGAAGTCCTTCATTCGGAACTTCTTCTTTCGGAAGTTCTTCATTCAGAACTTCTTCATTCGGAAGTCCTTCATTCGGAACTTCTTCATTCGGAAGTTTTTCATTCGGAACTTCTTCATTCGGAAGTTCTTCATTCGGAACTTCTTTCATTCGGAAGTCCTTCATTCGGAACTTCCTTCATTCGGAAGTCCTTCATTCGGAAGTCCTTCATTCGGAACTTCCTTCATTCGGAACTTCCTTCATTCGGAACTTCCTTCATTCGGAAGTCCTTCATTCGGAAGTTGTTATCCATGTTCATTCGGAAGTTCATAATAGCAGCTCATTGAAGATTAATCTATGCGCGTTTGTGAGTTCTAAGGCAATCTAAGGTAACCAACCACAATCTAAAGATATTCCGAGCATAACCCATCTAAAACCCTAATCAATTAACCCTTAAATTAACACAAACCCTAATTGGATTAAATCTGCTTAAAATGGATTAATTCAGTTGATTAGAAGCGAATTTAAACAAGATAATACATGGGTATTTACCTTTTAGATTGAATGGAACAGGATGGATGATTAAAATCGAAAGTTTTGAGAGCTTAGATGTATAACAATGGCGGCAAGAAATGAGAAAGAAGATAAGCAGTGAATGAAAAACGGGGGGGGGGGGGGGGGTTTGGTTTGACTTAGGTCAATTTTTGACAAGTTTCACCAATTGTCACTTAAGTCCCTATAGTTTTCACTCCTGTACCCTTTTTATTCCTTATCTTTTCATTTCTCCTTAACCATTGTTAAACTTAGTCAACTTAATCTTGCTTAGCTAAACTAATCACGACAATCTCACACAACTTAAACATCGCAACCTATTAGCAAATCTCCATGATCTAACGCAATTCCTATCACATTTTACGAGCACAAGTCGTTTTCTAAAGCAAGACCACTCATTTACCATTTAGCCATTAGTTTTCCACAATCACTTTTGAAGATCGTTTTGATGACGAAGATAATTTAATATTTTCTCCCCCTTAAACGATGACCCGTTTTCTATTTAAAGAGTTGTAGTCATTGTTTAAAGAGTCAAATATTGATGAAAGCATTTCCATTTAGTATCTTGAAAAAGATTGATTCGTGGTGTCAATAAGATTTCTCTTATTTTAACAAACTAATGCACTGAGACGTACACTAACTTGTGTTAGACCAAGTTGTAAAGTAAACTTGATCCCTTTGCATGATTTGGCTTGTAAATCATGCCCGAGAAAATTAATTCCCGTTCTGAGCCAACGTTTTTCAAGGAAATACGTGACTTTAATATGAAAATCAGGTTGCAGTCAGAAATAACTACAAGCCATAATGGGCATGTTTCAAAAATGTACAACTTTTATACGGACTCTATTTATGGCACCGTGTCAATATTGATCGACATTTCTAAGGCCGTAAATATTACCGTACTAAAAGACATGCCCGATTTAAAAACGAAAAATATTTTTGGTTTTTCTTGATTTTATAATTTTTATGGTTTTTCTAGGTTTTATATTTTTTATGGTTTTTCTTGGTTTTATATTTTTGTATTTTTATTTTGTGGTTTATATATATACGATAATATACATGATCACGAACTAAGGATACTCTGAATAGTTTACCACCACTATTCAGCTGATTCTTCTGCCAATTCTTTGAGAGTCGCTGGAGTAAATGATTTCATGCCAAGCTTGTCGATCAAAAACTCGATTCGTCCTCGATCTAAGGCTTTGGTGAACATGTCTGCCAGCTGATACTCAGTAGTGACAAAATACAGCTCGATCACTCCGTTCTCCACCTGCTCTTTAATGAAATGGTAGCGAATGTCTATGTGCTTGGCCCGGGAGTGTTGAACATAGTTGCAGCAAAGGGCAATGGCGCTCTTGTTGTCACAATACATCGGGATTTTGTTGAAACCCAAACCGTAGTCAGTTAACTGTGATCTCATCCAAAGGACTTGAGCACAACAACCGGACATGGCAATGTATTCAGCCTCCGTGCTAGAAATTGCAGCGCTTTTCGGCCTTTTTGAAGACCAACTGATCAATCTATCTCCAAGGAGTTGCACAGATCTAGAAGTGCTACGCCTCGTGTCTTGACATCCAGCATGATCGGCATCTGCGTATGATATTAAAGCAATAGAGGAATATTTCGGATACCATAGACCACGATGAAGTGTTCCTTTTAGATACCGAAAGATCCTTTTCACAACATGTAGGTGCTTTTCGGTAGGCCGAGCCTGATACCGGGCACACATGCATACAGCAAATTGCAAATCAGGCCTGCTAGCAGTCAGATAGAGAAGGGTGCCGATCATCCCACGGTAAAGTTTTGGATCGACAATAGTCCCATTCCTATCTTCATCTAACTTGGATTTCTCCACCATTGGAGTGTCCACGGGGTCACAATTATCAAAGTTATATTTCTTTAAAGATTCTAGAGCATATTTGGATTGATTAATAAAGATGCCTCTGGGATTTTGAGAAATCTGTAATCCTAAGAAAAATGAGATTTTTCCCATCATTGACATCTGAAAGCGTGTGGACATTATCTTCTCAAAGCGTTGTGACAATTCTATGTTAGTGGCAGCAAATATTATATCATCAACATAAATTTGTACCAGAATCATGTCGTTGTCCTCCTTGAGAGTGAATAGAGTGGGGTCCACCTTGCCTTTGGAGAAGCCTTCCGAGATGAGATATGTTGAAAGGAGATCGTACCACGCGCGTGGAGCTTGTTTCAACCCATAGAGAGCCTTCTTAAGCTTGTACACATGATTAGGAAACTCCGTTCTAACGAACCCATCTGGCTGACGAACATAGACCTCTTCCCTTAGTTCACCGTTCAAAAATGCCGTCTTCACATCCATTTGATAGACGATCATATTCATATGAGCAGCATACGCAAGGAATAGTCTAATAGCCTCCAATCTTGCCACAGGAGCAAAAGATTCTTCAAAGTCTATACCCAAGGCTTGTTTATATCCTCTAGCGACCAATCTAGCCTTATTCTTCAATACTGCACCCATCTCATCGAGTTTAACCTTATAAACCCATAACAAAGTAAGGATGTTAACCTTGTCAGGGAGAGGAACCAATTCCCATACTTCAAGTCTTTGGAATTCATTTAGTTCCTCCTGCATGGCTTCAATCCAAGATGATTGAGTCATAGCCTGCTGCCAATTTTTAGGTTCAACTTCAGAGAGAAATGCATCAAAGTAGCAATAGAGTGCACTCTCTTGTAATTGATGGCGTGTAGAGACTGGTCGATCTAGATCTCCAATGACATTCCTAATTGGGTGATCTTTTGTCCATTTGGTGCTATGATTTTCAATCCTAGGTGGTCTGGAGTGAACAATAGAAGGAGCTTCTTCTGAGGTAGACGCGGCTGAAGGGTTTTCAGGGAACGGTATACCAAAGAAAGGAAGCTCTTTTAAGTGAGCATATTCCAAATCGTGATCAGTAGAATCCTCTTCCACATTATTAGGCACAAGTAGGGGTGATGATACAGGTGTAGTTTGAGAATCACTTGGTAAAGGTGCACCCGGTTCAATGTTAATTGAAGATGCATTAGATAAAGGTTCATTAGCTTGAGAAACCACTTCAGGGATTGGAGCGATCACTACAGGTGCTGGAACTTCATCAGTCGGGGGATCGAAGAATTCATCAAACAATGGTTGAAACAGTTTATCCCACTCGGGCCTTGTTGGTGGTAAAAATGATGTAGAATTAGGATTATTGGGAACTAATCCGGAACTAATAGCACCGGTTCCCATCTCATGAAGCGCGGGTTCAGAGCTGCGTTGCTCAGAAGCCATCGCTGTCAGCTCATCGAAATCTGCGTCCATAGTTTCTACAATCTTACCAAGACGACGGTTGTAAATTCGGTATGCTTTCTTGGAGGGTGAGTAACCAATGAAAATACCTATATCGGCTTTCGGTTGAAGCTTGCCCAAGTTCTCACTATTAATGTTTGGATAACAAAGAGCACCAAACACATGAAAAAATGAGACATCGGGTTGACGGTCATGTAGAAGCTCGTAAGGTGTTTTTCCATGGCGTTTCCGAATGATAGAACGGTTTTGGGTGAAACATGCAGTAAATATAGCTTCTGCCCACAAGAACAATGGAGCGTTCGCATAAATGAGCATAGTCCTAGCAGCTTCCATAAGCGTACGATTCCGTCTTTCAACGACACCGTTTTGTTGTGGAGTGCGTGCAGCGGATGTTTCATGTGAGATACCAACTCCTTCATAGTAATCACGAAGAGTCTGGTTGACGAACTCTGTTCCATTATCTGTACGAATACGGCGGACAGTAGTATTCAAACGTACCTGAATGAATTTCAGAAAAGTGATGATAGCCTTCGGTGCTTCATCCTTTGTACGTAGAAATCTAACCCATGTAAACCTGGAGAAATCATCCACAATAACCAGAATGAATTTCTTACCGCTCACACTTTCAGTTCTCATTGGCCCACAAAGATCCATATGCAAAAGATGAAGTTTTTCTTGATTGGTGTCTTCAGCTTTGGGCTTATATGATTTCTTGGTACTTTTCCCCCTTGAACACGCGGAACATAAATGATCCTTGTGAAATTTGAGCTTTGGAAGACCACGAACTAATTCGTTTTTAGCCAGATGATTGATAGCATCAAAATTAAGATGAGATAATCTGCGATGCCATAACCAGGACTTGGTCTTAGATGCTTTAGAGAGAAGACATACTGGAGAAGCGGCCATCATGTCTTGTAGGGACAACGTCTAAAGATTTGCACCACGAGATTCCTTCAACAAATCTTTTCCTTCCAAGTTGCGGATGAAACAAGTGTGTTGTCGAAAAGCAACCTCTAGGTTGGAATCACAAAAATGTCCTACTGAAAATAAGTTATGACCAAGACCTTCTACATAGTATACCCTTGAAATCGTAACATTTCCAATCTGATATTCACCATACCCCATTATCTTTGCTATATGATCATTACCGAATTTAACCGTTCCAAGAAACTTGCTGACGAAATTTCGGAGCATCGAGCGATCTCCGGTCATATGCTTTGAACAACCGGAGTCCAAATACCAGAGGATGATTTGGACCACCTGAAAATATCACCACACGAAGACAATGTAGAGGTATCGGAATCTCAATGTTCCTTGTTATTAGCATGTACAGATTTAATAATCTTAGATTTGCTAACTTTAGGTTTCTTAGATTTCCTAGCCTTCTTCTTCCTAGTTGGTGGTGTAGATTCTAGTTGGCTTAAATCCTGTGGTATTTCTTCACTGATAGGCACTATAGTGGGAGCTGACCTAATTAAAGGGCGTTGTTTCCATACTTGAGTGCGAGTGTGCCTAACTAAAGGACGCTCAGACCTAACCTCAATGGATGCATTCCTAGTTAAAGGGCACATTTTTCCATCTAATGTAAAGGTCCTACCAGTGGGACGCCATTGCCAGCCAACTTGGGCACGAGTTCTACCTGTTGGCTTCCATTCAAGACCATTCCTAATGGCATTCATTTCATTCACATGATCAATAAGACACAAATCATGACGTTGGGAAAACGTACATTCATTACAATTCCAACAATTCAAATTAGAATTCACGAATGTTTTAGGCTTCTGCACAGGCGCAGAGCTTTTAGTCTTAACATGATTCTTTTTATTTAAAACTGAACTAACATTCCTATGGTGAGCTTCTACGTTCTTCTTGTTGGTACTACTAGTGGAGGGCTTGATCTTATCTTTCTTGAGTGGCGATCCTTTAGCCTTAGTAGACTCTTTTACTCCTGTAGAAGGCAAAGTGGGAACATTAGCAACAGATTTTAAAGGTGCCTTACTTGATGGTGCCAGTGACGGTTTTGCTCCTGGAGTCTTATTGAATGGAGTTACAGCAATGGGCCTATTAGTAAGTAGTGCAGAGCCTGGTTTACCTATGTATTGCAAATATGCTAAGCAATATTGAACTCGCTTAATATATTCATGAGCCGAATAATAGTAGCTACTTGAGGGATCTAAGGCATAAAGATCGTCTAAAATATCCCTAACAAGATCTACATGCTTAATGGCATTTCTCATATAATCATCGTAGGTAACCGGGTTTCTCTTATGAAGCGGGTTCTTATAAAGCACTACTGACTTGGTTGTTGGAGCACTAGTGGACGGTGCAGAGTCGGTAGCTAAGTTATCAACAACTTCTTGTCGGGTGAGAAGAAGTGTCTCCTTTAACTCGGCCAAAACCATGTTTTTGTCAATGAGCAGGATGTTTAAGTCAGAGATTTCCTCACACTTTTGGTTCAGTTGTTCAACATAAGATTGTTGCTGTGCCGCATTAAAAGCGAAGCGTTCTTCTAGTGAACCGTAAAGAGCGGATAGTCCCTGTCTTGTCCGATCCATCTCCCCTAGAACAGACGAAAGTCTAATTTCTAAGACCTGGTTTTTAGACTCTGCAACCTCTAGTTCCAATTTTAGTGTTTCATTTGATGACACATCTCTCTTCAATCTCATAATCTCTTCCTCTAATGCCTTAACTATTGCAATCATCTTGTCACTCGTCTCAACACCGTTTTCACAACTATTTGTTATCAAAAGATCCTCATTTTGAGTTTTTTGTTTCAGTTCTAAAGATATACAATGTTGTTCTAGTTGATTAAAGCGTTTTGAAAGTAAATTGTAAGAATCTTGTAGCTTTAAAAACTCAGCGTTAGATTCGTGACAAGAATGATTATCTACCTCATTTACAGTATCAGCAACATTTACAGAGAGATCACACACATCATCACATATATTCACAGCATCACAATTAATTATAGCGGATGTAAGCTCATTCGAATAATTAACATTTACAGTAGTAAGCACATCACACGAGATTACTTCGGACAAGAATCGGTCATATTCGGATAAAATCTTTTCCTTTTCAATTAGTTGTAGTTCGTAAGCGGTGTCCATTTCATAAAACACTTTTTTAACTTCTCCAATTTCAAATTCAAGATTTTCCTTAAGAGATGCAAAACTTCCTTTTAGACTTTCGACGAATGGATTGATCTCATTTTTAAACACCTCGTTCATGTGTTCGAAATCCCATTCTCCGGCGTTTAGGCCATTTGAAGTCGTACATTCCAAAATGACCTTGTCAAAATTAGTAAAGTATTGATTAATCTCTTGCAAGTTTAACCATACAGTGCTAATAGGTGGAAGATCCTTTGGAATTTCCTTAGGACCTTCCATATTGACAATTGTAGGAAATGTACTAGGGTTTTCTTCCTGTAACATGTAGGTTGGTGCCGTAATGAGATCTTTGTCCATATGGAAGCGAATTCTAAAATCCGTTTTTGCAAGCTCCTTATTCATTTTAAAATAATCACACTCGGGATATTTTGCAGAATTGTATGACCGATCCTCATCAACTAGATCCTTACTTGTTCGATCATCGAAAATAACAATCGGGTCTAAGACCAATCCTAATTGGGTTGCATTATAAAGTCTTGGACTATGTCTTAAAGCTTGTTTTGCATACCTTGGGTTAGGGGGAAGGCCTTTTTGACGTGATAAGTTAAATTCTCTAAACGAAGCATCAAATAAGTGCACTAGTTGAGAGGCAGCGTATTGTCTTAAAAGCAAATAATCTAGACTTCTAATCTTATTAGCCGCATTAATTTCCACTTCATTCTTCTTAGACTCTAGTAGTTCAAAATCCGTTTGAAGTTTTTAAAAATTAGTGACCACTAACTCTTTTTCTTTAAGTTCATTAGAAAGATTTGCTCTTAAGTTTTCAATTTCTTGCAACTGACCCATTTGTTTGTTTCGAAAATGATCATATTCGGGATTAGTTAGAACACTAGACGAAGGCACTAATTCCAAAGTGTGAACTTTCTCGTTGCTTAAGGCAAGCTCATCAGACAAATTCTTATTCTTAGCTAGGGTTTCTAAGAGTGCAGCATTCATTTGGCTAAGTAATGTAGCAGGAACCATGACCAAATCTTGTTGAGCAGGAGTATGCGTATGCGAAATGGCTCCCGGTTGTGATTCACTCAAAGTCTGGGGATTCACATTGATATTACTATCATTGATTGTCTCCTCATTTGAAAGACTCACCACCAAAGATTCATTCGAATCAGCACGCTCTTGCACAACTTGATGTGGTTGAATACTAGCATCAGTGGTATTATCAGTGGTATTAATAAGTACCTCAGATCTCTTTTCTGGCCCTAAGCTGGAGATAGTTGCCATGAGAGCAGCCTTTGCAGATTGAAATTCATCACATTCTGAGTCATACGCATCGAGATCATCTGCTTGGTATGCAGCATTCTGTGTGGTGACAGTGTCTTGTTCAGCAATCCCTGGATCAGCAAGAAATGCAAGCTCCTCTTCATCAAGTTCCCTTCCTTGTGCCTGAGCATTCACCAGATAAATCTTCTCTGCAAACCATTGACCATCCCTTCTCCTCTTGGGTTTCTTACAATCCCTGGACATGTGACCTTCTTCCTTGCAGTTGTAGCATGTAATCATTCTCAACTTGCCTGTGGAATTAGCCCGTGGAGCAGGATTGACCATTGGAGCAGGATTGACCGTGCGAGCATTGGTAGTTGTTGTGGTAGGTCTCCCCTGATATGGTTGAATATGTTGAAGCATTACCCTGCCATTCTCAATAGTAGCTTGTTGGCGAGAATTGGATGAATTCCTCAACTGATTGTTGGTAGGAGCTGATCCCCTAAATCCTCGTTTGCTTAAAGTCCTTGTGAGATAAGCAGACATAGTGGTTAACACTTCAACTGGGTCAGCTCCTTGTTTGAATACAGGAATGGGGACTTCCTCATCATCACAATACATTGCTTGGTCTTGTAGAGCTGCATAATCACTAGAAGGAATACTCATTTGATCAGGGCAGCTTGTTGGATATGCTGCATTCTCTTGATAAGAAGAATATGAAGACTGAGCATAAGGTGCAATGCTTGCTGGGTGAGGTTGTGTAGCATATTGTGATGAGGGTGCACTAAACCGATATTGTTGATGATGTGAGGTGGGTGGTTGCGGTAAAATCGAGTATTGGGGGAAGGTTGGAGTCATGTATGATGATGGATGATAGGCTTGATGTCCCAAGATATAAGGAATGTTGTTGTGAGACAAGCTTGGTTGATTCGCCATCAAAGCTAATGAATCAGGGTACATACCTCGAGGCGAACGGTGCATGATCACATGTTTCTCATGCTGCTGAAGAAAAGCATAGAGTTGATCCAAATTGCACTTATGCAAATCCCTGGTTAACTTAACATCGGTAATATACTCACCCCATTCAGCTTGAGGTAAAGTATTCAAAAATTTGGTGTTAACCTGGAATGGAGCAATCACGAGATTGTATACATTCAGATCATTCATAAGAGTGGTGAATCTGAAGTAATAGTCGTGAAGCGTTTCCCCTGGGTTGTACGTAAATCTATCAAACAGATCATACAACTGACATTCCCTTTCCTGTTTGGTGAGAGACGTACCTTGTAGCAACACCTTTAGACGTTCCCATAAATCCTTTGCCACCGTATACTGACTTACCATTCTATAGATGTCATGTGGAAGAGCTTGGAGAATGGTTTGAAGAGCCTTTTCGTCTGCATCGGCAACAAGTTGTTGAGCTGGTGTAAGTTCTTCAAACTCCCTTGGTCGAGTCACGTTGTTAACCACGATGGTACCATAGTCAAGTGGACCATTTAAAATTGACTTAACCATAAGCCTCCCATATACCGGTTTTCCCTTAAGATAAGACATCATCCGGCCTTGCCATGCTTCAAAAACTTCTTTGATGAGCATTGGCGGGCGATTATCCGTTCCCGTAATGACGGAAATATCCGTAAGTGATGTCATCTGAGGCATTACTGAATTCGGATTCATTTTGTTCACTTCAAAGAGACAAAGATTATCGGTTGATCGAGCAGTGAAGTAAAGCTTGTGAATTGTGTTGAGTTTTTGTTGTAAGAAACCAAGATTAAATCCTCTAAAAAATCGTCTAAAAAACAAGTAAAATAACCCTTGATTCGGAACTTTTTGTTGATTCGGAAGATTTTGGCTTGGAAATACCTTGATTCGGAACTTTTGGTTCGGAAGACTTGATCCGGAACTTTCCCTTGATCCGGAACTTTTCCCTTGATCCGGAACTTTCCTAGATCCGGAACTTTCTCCTTGATCCGGAACTTTCCTTGATCTGGAACTTTTGGTTCGGAACTTCCTTGATCCGAAACTTTCCTTGATCCGGAACTTTTGGTTCGGAACTTCCTTGATCCGGAACTTTCCTTGATCCGGAACTTTTGGTTCGGAACTTCCTTGATCTGGAACTTTTGTTGATCCGGAACTTTTCGTTCGGAACTTTTGGTTCGGAACTTTTGTTGATCCGGAACTTTTCGTTCGGAACTTTTGATCCGGAACTTTGGTTGATCCGGAACTTTTTGGTCCGGAAGTTTGTCTGGGTAAACAGAAGGTTGTTCGAGTATAACAGTCGATCAAAAATGATGATAAAAACCCAGATTTTTTACCAAGTTACCCAAAAAGTTTTGTGATTTCTACAATAATAAGTAAAAACTAATACTTATCTACTAATCCCAATCACAAAAACACCAAAAACTCCAAGAATCAAGATGATCTTCTTAAAGAACACTAATACAATCAAAAACTAAAAAACCACACAAATCATTACCTTAAATCACCCCATAGCTCTTGATACCAAATGTAGAATCTTGATAACCTATGAATCTATGAAGTAGGTTGATGTTTTCTAGAGAGAGAAACTAGAGAGAGAAAGTGAGAGAAAACTATGTGTATTTTATTAAGTGGAAACTAGAAAGTGAACAACAACCAACCCCTTTCCAAGGAGGAAAGGGGTATTTATACTTCCAAGTCACTAATGGACTTGGGCCGGCCCATGACAAGCCCATGGGCCGGTTCTTACTTAACTAAATAAGTATTTGTTAACTACGAGCTATTACAACATATATAATATTGTGGAGTGACCGACTCTTCTAATATACGTAAAAACGTATTTCTAACAGAGTAGATCTTTCAGCTTTTATTCTTTCTTTATTACTGGACACGAGGTATGGATTTTCCGTCCTTTCAGTAAGGACTTCCCTTCTATGCATGATTAGGATTTCCCGTCTGCAGCCAAATGTTTTCCCCAGTACATGTTATAAATAATCTGGAATTATTTTAATAATGCATATACTGTCTGAGCCTTATATACAAGCATGACCAGTTAGATACTAGTTACGAAGGTACCGTAAGCATGACACTTGAGGCACCATTGTCATGACTCACCTGCGAGAGAGTGATATCCCGCAGCGTTCCACTCAGTTCAGCTTGGCCATTTTATCAGTATATTATTAGTGGGGCGTATGGATGCATCCTAGTCTTATTAGTTTACAGTTATCAGGTGGATGTGATGTGTGCTCTACATCCTTCACATTGGAGTTGATCCCTCCACTCAGCACATTATTTAGAGGTCACCCCTCGACAGCATGACGAGGTCACCCCTCAAGTTATTCATGCAACAGTTGTTACAGCGCATGACCTATATAAGCTCTTGGTAATTAAAATATAGTAAATGCATGTTTTCAGATTTAACAGATAACAGTTCAGTTTTATTATTTATAAATCAGACTTATTAGATTTTCTGCAGTTTTCATCATACTCCACATATCAGTCTTTCAGCTTCAGTAATTATTAATTATTTCAAGTTCAGTATATTCCTATCATGCATTATATCCGTTCACTGAGCGTCATGCTCAGCCGTAGTTCTTTTATGTTCTAACGACAGGTACACCAGGACACTCTTAAGATTCTGAAAGCATGTGCATTGGATGGAAGCCGTCCAGACTTCTTTACTTTATGCACTCCATTTTTATATTACCGTTGAACATTGTTCAGTCCTTTCTTTCAGTATTTACTTTTAATATTTTGAGCTTATATTGGATTACCGATGTTTGATTCCGGTATATCCATTATAGTCAGTTAATGTTTTAGGACATTTACCTTATACTTTGATGACACGCCATAAATACACGTAACGCTCCACTTATCCAAGTGGGGTGTTACATTATGCCACAAATCCACCATAACTAATGATGACAAACAGTAAATGATAACATACAAAATAAAATATAAAGAGATGGTAATATTTAAGTGAGTGGCAAAATGAAAAAATAGGAGAGAGAGGGTCTTCAGCTTTTGAGTTTTTGAATTAATGTTATCTAAAAAATGATGTACTTCTTTTATCTCAAAATTATTGTTCACACACAAGAATTGTAAAATTTAAGAAAGCTGTATTAATTATCATTTTGGTTTCTACAAAAGTAAAGTAATGACAGTTTTTCTCTTTGCTAATTAATTTTTGTCTTCTTTTATTGTTGTAAATATAAATTTGAACTAAGAGTAATAAAATAAACTTACAAACTCAACTAATAGTTTTAGATGTGAGCAATAATTTTGAGACAAATAAAAAAAGAAAAGTGGACAATAATTTTAGGATGGAGGTAATAAAAAACAATCACTTATTATAGTGAAATATAGTGTTACTCCTAAACAAATGGGGTACAAACCCTCAACCTCGCACACTATTTTAATTATTTTTACAATCTTTTTTATAAAAGACATTCTTATGTTGGAAATGACTGTTTTTGTTAATTAGTATTTTAGTTTTAAAATTAAGAGTTAATTACATAAATCGTCTATGTGGTTTGTCGGATCCTACACTTTTAGTTCTTTTTTTCATTAGGCTTGGTCCCCGTGGTATGCAAAAGTTACGGGTTTGGTACAAATCAGTAACGACGTCTAAACTATCGTTAAAAAAGGACTAACGTTGTAAGGACGAATAAAGAGAATAGCAAAACTGCAATTTTTGATTTTCCTCTCCAAATTTATTAAAATTCAGAAGAAAAAAAAATTAATGTTTGTTTTTTGCCTCATTTTTTGAATACGTTTTGGACCAATTTTTTTATTAAAAAACAATAAGCTTAGTTTTTTTTCCCTAATCTTTTAATGTTAGTTTTTTACAAATAATAAAATAATCTTTTACAAAATATTTAAAAAAATTTAATAAAAGAAAATTGGTCAAGGTTTTCTTGGCTAAAAATAATTAAAAATTATTTTATCGTTTATGGCCGCTTTTATTGAATTTCTAAAATTATTTGTAACTTTACACAATTTTTTTGTAAGGAAAAACTTTACATTTTTATTCTTAGTGAAAAAATACTTATATTTGTTTTATTTACGTGAAAAAAAATCTTTACGTTTTTTTTATTAAATTTTTTTCTCATTTTAGCCAAGAAAACCTTAACCGAATTCCTTCTATTGAAAAAAAAACTTTTAAATTTTATTATTTGTAAAAAAACTTCTCATTTTTATTTTTAATGAAAAAAATTTACTATTATTTCTGAGCCAAAAACACTTATACCGAAATTAATATTTATGTACTGAAAAAAAACAACTTTTTGTGATTTTCTTTTAGCTCAAAAAGTAAATAAAATTAAAAAAAGGCCAAAAACAAATTATTATTTTCTTTTAAAAAGTAGGCCCAAACAGTAAAAGAAAGCGTAAAGAATTTTTTTACAAAAAGTAACAATAAAAAAAATATTAAGCTTACGTTTTTTTATTAAAAAAATGGTCCAAAACTTATTAAAAAAATGAGGCCAAAACTTTTTTAAAAAAAATTGCAATTTTTAGCCCTTCTATTTATTTGTCCTTACAACGTTAGTCCCTTTTTAACAGCAATTTAGACGTCGTTACTGATTTGTACTAAACCCGTAACTTTTGCATACCACGAGGACCAAGCTCAAGGGACTAAAAATTTAAGATCTGACAAACCACATGGATGATTTATGTAATTAACTCTAAAATTAATGTCTCTTTTTTCTCGTTTGACTTTTAAAAATAATAGTTGAGCTTGTTTATGTTTAATGTATTATTTTCGGTCCAAATTGATATTACAAAATTAAAATGAACACACTTAATGTATTAATCATCAACTTTGTAAAAAAAATTCTTTATTTCATAAAAAAATAGTAGTTAATGTAGTTTTTTACTGCATATTTTTTACTTGTAAATAATAATTCTAGGACGAAAAAAATATTATTTATCACATTTTTTATTAAATTAATGATTATTATTTACATAATACTAGTTATATTACCCGTGCACGCACGGGTTTTTTTCTAATTTTTTTAATTATTTTTTTGTCATCAATAGAAAAACTAATTTAACGTGTACTAAATGATTTTAGTTACCGGATTAAAATTATGAAGTTTTCGCATATTTTTTGTTATTAATAAAAAAAATAACTTAAGGTGTACTAATGATTTTAGTCTGTTCGAGACGTCCTTGTTAGTATCATTAATATCCTTTCATTTTGATCTTTTGGTCAGCAAAAAGAACTCATCAAATGAAAAATGAAGCCTTCGACCTTGAACATGTACGGATTGGTGACACTATTGACTGCATCATCTCCCTTAGCTCTAAATGAAGCCATGACAACATTTGCTTATAGCCCGACTGATTTCCATGTACATGCTTGACTCAATCGAGTTCTTTATTGACCTCGTGAGAGTATCTTCAAAGTGGTAACCAAATCTGAACACCTATATATCTCCATATAGGTTGGATATAAACATGCCAAAAGGATACATCGTCACTATAACATAATCACGCCTAAGGAGTAACAAATATGCTATAATAAAGATTCAAGTATGGGGTTAATGGCAAAAAGCAATCTGATATAAGTAATACCTCTCATAAGAAACTTATTTGCGATTTTCAGTATAGAAAGTTAGAGCACATAAACAATTATAAATAAACTTTTGTGTATTAAATTTTCTTAAGAAGTCTTTGTAAACTATATTCTTTGTGGTATTAAACGGTTGATTTTCTTGCCGTTTGGTGTTTTAAATAAAAATGTATATCTTTTTGGTGAAAATATTAATTTTAGAATTAACGTATCTAACTTAAGGTTTAAATAAGTGGTGAACATGTACTCTTACATCACCCCTTAACTTCTGAAACACAGATCCAAGCACCCCAAAAAAGAAAATTTAAGTGGATTACGCGGAATAAGATGAAATTGCACATGCAAATCCATCTATTGCAGCAACTAACACCCAAAATGAAGGGGAGTCTAAGTGAGAGGAAACTCTGGTGGCAAAGTTACATAAGCACCCATGCTGAAAATGCAGTTTATGTTCACGCTCAGGAACAAATGGAGGTAGGCAGAACACATGAATCATTAAAAATCATATATTTAAATAGAAATAGATACCAAAGATTCAAAGAACTCAGATTAATAAGGGCGTAAGATGAAGTCAATAGTCACCCTCAGCAACACGTACGTCATGTTTAAAATCCACATCACAAATAAAAAGCTTCAACCTACAATGTACATATAATAAACTGTATATAAAATAAATCAAACCTGATTGGATGAATTGTGCAGATGAGATTATTTAACAATTCATATTCTACATGAAACTAATCAATTTAAATGTTAAACCTCACATTCCAGATAGAGAAATCTAATAATCTACACATTGCAATCTTACTACACTGATAAATAATCAAAAAGTAGGAGTCAAGCAATCAGCTGGACAACAAAACCACCTTATGAACCTCCCTTTTCATTAATAATACAGAAACTCTTCTCAAAAGCCCCTTCACAGACCAAATTCTTATGGATTTCCTCGGCTATACGTGTTAAAAAATGAGAAGTGATAACACTTCATCAAAAGCAAAAACCGAAAATAATCCAAAAAGTATAACTACTTTTAAATCATAGCAATACTAATAACTCAACATTAAAGAAACTTTTCTTTTATGTATAGACTATTCAGTAATATTACATCTTTCTACTTCCAATGCTCAGTCCTACAAAGACCAATCCCTTGAGCATCATTATTTCTGGTTGTCAAGGCATCATTGGGTGTATCATTTGCATTAGCCACCACCTATTCAAATACCAGAAAAAGAAGAAAAGTTCAGTTAAATAACTTGTGAAAAACGTATGTGATACTAAACCATTTTGGTCATAACTGTATGTGTAAACACCCTTATAAACTAATGTCGGGCAATCTTATTCCTAAAGAACTTGATAATAGTGCCTGTAAACCAATGTTAAGCAATCTAATTCCTAAACAACCTAGTAATATTGCGCAGTGAAATTCCAAAAGAAACTAACCCTGGAATTACTAATATTGCACTGAGATAACTATACTTACCTTGAGACCCTTGGAAGTTTCGCATGTCATTACCTTGTGAAGCACTGCTAGTTATGTCATGAAACAATGTCATTGTCCTGGTCTCAATATCAAATAAACTACAGAAAGTTTCTCAAATGTACAACATTAAACAAAAGCAAGTGTACCTGTATTTTGCCGATTCATTACTATAAATTGAAACCCTGGCAGGGCAATATACACAACAAATATGAGAACCGAGACATTTTTATAGAGTAATTAACATTGTCACTTGAGTAGCAAATTTATCGTAATTCATATGAAAACAATAGCAGCATTAAGTATAACCTCTTAACTACAAAAAGAGATCCCTCGACATCCTTGCCACTCTAAAAGAAGGGGAAATTTATGTCAATGTCAAATCCTTTTCAATTTTATGAATCACACATGTGGAATTCACCACCGCTGAGGCAACCCAAAAAGTATATTCCTCGTTTCGTTTAATTTTAAATAAAATTTGCCTTGAAGACGATTAAGTCCTAATTGTTAAATATTTATTTGCAGGCCGTTGAACTCAATGGATCATATTTACTTGGCCGTGATGTGAAAATCGACTTAGCCAAGGAAAGTAGAGAAGGAAATGCATACACTCCTGGTGGGTATAAATTATACACACACTCTTTTTTTGTAATTTTTGCAATTTATTTATGTAATAACTTAAATATCAAAACAAATACCAATAAGCCCATCAAATAAGCTTACGGCTTACACTGGCATACAAAAAACAGATGCAAATAAGCCTCCAATATGTTGCAACAGTTTCTAAGCATGGACTACTTTGTTTAAGACTATTGGACCATGTTTTCTGAGTCTCTGAAAGCACTAACACCGGCCCATAGGAACAAATAACAACAACTATTAAAAAAGAATTTGTCGTTCATTAAGCCTCTTTAAATACCTCTGACAATGGACAATCTTGTAGACCTGAATTCTATCTCAAGTTGCTTAGTTACAAACTTAGTGTTTTGGATCATATTTTTAGGCAGCTGTATATGGACTTGGTGTATGTGTAGAACACGGAGATTCAGATCAAGGAGAAAAAACAAATTACAAAATTAGAAAGACTTAAAAGCAATAACTTGAGAAGGTGAGACTGAGGTTACTTGTTTGTATCGATAATTTCATGTTATCCATTCAAAACAATAGATGATCATTTCTCTTACGGTTTTTGAAGAAAAGGAGAAGACAAAGAGGCATATCAATAATAACAAAAGGAAGTGACGCCCACCTTTCGCTGTACAAATTATATTTTTTCTCTCATTTATATAGTAGTAGTAGAGTATATTGAAAAGATGCCTAATAGGCTCATGTTTCTGTGACAGTAAGGAAGCAAGATTAAAAAAAAGCAGTAGAGTACTAATAGTAGACAAGTATTGGAAAAACAAACCTGCGGATCAGTCACACTATGGTAAAAGGGAGAAGCTGTATGGAAAACACCTTAACAGCCTTCAACTGCAACGTCAAAGGAGCCTTCTTCAAGCAGGTTAGCGTTAAATAAATGTAGCCTTTCCTTAGCTCCATCAGGTTTGAGCAAGTGGTCTTAGATAACACATATTCTCCTTATTGTGGCGTCTTGGTCTTAGATCATGATTTGTTATATTATCCAAAACTTACGACTGTATCTAGTGATTGTGTGCTATGATGTATTAATAAGATTTATACTAATATACATGAAGATAAAGAGTTGTTCTCTGTTTTACAAATTTAATCTAAGTGTTATTTATATAGATAATCTAAGTTGCTGATGTATAATAAGAGTTACAGGAAACCTCCTGAAATAGCGTTATCGGCAAACTCACCGGCAAGATTTCTCAAAGCCAAGTTTCTTGTACCCAAAGTCATCAGAAACTTCCCAAGGAATGAACCTGAATAACTACATAGTTGTAAGCAGTTCACAATATAAGGGATTCTTTTCTACGATAACAAACACGATGATAAAGCAAGAGCTCTCAGTAGATATGTAAAGATATATAATTAAAATCTTTTATGTGTTGACTCCAAGATTATAAGACACTAAGAAGCCGAATCTTATTATGGCGACTACATCAGTAATGAGTTACAAAGCTCATATTCAAATATCACTTACATTATTACACAACAATTTATTAAGATACCGAGACAGGACCGGATTATTGGTCCTAAACATTCGTACTTGCAGTGATTAAATGTACTTAAGAAGTTAAGAGATGCATTTTTATGTAATATAAAAACCAAAGCATTTGATTAATTGTAATTAAGGTTTATAATTCACTAATTAACACTGATAAATAAAAAACTACAAAATTAACAACACCAAACTACAAAACTAACAACATATTTGAAATCAAACTGGTACATCCCAACAAAAACCCTCAATCAAAACTATATATTGATTAATCTTAATTAAGGTTTGTAATTAATTAATTGAACTGACCTCCATTGTGACGGTGACCGGGGCCATCATTATGTTATGCTGGTTTGGATGAGCTCCTTTGTGTTGTTATCATCAACATCCATTGTGGTTTCGATGAGCTCCAAATTTACACACTGATGGTGGTTTATGTTTAGACTGTGGTGGTTTGATAACTTTGTTCGTTTTTTGAGGATTGAAGATTCAAAAAGGTAAGATACAACCCTAAAGTTTAATAAATGATTGTTTTAACCCTAAAGTATTATAACTTTCAACTCGCTTTTTTATGTCTTTTTCTTTTCATTTTAACACGTATAATTTTCAACCAGATTTTTACTTTCATTAAAAATTAGAACGAAAATGAGTCATTTGTTACCAAATTAAGAAATAGTTACACTTCTTAAAGGAATAAATCAAAAAATTATTTTCTAATAAGAAAAGAATCTCTTAAAAAAATCTCTTAAAAAAATTCTCACTTTAAGTTTTGCTTTACAAAGAAAAAGATAAAAAGTCAAATGAAGAACTGAGGTGTACTGCTTAACCTTCTTGTATTGCAAAGATGACAAAGGTCAAACGTGGTGACAAACTATGCAAAAGAAATGTTCAAACTTATAGATAAACATGCAAATTTTGCTTTTCATTATCTATTGATATAGTTAATTACATAAATCCAACTACTTACATAAAAATAGTCTTTGATTTTTTTTTTTTTTTTTTTGACTAAAAAATAGTCTTTGATTACAGTGGAAAAAGTGTGGTCTTAGAAATATCATTTCTTTTTAGTTATTCTTTGATTATAATGTTCTTTTTCGATCACTTTATAGCGTTGACGTCTTGTAAATAAAATTCGTATATTGCATGTAACTAAAAGTATCTAAAAGTATCTTAACTTATACAACTCTCGTATATTTCCCTTTTATTTATGTCATATTTTGATATAAATAAAAACGATTAGGTAACAAGACAAATCAAAACGATTTATAACTTTAATATATAGGCAAATTTAATGCGTTGCTATGCATGATCATAAAAAAAATGAGTCATAACAAAGCACGACCTTACAAAAATACGATGAGTATACCACAACGAAATGCGGCACGACTTCAATATAGTGGCAAATTTAATGATGTGAGCTAGAGTGTATACGTAAACATCTTGGAGGTGACAAAATTAAAGTAAGGCAATTACCTAAACATGCAAATTTTGCATTAAAGTGGTAGGGTAAGATGGAGTACGTACTTGTTTTTCAACATTAGACTTGATTGGTTTTCAACGAAATGCAGCATTTAGTGACGAGTTTTAAATACAGCCAAAATAAAATTAGACCAGTTCTCAACTCTCAAGTCTCATACCTCAAGTTGCCTTACTATTTGTAGATGACGACACAAGTATCTATTTGTCCATCATTGACTTTAACTTGCATTTACATTATAATTATAGTAGTAATAAAGTTAGCTTTTGTGAAAATATGAGTTTCCAAGTCAAAGTGACAACAATGCCTAAAAGATATAGATCCTACTGATCATATACTTGGGGTTTATCATCCAAGTATGGATGTGGTGCAAATATATGCAATGTACGTAGTAATGAACACTTACGTACGTGTGCCATAGAATTCATGACCATTTGGTTGCATGATTCTATTGGATAAATATATTAGGGAAAATTGAAAAAGTGGCTATATATTTTTTTTGAACTGCAAGTTATATTAAAAAGCTCAAGTAAGAAGCTTGAGAGCGGGAAAATTAAAAGATGTTACAAGCCAAATTAGGATCATGGATCCATACATTCCAATCTAAGTTAAACTTTTCGTTTCTATAAGTAATCCATGAGAAAGTGGCTATATATAATTTGTATAGTAAGAGTTGGAAGGCTAAAAGGGTTCATGTTGGGAGGAGTTTGGCTGATTGGGTTTGCGGGCGAGACTTTGGTGGCTCTAATGTAGTGTTGTCATTGGACGTGGCGCTAACGGTTGTCTAGCTCGCAAGGACTGTTGGCTTTAATCGGTTATGTTTCGAGTTCACGGATGCATAACTGAAACACTTCCGATTTGTAAGCCTGCATGTTGTTATGTGTTGTACTAAATAAGGTATTGTTGGTACAAGTTTGACTCAATCTCTTAGATATACACGTTGAGGAGTGAATCAGTATGTACCTGTTCTTTAGGGTACCTAATTGGTAGTGGTGTCTTTTTATTTTTTTTTAGATAGTTACTTGTATTAACTATAAATAGTGTATGAATGAAAACAACCCTTTCACATTCTCATTTATCGTCTGTATATTTTCTTAACCTGACAACACAGTGAGATCTACAAAGACATGTTTTGCGTAGCTAAAAGATAGTGATCATATGGTTTATGAAGTTTGTGTAGAGCAACAAATTTATAGACTTGAAGTTAGTTTGCTAAAGAGATTATTTGTTGCGTGTGCGGTATTTGTATTTACGTAACTATTAACTTTTGATCATTGTTTTTTTTAATGACAAAATTTATTAGAAACCATAAGTTGGATGTGGATGTGTATTTACCTAACTATTAACTTCTGATCATTGTGGCGTGTCAATTAGGTCCAGTATGCGTGACAGAAATATAGTTTAATAATTAACCTAGTTAAATATAGAGAGCACACCCCTACCTAACATGGCGATTCACACATAGTGATTTTTCAAATCCCTCTGTTTTCATCTATTTTGATCTCCCTCCTAATCATCATTCATCACATAACCTTTGATTATCATGATTCTTTTTCTTCACTTGTTCGTTGTGATCCCGTGCTAGGTTTTATGCTTTCAATCTTTATTGATCCCTATTACTTGTGTGATCGGTTCACAACTGTAGGTGTTTAATTGTGATTCGGTTAATTATCCTTTATTTGATTCGACATGATTTTTGGGTTGATACTTTACAGTTTTAAGGGGTTTTTTTTATTGTATCCCTTGGTTTGATTCTCTAATTATTCTCATACGTAATAACGTTCGATCCCTGTGATTGTATTATTGATTTCTTTCCTTTTCGATTAGGGCTTGGTTCGACATAGTTACTAAATATAGGGTTTTGACCTGCGGATTAAGTCCCTGATTGGAGTGATATTCACTCAGCCATAATTATTTTTGGGGGTTTTATCATCAATCTCTTTGGATCCCTCTTTATTGTGATATTAAGTTTTGTTAGTGTTTTCTTCTTTTAGGGTCTCGTTTATTTTTTTAATTGCCATGGCGCCTAGGGTTCGTACTAATTCTGATCTCACTCGATCGATTTCCAAATCCATTTTTATTACTAATTTCCTTGGTAACTCATCTGCCCTCTGATCTCTAGACCCTAAGTCAATCGTATGGAACGGTGGTGGACGTCTACATTCCTAATCTTCGTTCTAAGGCGGGCAAGCGGTTTGCTTTTGTCCGATTTATCAAGGTCGATAATATTGACACGCTTGTTGGTAACTTAGTGTAGCACCCCCAAAATCACAAGGCAGCGGAATATCAACATTGGGTGTTACTTCATAGCACATCGCACGCAGTCATAGAAAACAAACTCAAAAGAGACGTTTTATAAAATAAACCATTCGACAAAATCAAAGTTTAGTAAAAAGAGGTCCCAATAACTATTTTAAACTTTATTAAAAATAAAGGTTTTTCAAATGTATCGAATGGAAATTGTTTGTTTTTCCTTTACTTTTTCCCGCGCGGCTCCATGCTCCAGCTGCTCTTAAGCCTACACACCTGAGAATACATGCTAAACTGTCAACACAACGGTTGAGTGAATTCATAGGTTTTTAAATAAATAATAATGGGTTTTTAAATAAACCATAAAGCTTTTGAACACAAGAATCTCATCCACTGGCGATATTGTAACACATACAATATCAATACTCCACACTATTACGCTAAGCTCATGACACCGATGCCTTAATCAATAACTTTGCCCTAGTCAGGTATCTTGCCAAATACCTCATACTTCACGTACAACACACCCAGCTGAGCCTCCAACTCACAGGTGCGACCTGCCCAGGTGGGGGTCATCATTCCCAATGGATCCATTCTTCTGTACGAGCGCCTACCCATCATAGGTAGTTAACGGGTTCACGATTTATAGGGACTTTTCACTGGCAATAAGCAACTTAGCCTTACTAATAGTAGCTCATTGCCTATACAATCAACGCTTGTGTTCATTTTCCAAAAGCATTAAATCAAACGTCTTTACGTTTATTTACAACAGCTTGTATTCGTTCAAAGCATATATTCAAACAACGGATGTTTATTCACAAACATGTATCCTTTCAAAACCATATATATAAACAACATATATTTTATACCAAGAGCATGTATTCCCCCTCGCGGGTTTATAAACACATATAAAGCAGTAAAAGCGAGGCTATGAACTCACCTGATATAGCTATTACACGTAGATCAAGGAACAAACGTCAAATAGTCGATACAAGACTTCACGAGATATCAATCGCTCATTAATCGAGAACGAGGTGCCCAACGATCGATATATGGCCGAACGAGACCTAATATAATGAGACGCGTCTTAGTTTCGAGACTATACATAAGCCATACATATATGTAAATAGTTCACTTTAGTAAGTTTGGACATTGCATAAGTTTTATAAAACTTTTCGTAAGACTTTTGGTAACCATTTACCATGTATTATTCCATTTTGACCTTTAAGCCCATTAGTGACCCATTACAAGTTCTTGTTACTTTAGCCCATTTCAATCTCAGTATTAAACTCTAAACATGTTGTAAATCTCAGGCCCAATAATGGCCTAATAGCCATTATAAGTGTATGTTGGGCTTTTGTGGCCCAAATCAACTTTATAAGCTTTATGGGTTCTAAAACGCCTTCAAACGTTGTCGAATTAATATCTTTGGATGGTCGGGTCTCGGGTATATAAATATCAGTATACAAAGAGTCTACAATTCTCGACAAGTGGGTCATACCACTTCGATTTTTATAAAAATCGTCACGTTTTACCTTAATTTAATATAGTCTAATTCTTACAATTTTCACGACATGTCTCGTTAATTAGACCGTTTCTCCTAAACCGTAAGTAATATAGATGAGCTATTTTATATCATAATTATCCTCGACCCATTTACTTTACTTATCTCAAGTCCAATTAATCTTAACTTATGTTTAATAATAGATTAATGACCCGTTTTCATACTTAGAAGTGTTGGCTGTCATTCGCAGCCAACTTCGTTTCCACCGTTTCGGCCGCCATTTCTAAACCGTTTATCCGTAGAAAACTATCCGATTCGTGTGTGTTCTACATATATTTAGCTACAACTTTTAGTTTTACATATTTAGGGGTCATTATATAAATATTTGGAGTTTTCAGTCTGTTTATACAGCATGTTCAGATTCGGCACTTTATATCGTTTTGGCCATATCTAATTCATTGGGTATCGTCACCGGACGAGCGACCCGGAAAAATAACCACAAAACATATATCTATTAACCTATGATATTACCAAGTCCTGGTACCTAGTGTTTTTTACCAGATAAAACGTTTTTAATCCTGTCCCAAAATCAGTCACGTCATACTTTTAACAAATGTATGTTATATTGTTTAAAATGTCTTACACCATGTACAATGTCCAAAGTTCACAAAATAAGTGTACAAACCATATGAATATATGTATATCAACATAAATAAAAATCTTTCTCATACAAAGAAAGCATAAACTAAAAACAAAATTGTGGATCCTTACAACAAGTGATGAGAATAGCGAACAAAGAATAGCAACGGTTAGATCGTCAACCCAAATCATTAATCAAAGTGTTGTGATTTCATTCGAATACGATGCTCATAAATATGAGTTTGTGATTTGTGTTCGTTGAAAGCAATGAGACGAGAGGAGATATTACTTCCTTTTTGCAAGTGCTAAAAGATAGAAATGAAATCTATCATTGTATGGGATGTTGCTACTAGACACGCGTCGTTAAATTAGACACATACACCATAGAATTTATCCACAAGCCTTGGATAGTAAGATTAATATAAAGTCTTGTTTTTCAAATTCGTAAAAGCGGGTATTATCGAAACTCGATATCTTAAATGTTACGTAATTTAAAAGATACATATAAAACCCGAAAAATAAACGCTCAATATAATATAAAAGCGTCGACATTCGGAGAACGTTGATATTTTAATAAATAAATGAAGGCTTATTATTTAATAAACGTTAACGCGTCCCATAAACGAATAACGCCTAAAGGCTTAACGTAAATTATGAAGAATGCTCGTAAAACGATAAATTAAAATGCCGACAATAGAAAATAGTTCTATGTCATAACCAGAATATTTTCGATCGATGACGGACATAGACTTGCAAATAAATAATAATTGACATGTATTCGATACGTTAAAGCCTTAACCTTGTCGGTGAGTCAATAATTTTCAATATTATTCGCAAAAATGATCTTGACAAATAAAAGTCGATTAATAAATATTTGTCCGAATATTATAAATAGTATTAGAACTCGGCCTAAATGTTGATTTTAATGTTCAGGTTACTACATCATCTACCCCTTTAGGAAGCGATGTCCCAGCGCTTAACTCGTCTCAATAGTCTTCGGTTAAAGGGCGAAGAGGTGAGAGATAGACAAGTCATCGCTGAGGTTTCTAACGAATGTTAAATGAACAAAATTCAAAGCAACGAGTATACATAACAACCATGAATGAACGTTTTAAATGTAGCTTTAAACCTTATATGTAAAGAATGATACATAACTCGAAGGAGAAGCCATTGAAAGCGAAAAATTAACAAGCCGTCAATTTTTGAAAGTGCTTCAAGGTACATTACTACTAGCTTATCAAGCATGCGGCGGTCAATATAAGTTCGAAAAATTCCACATGACAAGTGAACAGTTGAAAGAAGTAGGCGCATTTGAAAAATCTTTAATGCGAGAATCAATTCAAAACTATCGATGATCACATCGATCAAATCGAAACACATATGGTCCACGGGTTACAAAAAAAAAATTACCTCATAAAAGAAAATCGTATGGATCACACATAAATCCATCAAAAACGTTACAAAATATTCCCGACGAGGCAATTATTACGAGTCACACAAAATCATCTAGTTGCATGATCTCAAACATGCAAACCGATTTCTTCAAAATCAAATTTATCGACACAGAAATCGTTCGGAGTATACAGTACTCTATCGAAGGAACTACGATCCAAATCAAATACAAAATCTATCACTAGGCACATATAATCACATTACGACATGCTTGCAGAATAGCCAAGCCATGCCAAATCAATAAGTTCAATCAAGTTAACTCATGCTTGCTAAATAGTCAAGACATGGTAAAATGAATATCTGATAGGATTTTCAGATGAGTCCAGTCAAAGGAAAGTTTGTAAGTTAAAGGATGTTCACGATATTGATTGCATAGATGCATATAGAACAATATTTTCATCATCAGAGGGTGCTCACACAAGGATCCATACCCAAATGACATTGCAGGGTGCTCACAAACGGATCCATACCCAATAGATATTACAGGGTACTCACAAACGGATCCATACCCAAAATATTTTCTCGTTATGTTTGAAAAATTCTTCGATGAACCATCCATAATAACATTAAATAATCTCAAGATCTTTTCATTCACGATGGGTTGTGTTGATAACTTAATCCTCAGTCAATCCACAAGTACACAACTAGTGTCGATTAAACAAGTCATCTGTTCTCGGAACAGGTAATGGTTCTTAACGATTAGCTTATAATGCTCGCGATAGTTAGGACACATTAGAAATGGTCCATAGAAACAAATTATAACTCGAGAGAAGACTAACGGGTTACTTGTACTTAGACGATAATCAATAATGACCATAATAACGACGAAAACGAACGACTCGTACCAACGAAACATGAGTCGAAGAAATACATCCGTATACAAAAATAATCACAAACCAAGTTAAGCACTCTTGAGCCCAATTGTTTATAATTTCTTGTTTACATCGAAAGGCGTCCCAGTCCATGTAAACAAGAATTTATAAATTTATGGTTCGGGAACTTATAACTTTCTTTTTCAAATAAAAAGGCGTCCAAATTTATTTCAACAAGACGATTATAAATCATCCTACTCAGTAATACCATTACAAAACGCGATATCATAACCAAATTAAATTCCAAGAAAAGTACAGGGTGTCAAACTTACTCCATGATTTTTGTACTCAAACGTCTCATTCCATCTGAATAAAGAAACCATCGACAATCTGAGGTCCAATGGTTTAAAACTTTCTTATTCAAATGTCCCAATCCATTTCAATAAGAGAACCTTAAACGACAAATAGTTGGGGGATTTAAAATCATTATATTTAAATGTCCCATTCCATTTAAATACAAAGTATTAAATTTCTCAACTAATGACTACTATGAGCGTATCTTTGTTGTACCCAAATTATATATAGTTGATTTGGGTATATATATATTTTAGGTCCAACATTGGCATCCTCCTTTTTGCCACAAAACGTAATCAAACACAATTAAATTAAACGTTATATTTGAAATATAATAATACGCTTATCAATTACGTTTCAAAAGGAGATGTCCTAAAATGGCACATCACGATACGATGACAAAAATCAAGGTTAAATTAGTCGACATGCGATAGATTATGAAACAAGATACATGTACTCAAAATATCAAACGAGTTCCATACTCGTATTCGAATAATAAATTAATTATCGAGAAAAGTGATTGGTGGTGAGGCCAAACTCTCTATAAAACCGTATCATAAATGTACAATAAACATGCAAGGACCATTACTTCATGCGCAATGCCCTTAAATACCATAGTATATACATTCATATACATACAACCATTTCTACATACACATAGGATCACATTATCACAACCAAGCATTGGTTTTCTAGGAGCCATGAGCGCGCGGATACTTTGTAAGGCAATCAAACAATTTTTCAAAAGAGCTGTTATAGTCCAGGTTTTCAAAATGACCTAGTTCTCTATAACAAGTGCTCTGATACCAATCTGTAGCACCCCCAAACTCACAAAGCAGCGGAATATCAACATTGGGTGTTACTTCATAGCACATCGCACGCAGTAATAGAAAACGAACTCAAAAGAGACGTTTTATAAAATAAACCATTCGACAAAATCAGAGTTTAGTAAAAAGAGGTCCCAATAACTATTTTAAAATTTATTAAAAATAAAGGTTTTTCAAATGTATCGAATGGAAATTGATTGTTTTTCTTTTACTTTATCCCGTGTGGCTCTATGCTCCAGCTGCTCTTAAACCTACACACCTGAGAATACATGCTAAACTGTCAACACAACGGTTGAGTGAATTCATAGGTTTTTAAATAAATAATAATGGGTTTTTAAATAAACCATAAAGCTTTTGAACACAAGAATCTCATCCACTGGCGATATTGTAACACATATAATATCAATACTCCACACTATTACGCTAAGCTCATGACACCGATGCCTTAATCAATAAGTTTGCCCTAGTCAGGTATCTTGCCAAATACCTCATACTTCACGTACAACACACCCAACCGAGCCTCCAACTCACAGGTGCGACCTGCCCGGGTGGGGGTCATCATACCCAATGGATCCATTCGTCTGTACGAGCGCCTACCCATCATAGGTAGTTAACGGTTCACGATTTATATGGACTTTTCATTGGCAATAATCAACTTATCCTTACTAATAGTGGCTCATTACCTATACAATCAACGCTTGTGTTCATTTTCCAAAAGCATTAAATCAAACGTCTTTACGTTTATTTACAACAGCTTGTATTCGTTCAAAGCATATATTCAAACAACGAATGTTTATTCACAAACATGTATCCTTTCAAAACCATATATATAAACAACATATATTTTATACCAAGAGCATGTATTCCCCCTCGCGGGTTTATCAACACATATAAAGCAGTAAAAGCGAGGCTATGAACTCACCTGATATAGCTATTACACGTAGATCAAGGAACAAACGTCAAATAGTCGATACAAGACTTCACGAGATATCATTCGCTCATTAATCGAGAACGAGGTGCCCAACGATCGATATATGGCCGAACGAGACCTAATATAATGAGACGCGTCTTAGGTTCGAGACTATACATAAGCCATCCATATATGTAAATAGTTCACTTTAGTAAGTTTAGACATTTAAGTTTTATAAAACTTTTTGTAAGACTTTTGGTAACCATTTACCATGTATTATTCCATTTTGAACTTTAAGCCCATTAGTGGCCCATTACAAGTTCTTGTTACTTTAGCCCATTTCAATCTCAGTATTAAACTCTAAACATGTTATAAATCTAAGGCCTAATAGCCATTATAAGTGTATGTTGGGTTTTTGTGGCCCAAATCAACTTTATAAGCTTTATGGGTTCTAAAACGCCTTTAAACGTTGTCGACTTAATATATTTGGATGGTCGGGTCTCGGGTATATAAATATCAGTATACAAAGAGTCTACAATTCTCGACAAGTGGGTCATACCACTTCGATTTTTATAAAAATCGTCACGTTTTACCTTAATTTAATATAGTCTAATTCTTACAATTTTCACGACATATCTCGTTAATTAGACCGTTTCTCCTAAACCGTAAGTAATATAGATGAGCTATTTTATATCATAATTATCCTCGACCCATTTACTTTACTTATCTCAAGTCCAATTAATCTTAACTTATGTTTAATAATAGATTAATAACCCGGTTTCATACTTAGAAGTGTTGGCTGTCATTCGCAGCCAACTTCGTTTCCACCGTTTCGGCCGTCATTTCTAAACCGTTTATCCGTAGAAAACTATTCGATTCGTGTGTGTTCTACATATATTTAGCTACAACTTTTAGTTTTACATATTTAGGGGTCAGTATACAAATATTTAGAGTTTTCAGTATGTTTATACATTATGTTCAGATTCGGCACTTTATATCGTTTCGTCCATATCTAATTCATCGGATATCGTCACCGGACGAGCGACCCGAAAAAATAACCACAAAACATATATCTATTAACCTATGATATTACCAAGTCCTGGTACCTAGTGTTTTTGACCAGATAAAACGTTTTTAATCCTGTCCCAAAATCAGTCACGTCATACTTTTAACAAACGTATGTTATATTGTTTAAAATGTCTTACACCATGTACAATGTCCAAAGTTCACAAAATAAGTGTACAAACCATATGAATATATGTATATCAACATAAATAAAAATCTTTCTCATACAAAGAAAGCATAAACTAAAAACAAAATTGTGGATCCTTACAACAAGTGATGAGAATAGCGAACAAAGAATAGCAACGGTTAGATCGTCAACCCAAATCTTTAATCAAAGTGTTGTGATTTCATTCGAATACGATGCGTATAAATATGAGTTTGTGATTTGTGTTCGTTGAAAGCAATGAGACGAGAGGAGATATTACTTCCTTTTTGCAAGTGCTAAAAGATAGAAATGAAATCTATCATTGTATGGGATGTTGCTACTAGACACGCGTCGTTGAATTAGACACATACACCATAGAATTTATCCACAAGCCTTGGATAGTTAGATTAATATAAAGTCTTGTTTTTCAAATTCGTAAAAGCGGGTATTATCGAAACTCGATATCTTAAATGTTACGTAATTTAAAAGATACATATAAAACCCGAAAAATAAACGCTCAATATAATATAAAAGCGTCGACATTCGGAGAACGTTGATATTTTAATAAATAAATGAAGGCTTATTATTTAATAAACGTTAACGCGTCCCATAAACGAATAACGCCTAAAGGCTTAACGTAAATTATGAAGAATGCTCGTAAAACGATAAATTAAAATGCCGACAATAGAAAATATTTCTATGTCATAACCAAAATATTTTCGATCGATGACGGACATAGACTTGCCAATAAATAATAATTGACATGTATTCGATACGTTAAAGCCTTAACCTTGTCGGTGAGTCAATAATTTTCAATATTATTCGCAAAAATGATCTTGACAAATAAAAGTCGATTAATAAATATTTGTCCGAATATTATAAATAGTATTAGAACTCGGGCTAAATGTTGATTTTAATGTTCGGGTTACTACACTTAGGCACTCTTTGGATTGACCGCATGCAATTACATGCAAATATTGTTCGGTTTGAACGTCCACTAGTTCAACCGTTACATAATGTTCCTCCTCCAAAACCAGTTCATTCAGTCCCCTCGTTTGTTTCAGAAGTGAAAGGTATTTTGTCTACTCCGCATTCTGATGCCCCTGCTATGGTGTTAGATGATTCTTGTTTGGTATCCCAATAGCTTTCGAATTCTGTTATGGGAGAAGTTAAAGATTTCTCCTCTACTAATAACCTAAGGGTGCTTTTATTGAATGAGGGATTCCTATCGATGAAGATATTATATTTAGGAGGTTTATGGGTTATGTTGGACTTCACACCAGCTACATCTTAGTCTAATTTTAAGGAGCATGTGGGGGTTTCTTGGGTAGATATTGAAGGGATTCCCATGCACGCTTGGTCAAGTTCTACGTTTCATAAGATTGGTTCTAGATGGGGTGAAGTATTAGACTTGGAAGAAAGTAGAGACGATCTTTTTGCTCGTAAGCGATTATGTATTATGACTAAACACGAGGACAACATTTTGGAGAAGTTCAAGATTACTGTCAATAGAAAGGTTTTTGTTGTGCAGGTTAAAGAATTAGTTGTTTGGACTCCTATATTTGTTGTGACTCACGCGACAGACTATAATTCAGACGATCACTTGGATAAAGGCGAAACAGAGGATCACTTGGAATCAACTAAACGACCACCTTTAGAGGAGGAGAACGATAATGAAGGTGTCTTTGACACGTTTTTGGTGATAACAATGAAGATGCGATTAACAAAGACGATGAACCGATCAATGCGGCAGAGTTAGCCGTACCTAAGTCACAAAAGTAGGTATCACAAGATCCTTTTAATATCTATAACCTACTCCATAAGCACAATAAGGAAGTCAATACCGATGGAATCAGTTCGAGTATTCCGTTTCCTATTGGTATACACCTGATAAAGATATTCCGAGGCTGTTTAAGAATTACTGAAGGAACAATCGGAGTATGTTGGTAACTCAGTTGGTTGTAATTCTCGTATTGTAGAAAATTCGCAGAATGTAGATTGTCATTTCAGTCCAATGGGTCAAGGGTATCGTGGGAGTGATAATATAAACAAAGAAGGTGGTTCCATGTTGGGTCTTTCAGAAGAGATGATCAAGGTCGGACAAACAATGGGATTTAATATGGCAGGATGTTCTAAAGACATGGAGAAGATCACTGGATCTCAAGGAGTGGACGATGTTCTCCAAGAATTGTTTGTCTCTCAACATTCAAGGTCTAGGATCCAAGGCCAAAAAGGATTGGATAAGGGAGTTACGTAATAAACACGAAGTTTATTTTGTTTCTCTAGACTAAATTTGGTAACGTTTCAGATTCGGAGGTTAAATGTCTTTGGGGTAATTCTATTTTCGAGACTACAATTAGTGAAGCTCTTGGTAATTCTGGGGGTTTGTTATGTGTATGGAATCCTAATGTTTCCATAAAGATCATCATATAATTTCTGATAACTTTATTGCTCTTTATGGGTCATGGATGTCTAATAAGGCAAAGGTGTTACTTATATCTGTTTATGCACCTCAATCGGGTTTTAAACGTGTTTTGTGGTCTTATTTATCCACTTTAATCAATCGGTGGAATGGTGAGTGAATAGTTATGGGAGATTTCAACGAGGTTACGTATAAGGAGGATCGGTGGGGACTATGTTTGATGTTTCTGGAACAAGGTTTTTCAATCAATTTATTGATACTGCACGGCTTGTTGAAATTCAATTGGAAGGCTACAATTTCACTTGAGCTCACTCATCGGCATCTAAAATGAGTAAATTAGACCGATTTTTGGTATCTGACAGGTTATTTTCTATGTTTCCTCATAAATCTGCTATTTCTGCTGTTTGTCTTGATAGATACCTCTCAGATCATCGTCCTATCTTACTTCGTGAGGTCTTTGTGGATTATGGTGCAACTCCGTTTCGGTTCTATCATTCTTGGTTTAATTTTTAGGGCTTTGATCACTTTGTGACTCATAATTGGAATTCCATTGTGCTTTATGATAACAATGGGCTGATTCCTTTTAAAAAGAAACTTCAACTACTCAAGAAGGCGGTTCGAGAGTGGATTGCTTCTCAAAAGAAGAACCAATAGGTAATATGCAAGTTATCAAAACAAAGCTTAATACTATTGATAGAATGTTTGATCAAGGGGAGGTGCTGGTCTTCTTGAATCACGCATGGGTCTTATGAAGCAATTGCAAGATTTCAAGTTATCTAGAATCTCACGAGTGTATCCAAAAAGCTAAAATTCAATGGGCAATAGGATGGGATGAAAATTCTAAGTTCTTTCACAGAATCTTAAATAAAAAAGGGCTAGCTTAGCTGTTAAAGGTGTAATGATTGACGGTGAATGGGTTGATGAGCCTAACAGAGTTAAAGACGAGTTTCGTGAGAGCTTTGCCTCTCGTTTTTGTGATCTTGAGCCTTCTCTTGGTTATATTAGTTATAACTTTCCCAATCAACTTAACGGTGACCAGTCGGCTGAATTGGAGATTCCTATTACAAACGACGAAATTCGTATGGCTGTTTGGGGGTGTGGCGAAAATAAGTCTCCTGGTCCGGACGGTTTCAACTTCTGATCATTGTAACTTTAAAAGGCAATGTATGTTTACATTTCAGGAATAGAATGCATTAAGTACACAGATTGCTTTGACACAGATAGTATGTACGTGCATAACGAATGATCAAAACATATAGATCAGCAATGGATTAAAACACACTTTGTTACAAATTAATTTATTGTATAAATCCTTGTTCCAAGGAAAAGAATATGATATGATAGTATTAACAACTTAGAAAGGCCTACCAACAATTACGAAATCTTATTTGTTTCTTCGTCGATCAATTAGTAGCAGTACAAACCCTACGGATTTCACCTTGACTTCCTGTTTTCAGCTCAATATTGCCCATCTTAACCATTGATCTCCCGAATTCAACGTTAAATGTCAATCCAAGAAGTCCCCTAATTCCAAGAAACCTTCTCACAAACATTTGCGTTGCTGGATTGTTCCATAATGCAGCATCAGATTCAAGTACGCCTCGCCTATTCCTCAAGTTTGAATAGTATGAATTGTCAAACCTTCCAACACTGCCTGTATCAAGTGTCACGCGCGTTGTACCATCACCACCGTTTGGGCATAAGTTCCTAAGTGTCGGAAGCAAAGCTGCGTCAATTGTTGTGTCAGGGCCATTAGTGTTGTTGTAGTTGTATAGCCTGTAGCTGAATGTTAAACATGATGCTGTCCCAATGGTGTGTGCTCCTAAAAATCAACCAACCATAAAATAGATAAATAAATTAATTGCATGTACAATTCAAAGGCACATTGATCGACTAGAATGTGTAAAATGAAGACGTATTTGTATTATAAAGGAATTTTTTTCTTTTGAAGTTAAATCAGGATATATTAGTTAGGCGTGTTAAGCTGATTTTGCTAAAGGCATACAGGTTACTTGTTAGTACTGTATATTTATTGTTGTTTACTATCTGACTTACCACTAAGAGTAACAAGATCTTGGGTGTTAAGATTCTTGTCAGCAAACTTTGTGATTAGAGCATTGATAGGCTCATTGAAACCAGGCAAACTCGATGTATCAACCGCCCTCGAAACTAACCCGTCTCTTCGACCTAATGGAACTGACCAACTTGCTCCTCTAGTCTGCAATGTGTGATATACTAATAAGTACAAGTTATAACAATACTGGCCATCCAGCTTATCTTCTTATGGCATTATAAGATGGTTAAACAGATTGAATATTGAGATTGTAGGCAAAAAACTACCTGTACTACTGAATCACGGGCAGCAAGAGCAAGAATGTCAGCACAAGAGACAACCCCAGGACATGCAGTTTCGAGCTGTGTCTTTGCAGCATCAATAACTTCAAAGCCTCTCAAGAAGCCATTCGGGGGAGCTGTTTTCTCAGAAGAGGCACCATCAAGAAGAATAGATGCATCACATCCATTTACAAAGCAATCATGAAAGAACATTCTAAGTAATCCAGGTGCAATTGCTGGGTTGGAGTTGATGGCAGACCGAACAGCAGTCTGCACGATGGTTTCCACTCGTGGGCATGAGGTTCGATAGAACCCAACTCGGGTTTGGCCTAGTGCCAATGTGATCGAGGTGGATAACAAAAGAAACAAAATGGAGTTTCTGGTATCCATCGGTGCTAGATAATTTTACAATGGATAAACAATGTATTTATAGTGTAGGGAAGTCAAACATATGGAGTCTAAGAAAGTAAACAAAGTCTGCAAAAGAAATGTTCAAACTTGTTACATTTTATGGATCCAGCCAATTACCTAAACATGCAAAATGTCGGTGGTGGAGTTGTTATTCCTTGATAATAGTAATCATTTCCTTCGATCACTTTATATCTTTAGCGCGTTTTTTTATGGCGTTGACGACATATTCCTTATAAATTTATAGTGTATTACTAATTTACGTACGAAAACTCTAAATCATTTAGATAAGATTATATTCTTATATTGCATGCAAGTAACTAAAAGTATCTAAAGCGGGTGGGTATGTTCAATATCAAAAGAGTGCAGCATCAAATTATAATTAGTCATATGTAATGATATCTACATGAAACTAAAAATAGTTGACAGTGATTCGTTCTGGCTTTTATATTTGTAGTACATTTATGATCGCGATCATTATATATTATTCAGAATGACATAAGTACATAACAACTTAGCCGACTTCGATTCTTCGCAGAAGTTTTAACTTCTGATGCACACTATTTTATTTATTTTTGATTATTTATAGAAGATATTCTTGTGTTGAATATGAGTATTTCTGTAAACTATCTTTTTATCAAATCTTTTCTGTTAAGTAAATAATTTGAAAAATCAAACAAGTAACCTGTACCACTATTCTTTTTATCATAAAACCATTTCTATCAGAAAATACAGCGCTTGCGAACCTCAGTGTCACAACATTTACATTTTTTTTTTAATTTTTTTTTTTAACCGTGATTTCTGACATATTGGCCGACTAATTCACGGGGTTTGAGCCCGATGGACTCGGTAAATAGCTACACCTATCAGTTGCAAGAAATACCAAATGTATTAAAGACAAAAAAATAAATGTTTTTTTTCAATAAATGTTTTCTCGTGATTTTCAATACATATTTTCTCGTATATTTTACTTTCATTTGTATCGATGTTCAAAATATGTGATAAATTAAACCAAACATTAGGTACATAACAAAGCAGAATAACACAAAACTCTATATTTCTACATGTTAGTAAAACCCGATATACAATTTAAATCAAAGCATAATAAGTAATAACACAAATAAATGCTAAATACCTAGCAAAGCATGCATGATCTTGTTAATTAGATTGTTACATAATACGACCTTAAAAAAAGTAAACGCTAAGTATACCACAGCCAAATGCGTCATGCGCGATACTTGTTTTACAACATTACTACAATAGACTTATTGTTTTTCAACGAAATGTAGCATTTTAGCTTGTGACTTTTAAATACGGACAAAATTACTTAAAGATGGGTCCGCAATTATGTATGTTTTGCCCACACGTGATTGCCAAACTATAATTACTTAATTAGACCAGTTCTAAAGTCTCCAACCTCAAGCTGTAGATGGCTAAACAAGTATGTCTCTCTCGATCATGGAATTTAATTCGTATTTAAATAATAATAATAATAATAAAGTTAGATCTTGTGAAAATATGGGTTTTCAAGTCAAAGTGACAACAATATATTATCTTTAATCAAAATAATTTTTAACAAAAATTTATAAAAATATTAAATAATTGTCAAATGATAAAATTGTCTTTTTTTTTTTACTTTAATAATTAATAAACTTTTCTATACTCATATACTTAAATTTATCCATGTGTGGTTGTAGTGCAGATACATACTACTGAGGCCTTACGTACGTGTGGCGATGAAGAATTGAATTCATTTGGTTGTATGATTCTATTGGATAAATATATGAGGAACGATTACAAATACGGGCAATTGTTCACGAAAATGGCCATACAAAATGGGGTTCAGGAACATGTAAAGCCAACGCATGGCCGCATGGTTGGAGATGCGTCGTGCACCGCCCACGTGGATAACTTACTTAACCGACGTTGTAAACTCCTCTGTCTAGGTTTGTGAATACTACAAGCATGTTGAGAGCCTTTTTCCACAGTTTTATGAATGATACTCTATATCATAATCATTTGAAAGATTGAAAATTTTAATTGTATAATTATATGCTTATTTTTGTTTAAAACATTTCTAATAGAAAATATGAAAAGAGATTAAGTGAATGTATTGGGACAGAGGTTTTGGCAACCAATTCGAACAAAAAGGGACCGAGTTTAAGAAAATAAATTTTCTTATCACTTGGTTCAATGAGTTTCGTTTGATAGAATATAGTAAAAAAAAGACCAAGCCTATCGTTTATGTTATTATTTGTTTAAAGATCATAGTGCGAGTATGCTTTTACTCTACAGGGTTTGATAGTTAAACTAAAAAGACAATTTTGAAAGACCATGCGAGTGAACTTAATAATTTTCACAATATAACATTTTAAAAATATGAAAATCTAGTAAAGAAAAATAATGTATTTCTCCTTCCTTAAGTAGGCAAATTAAACAAGAGATGAGGGATTTGAATTCGATTCTACCTATCGATTAAGACTTGTGAACTTTTTTTAAATGGTGGATGTCGTGATGAAATTATAAGTTCATTGTATAAAGGAAACTCGAATGGTATGTTTACCAAAGGGTGATAAGTTCCAACAAAAATGGTGGATGTTCTTTTCGTGGTCGTGATGAAATTACAAGTTATTTGGCACTTGCTTGTAAATGAAAATGAGGATTCTCAAATGGTCGTAGCATGAGCTCTATTGAATTGTACCTTAACATCTTAAAAATATCATAAAAAATACGTGAATGTTTTGCTAACGGGGTAAGTGATTCCATTCTATTGGTGATTATGTGTTTTTCTTATTAGTTGATGAGTTTAGCGTAGTATCTAAAAAGGAACAAATGACAATGATTTTTCGATAGTCCGATAGACATGGGGTTCTGTTGATAAAATTCAGAGACTAAAACAAACAAATAAAATTCGAAGATACTAAGCGGGAGCTTTATTCAAATACAAACCAAATTACAAAGTCAAAATCAAAGGTACCAAATCAAAATTTTAAATAAAAGATACAAAGAAAAATAGTGTCATTTGCATCTATTTATTGGGAACTAACGACTTAAAATATACAAAATTCAAACATACTAAAAATAACGAAACTTATACCACAAACAAAACAAATTTATGAAACGAACCCTAAAATTTAATTTACTTTCTATTAATTTGGAGTGACTTGTTGGGGTTGTTCAAGTGAAGGAAACTTCTTCCGCAACTCTTAAATCTATCAATGATGGTCTTTTCACCAAGCATATTTTCAATTTGATGTAACACTTTAAGTTTATAGTTTATAATTAATCCTTTGAAATTATGAATTATGTATTATAATTCTTATTCTTTTATCTTTTTAAAATTATTATTATTATATTTGAAACACTTATAAGATCAAGGTTATGATGGAGCAAGCAATATGTGTGATAAGTTCAACGGTTTAAAAGATTTAGTATTTAAAGATAATAGCTTAACATATTATGTGCATTGTTTTGTACACCACCTTCAGTTAATGCAAAGTAATGCCTAAAAACATTATTAGTGTTAACTAATCTTTCCTAGTTTTGATCACGACAAATTAAAAAGACATTTATCGTCAAATACAATCGTAATACGAATTATTTAACAAACACTATCATAAAGGTAATAATCATTTAAGTATTGCACAAACATATCTTAATCATGATTAGTGATCATAAAAGTGATTAGTTCTAAATTTACATTTTGTCAAATGTGACAAAAGATTTTTTAATAAACTTTCTTTTTAAGAAAATGTTTTATTAAAATGGACAATATAAATTTGAATATGGCATATTCCAAATGCCATAGGAATATCATTTGAAGGTAAAACTTACCTCAGATATTACTTCTCCGCTAAAAGACAAAAGGGAGCGGAGTCTACTCCCACTGTTCCTCAAATTCCTATGAGGTTCCCTAGTGATAAGGAACCGCAGGCACAATTAAGGAACCGCGCTTAGAGAGCCGTTGGCTTTTGTCTCTTATAAATAGTGGATCAAATCTGCATTTTCCATGAACCTTTTTGGACACTCTTTCTGCCATCTTTCTCTTTTCTAATTCCTAATCATTTGTAAATGATCACTTAATGTCTTAAGTATGTTTACTTATGATTATCACCTTGATCTCCTTCTTTACCTTGTCCAATGAGAAGATCGCTTACACACTTGTGATGTGATTAAAGATGAAGCTTGGATGAAGATCATCCTATCTTAGATCTAGTCATATTCATCATTTTTATTTGATTCTTGTGTAGATCCAATGTATTTGTGTATACTTGGATTAGTTGTGTTAATCTAATGTATTTGTGAATACTTGGATTTGTCTTGTGTAAATCCTTTGTATATGTGTTTACTTAGGTTTGTCTTGTGTGGATCCAAGTTACATGTGTATACTTGGATATGTTTTTATTGAGTTGTAAAGTGTTGTGTGTTAGTTCTCACTAAACTACAAAGTGATTTGTGTATGTGTTTTGTGAGTTCTCACTTAGCTTCAAAGTAAAGAGTTGTGAAGATTGGTTCTAGCTTTCGATTAGAACTCGACATCTAGCCTTGTGTCGGAAAAGAAGATGGCAGACGAAGATTGGTTCTAGCTTTGTATTAGAACTCGACATCTAGCCTTGTGTCGAAAAATGGTGAAGTAGGCAATGTGTGTAGATTGGTCCTAGCTAAGATTAGGTCTCGACATTTAGCTTAGTGTCTATAAATAGTGTAAGCAACGTTGTAAGGTTTTCTCCGCCAAGAAGGGAGCTTGTGGATATAGTGGAAATCTCGAGTAAGGTGTACTCGAGGAGTGGAGTAGGAATGAAGATAGAGCTTTGTTGTCGAACCACTATAAATCTTGGTGACTTCCTATTAGGTTGCTTATTTCCTTACTCGTTGCTTACTTTCATTATTACATCACATACTACAACTACTTGTCATTGTTAATGCATTAGTATTGAACCTAATCATTATGCAACTAGCTTTCAAGTAAAAGGTAGTTTTGAGACAAACCTAATTGAAATGAATTTTAAATAGGACATAAACCGAAGATAAACTATTCACCCCCCCCCCCCCCCTTCTAGTTTCTAAAATTGGTATCAGAGTGATGGTCACTCAAGATCTTTGAAGTATATTGTACTTTAAAACTTGGATCGATCCATTGTCTCCTCAATTAGAAGGTTTCGTTGTACTAAAGTTTCTCTTTGGACGAAACTATTTTTTCATTGAAAATAGGCCTTTTAATTGTAATATAGCATCTCATCTAGATTAGTAGTATTTATATATTTTAGATTTACTCTTGAAATGTATCTACTAGTTTGCACTTGCTATGTGTAGGTACTCATGAAGATTAATCAGTTAATTGATTACGGATTGAGTTATTTACACTTGTAGAAGACTCGTCTTCTTTGATTTCCAACATCATTGAATGATGATATCAAGATGGATGAGATTGATACTAGTCCTTCAAGACTTAGTAGTCACTTTATTAATGTTTGGTCATTGCATTGGTTCCTTGAAGAGTTGGAATTCATTTTGCGGCTAAGGTATGTTTTCGTCCTTTCACACGCCCTATTGATCATTCTTTTGATCATTACTTGACAATGTGCTTGTTCTTGTCATCCTTTCCTTGACATTTGTTTGTGGTATGTGATTCTATTCTTATACCCTCCCAAACCTTTATTTCTTGGATACTTGATTCACTTCGGAGATGTAGAGTGAGTTAGTAGTAGCTTAAAGTATCAAGCATGATTTTCATGGTTTGCACCCATACGGTTAGTAGGCCATATATCATGTGTAATATGTGCAAATGAGCTCATCTCTAGGGTGATTGATTAATCCCTTGAGATACAAACTACTCCATAAGTTGTATTTAGGATATTACACATTTAGAATTGAATATTCCAAGGATATTGTTATTGTAAACCCTAGCAATAATAATTGTCCGATCATGTGGGAGAGAAAGTGAATCTATACTTTGCTCACATTTTGAAATATCTTAAGACTATCCTTGAAAGTGATCTTACTCTATTTATCAAAATTGCTTGGTATGGTTCATTACCAAAGCCGTTTAGACTTTCGCCGAAAAGGCACGTCTTAAACCACTATAAATGACACAAGCTATTTGTTACTACAGCTTGAAGATTGTCACTTGTCTCTTGAGCATTTAAATTGGTCTTGATTCACTCCCCTTGGTTTCTCTCTTCTTTGATACGAGTAGTCGTTTTTTCGTTTCGGTCCTATTCGGTCTTTTTCGGTTTCGATTTAACTCGTAATCCTTCATTAAGGCATTATCACCTAGTATTGAAGTGGTCCAATGATTTCCAAAAGGCTTAAGATATACTTTAAGTATTTTAGAAAAATTTGTTTTTGAAAATTTCTTTGATTTTCCTTGTTAAAAACCTCCCACTGCTGGCGGTTCTTTAATTGTCACGGTTCAAACCATGGTTCTTTGTCGATAAAGAACCACGACCCCACTGAGTGACTAAAATAATCAGTTTTCATTAAACATCATTATTTCAAAATAAACCCACCCTTTCTTCTCCATAGAGGCGACAGGTTTTCCCTTTTCCACCATTGTTGATTCATCAAAAGCTTCAATCACTTAAGATTAATTGATTTCAAGTTGTGGGTTTCACTCATCCCTCTTCCAACATCAATTAATTGTAAGTACATTCATTCAGTTTCAACTAATTTGTTCTATGGTTCTTATTTTCATAATTGGGGATTTTTAAAATTAATATTGAATTAGAACCTTGCTAGGAATGTGGGTTGACATAGTTATATTACTACGACTCCTTAGGTTCGAATTCATTGCGATTTCACTAAAGCCCACTTGTAGAACAATCCGAATTTTGACTAAGTATTTTTGGTTAAATGATAGAATTGATATGAAACCATGAACAAATTGGTAATTGCATTGTTAATGCTTACCTAAAAACGAATTTTTGATAAACCAATGTTCAAGTTTATGGTTGATTTTACATAGCTCATATGTTCTAGTAAATGATGAATTGGGTACATTGTGAACATGGGAATGATAAGGATTAACCATTTGTTTGTCAAGCAATTGATCAAACACATTCTCTCGATTTTGATTTTTAGTCATTATGTAGCATATGAGTGATTGGTGAAATATTTTTTGTTTTTTATAGGTGTTTAATCATGCCTTCGGAATATCAACAAGATCTTTAAAAACACTAAACGGTACATACCTAATCTTGACGACATTTTTCCTTCACAAACCCTTGCTAAAACTTTTTGTTCACTTCAAAATCGTTGCTTTCATGAGGGTAGAGTTGTCCAAGAGGACATTGAGGGTTATGGCTACATCTTGTTCATGTTTGCTCAAATTGACTTTGATTGTTTGTTAAAAATCAATGAAGTCATGTACCCTCACTTTCTCTTGGAGTTCTTTAGCACATATTCTCTTATCTCTAATGATAACGGAATATTTGTTAAGTTTATCATAAATGGTAAACTCATCCAATACTCTCTCGAGGAATTTGGCGAGGCACTTGGTGTGCCATATGAAGGTACTTGTCGTTTCACTGATTCATAGAGACTTGATGCTCTAAATGAGTCTTAAGATAGCCCTCCATATGACAACGAAGAGCTAGACCTTGACCTCATCCTTGATGTCATTACCAAAAGGGCGTGGTAGAACCGTTGTACGAAGTATTCGCTCTACTAAGCGATCGTTGAATCGCTATGAGATACTCGTAAGCGACCTTAATGCTTATTTGCTCTGGTGGGCCGACATTCTTAGGGAAAATGTCTTTTGTCTTTGTAGAAACCGGGATCATATTCCAGCGTGTATGGCGCATGATGTTTTGCATCTTTACCAACACCATGTACAATCTTGCATATTACATCGCTCGACGGATTAACTATCCTCTTTCTAGACAAACCACAAATCTTTCATATGCTATGCTCATCACTCGTCTTTTCAAAAAGGTTGGTGAAGACTTCCCCGAACTCGATCTTTCTCGCTTTCAATCGGTTAACCGTGTGATGCTACCAATTTGAGGGGTGCAACCACGAAAGCCTAAAAGTGATCGAGGTACGAGAAAGAATGACCCACAAGAGTCTGGTAATGAGGACACTCCTATGTCACCAAGTGATGGTGGTGACGAAGGTACTAGTGCTCATGTTGGCTCTTCGAGTGACTCCCACCCATCCATGAACACTTTCATGGACGGGTTAGACCAAATTGTTCCTCCTCCTCACTATGCCACTAGTGATCTTTCGGAAAATTTCGGACTTGAGCATGTTTATCGTTCAAATCTTCAAGCGCGTGGTGAGTTGTATGATCATAGAGTGGAGTCAAGGGGTGCATTAAAGAGCATAGGGAAAATGATCAAGAGCTTTTGAAAAAAGAAGAAATGAGGATCAAGTGAAGCTCGACAATGATTCAAGGTTGACATGTTTGTGAACATGTTATGTAATGTTGAACTATTTCCTTTCATTAAAGTTATTAATGTTTCTTGCTTTTAGGATCTTGTGTTTTTCTAACTAATACTTTGTGTTTGGATTACTAGATATTTTATCCTAATTCGTTCATGCTATCGATCTTTCGATGTGCATGACTTTGTGTAATTTATGTGTTAGTTAGCTTTCTAGAATTTGGTTAATAGTCTATTTTGGCTTGGTAAATCCTTGTCTAAAACCTGGGCTATTAAATGTTGCTGGAAGTCCACCATTTTGAAGCCACTTCCCACGGTTCTTTAAATATGGGCGGTTCCTTAGTGATAACGAACCGCAACCCTACTTAAGGAACTGCAGGCTCTAGATTCGACAAAATCTTTGCTTTACACTGTTTTCTCTAAATCTTTGTAAATATTGATGAATTTTTTGCTAAAAACCCAGCTTTTTCCCAAATTAGCCTACCTAATTTCAATGTTCATCAAAATGAATTTTAACCCATTACTAGTTTGGATCATCCCTTCTCCTTCTTAAACCTCCCTTGGTTGATCTTCTTCTTCATTTTCTAAGCCTTCTTTCTAAACCTTGACATACAAACATGGTGTCCACTAGATCCACAAACTCTTCCCAACCATCCTCATCCAAAAGAAACCTCAAGATCAAGATCAAGATTCCTAAACTTTGCTCTTTATCCTTTCTTACACCCAAGAATGAGATTTCTCCAATTCTTATTTCTTCATCACCTTCACTACCTCTTGCACCATGCAAGACTAGTTCAACTCATGATATTAACCACTCACATGGTTCTACCTCCTCTTCATTCTAATCTAGGATGAATGAGTTATCCTCACCCTTTACTCCTAGTCCTCTCTTAGATGTGAACCCTCAACCTCTTCAAAGTATTCCCTTTTTGAATGACATTGTTGAGCCATTGGTTACCTCTCCTTTCACTCCACCAAATTCACCCATCTCACCATTGGACACCATGCCTCCTTCTCCTCCTCCTCCCTCAAACACTCCAATTTTGGGTGTTCTAGTTTCCCGCTTCATGGGTGATCCATACTTCTTTGGTTTTCTAGAAGCTCGTGGTTTAATTTGTCCATGTTGCCTCTATAACAACTACATCTTTCAAAACCTAAGAATGGACATGTTTGGACTTTATAGGAGGTTGCAAGATTTCTTGCTTACTTTGTTCTCCATGCCTCCACCTCCTAGGAGATGAATGATGCTTTTCTTAAAATAAATGCTTTTAAAAGAAAATCAAGCCAAGAAAGTCTACCATATTAAGAACTAGTTTAGCTAACTTTGTAATAGTTAGTTGTTATTTAATTTCTTGTATTTCTTTTTCCTTCATGAGTTTTTTATGAGGATGCTTTATGGATTAAGTCTTTGTGTGTTTCAACCTATGTGCTTACACTAATCAACTTTAATTTACTTAAAATTGAACCTTAATCTATCACAACCTCTAGAACTTGACTAAAATTGGATCAAAATGTTATCTAAATATTTGTCACCCTTTTTCAAGACACTCTTTGTGAGTGTGTTGCCTTTTGTGCAACCAAAGCATAATCTAGTGCTAAAAGAGGTAAAAATCCAAGATTTGTAAAATTTTAAAAGAGTCTTATTTTTTTCAAAAGTTTGTAAAATTGAATTTTCAAGTCCACTGTATGCGGCTCCATAAATGTCGCACGGCTCCTTATATTTAAGTGATAATTCCATATTTGCCCAATATGAAACTCAAAATGCCATATTTACCCAATTTACAAGTGAATAGTACATAATGTACCATAATTTTAATGCATGTTTGGGGAAATATGGAATTTTATGTTTTATTTTGGGTAAATATGAAATTTCCCCTATAGTTAAGGAACCGCAGGTTCTTTTAAAGAACCACATATAGCAATCCTAATTTTGCCTCGTTTTCGATCTTTCTTCTTTGACCAAAGTCTTTTTCATGATTCTTTCTTTGCTAATTTTGGCTAAACATTCCTTGAAACCTTTGTTTTCATTTAAACTCTTTGCCTTGTCTACTTTCTTTAAATCCTCTTGTTTTGGGAGTTATTCTTCTCATCCCTCACAATGTCTAACTCTTCTAATCTTAACCTTGACATCTCTTCGTCACAATCTTCTAAACCTAAAGCTTCTTGATGAGACTGCATTTATACATAGTCTCATCGTCTAAATCAGGCTTAAAATGCTAAAAATATCATTAAAAAACATGAAAATATGCTTGTGTTTGTTCATTGTGTATTTTAGGTGCGGATATCGTGAAATCAACAAAAGATCATAAGAATCAAGCAAAAAGGAACACGGGAAACAAAGCCGCACTAAGAACCGGACCTGAATCACGAATCTCCAAAGAAGTCCTTGAAGATTGAAGAATTTACAAGATTGATCCTCTAAGTTTGAAGAATTGTCACTTTATACCTCTCATCTATCATTATTTGCATTGGGGTCCCTAAAGTTTGAAGTCATGTCAAGTAAAGCCCTTGTAATTTGAAGAATGGTACACAACAAGTCCCCCAGTTACATAAGGACTTACATTGCAAAACCTTAAGGACTGACGGTGCAATGGGTTTGGACTAACGATGCAAGAGCTGGCTGTTAAGGGGGGGACTGAATATGCAAAACCCAACTGTTAGCCCATAACAACCCACAAGCCCGCTCCTACAACCCATCTCCAACACTTTAACCCATAAACCCGGCCTAGGTCAACACCCCAGTCAAACCTCACATAATTGATACTAATATTAAACATAGTTTAAATCCTTTTGTTTATTATATGTTTAACTGGGAAACACCCTAATCCTCACATAAAACAAAATCAAAACACCAAACTGTTCCTCCTAAGAACCCTAATCAACCATATTTGCTAAACCCAAAATCAAACCCAATCATGAAGCAAATCATTAATTCACCTTAAGATAATCACATCCCCAACCTCACTTTTCCCTCCAAGACCGTTTGGTTCTCCCCACATGGTGCCCTGCACCAAGAATGCTCCAAGACAAACCGTTGACAGAGAATACATGGTCCCAAACGAATTCGTGCTCCCAAAGGATCATATAAACGGTTTGGATTCGTTTTTAACAACTGGCAACAGCAACATCTTCACATGGCATCTATTTTGACCAAGAAATTCAAAATCAACAAGGGCAGTTTAGGATTTTCATAAACTAGGGTTTTGCTTTTTCTGGATTTCTAGAATCAGCCTTTCATTCTATATAAAGAGTCCTCAAAGTTGTGAGTGACTTTTGTTCCAGCTTATGTAATTTTTTTAGAAATCAATGAATAGCTAAAGTTTTGTTTTTATAAACTTTACATGGCTGAGTTCCCTTACCTTTCTGCTCTATTGTAATTTTTAATTTTCTATGCAATTTAACTTAGTTTTATCAAAAGCTTTATTTTGTTAAAAAATATCTTTTTGGCAGAAAAAGATTTTGAGAACCAAGGATTTCAAGCTTTGGGTTTTCTTGACCTGACAAGTCAAGAGAATTGAAGAACTTGAGGTTTTTGTTATCTTCTTGTCGGTGACTAGTTGGTTTCAATTTTATCATTTCAAAGGCTTTCTCTTAAATCTAGTTCATATTTATTCTTGTTTTAACAGCCTAATAAGCCCATAAAGCTCAAGCTAGCTGACAACTAGCTTGAGCCTTTAGAGTTTATAAAGCATGTATTTGTTTGGTGTATGATTTTTGGAAGGTTTATTAAGAGCATATATCACAAGTCTTTATATCCTTGCCCCTTTGGACTGTTGTAGTCCACCAACAAAGGCCTTGCAATCAGCTTCCCTTCCTTTTCAGAATGCTCTTAAGGATGTGTTCAGTGTGTCTATGGGCTAAACAAGCCCATAGGTGGTAATCGCTCTTCTCTCTTCATTCCTTGTGAAATTTGTGTTATTTTGTGTACACGCTTTCTTGCCCCAAGTTTTTCTTTTATTTAGTCCGGTGAAAGTTTAGAACATGTTAGGTTAGTAATAGAAGCATCTTGTTTTATTTGTATGCAAAAGTATTTGAAAAGTTTCATTTTCAAAAATTAAGAGGGTGTTTGGATCTATGGTTAAAACAAGCTAGAGAGATATCTAGGGTTTATCATAGGTGTAGACATGCTCATTTAGGATAGATTAGTTGATTTCTAACACAGGTTTAGTGGGTATAGAGTGAAATTAAAATTCATCTTTAGTGATAAATCCAACATAAAAACAGCAAGTCATCACAGTTGGCTGTATAATCCTTATATTTGAGTTTTGTGTTTTGGATTATGGCTGTCAGCTAGATTAGTTGATAGAATAGGGTCACATGTTGTTGGTTAATTTTTTGGTTTGCTTTCCATCAATTTTTATAAGCCTGGTATCTCATTATAATGCATATCGCGTCAGCAAGTGCTTACCACTTTCTGTCCATCTGCACACAGTAGGGTATTTGTGTGATTTTTGGTTTTGAAGTTTGATACAAAGATAGATCATATGATAGATTAGGTGTTCAGTAGCTGGTATTAAGATTTTGGGGACTTTTGGGTGGTTTTAATAGCATTTACTGTCCACTATACAACAACAAACCCACCAGACCTTCATTCCCTGTATGCAGTTGCTGATTTGGGTGGAATTTTGGTTTAGTTCATGTTTGATTTGGGTTTTGTGTGCTCTTAATTGACTCCCCACAACTCCATTATTGTGGGGGTGCCCCTTGTACCATAAAACAGCGACAAACAAGCTCGAAACAAGCAAAAACGAGCTCAAAAACGAGCTCCAAAAATCCCATCAGCAACTTACTATGAAAGTTAACCAATATCCCTGTTTTTCAATGATGTCCAATATCGGACAACACTGATCCCGGACGACACCTTTGTCTGGTGATATATTGGACAACACAGAAGTTCCCCAAAATTGGAATACTTTGGGGTACTTTTGTTTTTAGCCATTTTTTTATTTTTTTCCCTTTCTAATTTTTCCCTGTTACTTTTGGTTAAAATAGTATTTTTCAAAAATATTTTATAATTTTTCCATTATTTTATTATTTTTATCACTATTTTCATTAAAAATTAGTTTTTGGCATTTTAAAAATAGAAAAATAGTTTTAAAAATTTAGGAAAAATATTTTTTAGGTATTAATTAATATAAATAAGATTTTAGTTTAATAAAATAATATTTTGGGCTTATTTTATTTTATTTAATTTTAGGGCTTTAATTAGCATTTAAAATTAAATCTTAAATCGATAATAAGTTTTAAAATTTATTTATTGAATTTTTTATTCTTATTTACATTATTTTAGACTTAATTTTGATTTTATTTTTAGATTAAATTTTTATTTTTGTCACGTTTTACGTATTTAAGTACTCGTTTTAACTTTACGTCGTAGTGTAATTTAGCGTAACTCGTCTTTTCTTTTCCAATCTTTCTTCAATAAAAAATGTCACTAATCCAAACATTGTTTTATACATATTGGCACATAACACATACACCTCCTTCGAGAACGAAGTCGCATTTATTCGGTTTTACGGTTTTCCTAAATCGTAACGCTTAATACTTGCCACGGTTATTTGTTTTTCCTAAAACAAGTGACTAATTTACCACAATCACTTCTTCTTATAAGCTTACCAAGAGACCGAAAATCTTAGTTCGACCAGTTTGGATCAAGAAGAACAAGGATCATCATGATTCCTCTTCTCCCAAACCTTGCAAGACCTCTTCTTTCTCTCCTATTTAGTATTGGAATGAGACTTTCTCAATCAATCCAATTATCAGAGAAAGAGAAGATTTTCCACCACCACCTAAACCTTGCAACATACCTCACCTCAATGACCTCTCTTATTTCCAAAATCTCACTAGGCATTGTGAAAACATTTATTATCCATTATCTCCCTCTCCACCTCCACCTTCTCATCTTGATGGTCCTCCCCCATCAAACGACTTTGTTTTGCATCATGGAAGCTCGTGTGCTTGTTGTCGATTTCAACAAATTGAACTTGCTCATGTGTATGACAAACTAAATTTTCTTGAATTTCTTCTCACTCGACCTCCTTTCAAAGTATTTGTTCCTGTGAACAAATCTTCGAATGATGCCTCGTCGTCTTATTTTTCCAATTAAAGCACACTTTGTGTTTTAGCTGTTTGAGTCAATAAAAACTTAAGCAATCTTGGAGGATTATCACTACTAGAGTAGCTTATGCTTATTTTTTTTATTTTCCTTATTTATTGTTTTAAATATTCATATTGTGTGTATAAATATTTCTCTTGTATGTTCTTTCATATTTTTGTAATATGAATCTTATGTGTGTTATTTCTTTTCCCGCTAATTCTTTATCACACATATTGTTAAGGGTTGATCATGGTTAAAACTTACAATTTTTTTTGGGTGATTCCAACAATTCTAAGTTTCTAACCCTTTGACATATTATCATTTCAATTGGTATGGATGTTTCTTTTCTACCTCTATTCCACCAATTGAACTTTGATTTTGTCAAAACACCCTCCTTGGACATACTTAACAAATACTTACTTCTAATTTGAGATTTCTTTTCTTCCTCCTTCTCAAGTTATTTAGTAGGTAGTGACTATATATACATTGGTGTTTCTTTTCTCTCTGCTAACCTTTGTGTAGCATGTCACTTTAGCTCATTCACTTGGTGCCCCAAGCTAGGGGGTTTAAGCACCAAGGGGGAGCTACTAGCAAAGTTAATTCTTCTCTTCTTCAAAGACTTGTGCTAAACTTTTTTCTTCGACAAAGGGGGAGAAATGATAGTGATAAACTAGTTAATAATTCGAATAATTTTTTATTTTACATAAATGAGTTTATAGTTTGTCGTAATCAAAAAGGGGGAGATTGTTAATGCAAAGTAATTCCTAAATACATTATTAGTGTTAACTAATCTTTCTTAGTTTTGATCATGACAAATTAAAAAGACATTTATCGTCAAATACAATCGTAAGACGAATTATTTAACAAACACTATCATCAAGGTAATAATCAATTATGTATTGCACTAACATATCTTAATCATGATTATGGATCATAAAAGTGATTAGTCATAAACTTATATTTTGTCAAATGTGACAAAAGATTTTTAATAAACTTTCTTTTTAAGAAAATATTTTATTAAAATAGAAAATGTAAATTTGAATATGGCATATTCCAAATGCTATAGGAATATCCTTTGAAGGTAAAACTTACCTCAGATACTACTTCCCTACTAAAAGAGAGTGGAGTCTACTCCCACGGTTCCTTAAATGGCTATGCGGTTCCCTAGTGATACGGAACCGCAGGCACAATTAAGGAACCGCGCTCAGAGAGCCGTTGGCTTTTGTCTCCTATAAATAGTGGATCAAATCTACATTTTCCATGAACCTTTTTGGACACTCTTTCTGCCATCTTTCTCTTTTCTAATTCCTAATCATTTGTAAATGATCACTTAATGTGTTAAGTATGTTTACTTATGATTATCCCCTTGATCTCCTTCTTTACCTTGTCTAAAGAGAAGATCACTTACCCACTTGTGATGTGATTAAAGATGAAGCTTTGATGAAGATCATCCTATCTTAGATCTAGTTATATTCATCATTTTTATTTGAGTCTTGTGTAGATCCAATGTATTTGTGTATACTTTGATTAGTTGTGTTAATCCAATGTATTTGTGAATACTTGGATTAGTCTTGTGTAAATCCTTTGTATATGTGTATACTTGGATTTGTCTTGTGTGGATCCAAGTTACATGTGTATACTTGGATATGTTTTTATTGAGTTGTAAGGTGTTGTGTGTTAGTTCTCACTAAACTACAAAGTCATTTGTGTATGTGTCTTGTGAGTTCTCACTTAGCTTCAAAGTGAAGAGTTGTGAAGATTGGTTCTAGCTTTCGATTAGAACTCGACATCTAGCCTTGTGTCGGAAAAGAAGATGGGCGACGAAGATTGGTTCTAGCTTTCTATTAGAACTCGACATCTAGCCTTGTGTCAGAAAATAGTGAAGTAGGCGACGTGTCTAGATTGGTCCTAGCTAAGATTAGGTCTCGACATTTAGCTTAGTGTCGGAAACCAATGTAAGCAATGTTGTAAAGTTTTCTCCTCCAAGAACAGAGCTTGTGGATATAGTAGAAATCTCGAGTAAGGTGTACTCGAGGGGTGGAGTAGGAACGAAGATAGAGCTTTGTTGCCGAACCATTATAAATCTTGGTGTCTTCCTATTAGGTTTCGTTTTTCCTTACTCATTACTTACTTTCATTATTACATCACATACTACAACTACTTGTCATTGTTAATGCATTAGTATTGAACCTAATCATTATTCAACTAGCTTTCAAGTAAAAGGTAGTTTTGAGACAAACTAATTGAAAGGAATTTTAATTAGGACATAAAACGAAGAGAAACTATTCAACCCCCCCCCCCTTCTAGTTTCTACAACTTCAATTAGTTGTTCTGGCGGTTGCCAAAAACCATGAAGTGTTATGAAATTCTTTGAAAAGCTAATGTATGGTTTCATCCTCATATAAGAGAAAAGGTTAATATACACCAAGGTTACTAAAATTTATCCAAAGTGTCGATCACATTACTAAAGTTTATAAAACTAACAAATGGGTTACTGAAGTTTGGTTTACCTGCAAATCAAGTTGCCCATAATGTTTTAACCTTTGGTAACCAGTTAAATGCTTACGTGGAGCCAACAAATGCTTACCTGGAGTCAGCAGTCATTAAAAAAACATAACCCTGGTTTATATATCCCGCCTCTTTTCTCACACTTAACCTAATTTTATTTCCAGATCCAACCATATAAACAAATCCAAAATCAATCACTTAAAGATATACAGGCTGTGATTTGTTTATTTTTAGACAGTTTTAGCCAATTTCAAACCAATCTTAAAACCACTAATGAATACAGATCAAAAGAATAAACATAAAGAGCATATTATCACCATCATAGCAACTCATATAACCAAGATTAAACAAAAACAACCAATTTAACATTTGAACAAGTGTTATTTTAGTGTTAACACATGCTTAAATTTTTATAACCATTTGGTTGAGTATGCTTTAGAGTTAGGACAAACTTAAATATCATGGTTCAGTCTAACATGTCAACTTAGCTTGCTTTGTATTCCTGGTATAAGTTTATGCTTTTACTCAATGAATATATGAAGTATATGCTTTGTGTTAATGCAATGATGCCTAAAGACGTTACTTGCATTTTTCGGTCTCACTTTGTTTTGATTACGACAATATGTAAAAACAAGCATTTACGAAAACAATGAAAAACGAATTCTTGAGTTCAAGTATTTTTCATTTCAACCATTATCACTTAAGGTATGAACAAACAAGTAATTATACTAATTAAGTGATCAAGGATTTAATCTTTTCTTAAAACTCACTTTTTATTAAGTGTGACAAAGTTTTATTATTAAATTTCTTTTTAAGAAAATGTTTTATTAAATTAATTATTTGAAAATTTGAAATTTGAAAATGGCATATTCTATCTTGGTTTGGAATATCCTTTCAGGATATTTTAATCCCCAGATTCGAACCAACCCACTAAAAGACAAAAGGGAACGGACTCTACGCCGGCGGTTCCTTATCGATAAGGAACTGCGGGCTCCAATAAGGAACCGCGGGCAGATATAGTCGTTGGATGTTTGTCTTATAAATAATGGACCATTCTCAGACATTCAATCCACCTCTTTTGCACATACATATCTAGATTCTTTCATACTTCTTAAATCACTCAAATCCTTGATCTTTTGTTTGATTACTACTTGTTTAGAAGTGAATCTTTCTCCTCTCATCTTTTCCTCTCAAAGTGCAAAGAGAACAACACTATCATTCTTGAAGTGTTGTGTTTACCTCAAAGATCCATTGAAGATCCAAACTTATTTATTCATTGTTGTGTCATTGTGGTGAAGATCCAAGTAGTTGTGTCTATTTGGAAGTTGTGTATGTATTAGGGTTAATACTTAGTCCTCAAAGTATATTCGTGTAGATTGGTCCTAGCTAAGATTAGGGCTCGACTTTTAGCTTAGAGTCGGAAATTGGTTAAGCGATGTTGTGTACGGTTTCTCCACCTTAAGGAGCTTGTTTATTAGTGAGCTCTCGAGTAAGGAGTACTCGAGGAGTGGAGTAGGAACGAGGAGTGAGCTTCGTTGCCGAACCACTATAAATCCTTGTTGTTTAGTTTGATCTTTCCTTCCCTTATCTCTTTACATTCATTATTCTTTATGATTGTGATTATTAGTTTAGTTGCATTATACATTCATTATTCTTTATACTTGTGATTATTAATTAGTTGCACTATACCTTGTTCATATTGTATATAAGAAGATTTCACATAAATACTCAAGCTTAAGTTTTTTTGAAAAAGGATTTTTTAAAACCAACCTTTAACAAGTAAATTTAAGAAACTATTCAACCCTCCTTCTAGTTTCTACAATTGGTATCACAGCGTGGTTGCTCAATACTTTTTAAAATATATTGTATTTTAAAACTTGAATCGATCTATGGATTCCAACAAGTATCTAGAACGGACATCCATGCAAAGACCACCTCTTTTTGAAACTGATAGTTTTATTTAATGGAAAAATAGGTTTGAAACTTATGTGAAATAAAAAGATTTAGATCTTTGGCATGTTATTACCAATGGTGATTTTTTTCCATTTCAATATAATGAAGTTTCTAAAAGTAAGGAGATAGTTACTTTTGATAAAGCTAATGATGATACTAAAAGAACACTTGCTAAAAATAATGAGGCTAAAATGGTGATTTATAATGCTTTACCAAAGAAAGAGTACAAAAGGATTTTTATGTGTGAAACCGCTAAATACATTTGGAATACTCTTTTAGTAACCCACCAAGGTAATAGACAAGTCAAAGAAAGTAAAATCGATCTTCTTTTTCAACAATATGAACAATTTGTCATCTTAGAAGATGGAACCATAGATAGTGCATGTGTTAGATTTAACACTATTATTACTAGTCTAAAAGCACTTGATGAAGGTTTTTCTAGCAAGAACAATGTTAGGAAGTTTCTTAGGGTGTTGCATCCCAAATGGAGAGCTAAAGTCACGGTGATTTAAGAATCAAAGGATCTCGCCAAATTATCACTCGATGAACTCATTGGTAACTTGAAGGTTCATGAGATGATAATTTTGAAGGACTCGGAAATGGTGAAAACTAAGAGTGAAAGAAAGTCTCTTGCACTCAAAGCCAAGAAGGCACAAAGTGACCATGAAAGCTCCTCGAATAGTGATGATGAGGAATATGCCTTGGCGGTTAGAGACTTTAAGAAGTTCTTCAAAAGGCGAGGTCAATACGTGAGGCAACCAAACAACGACAAGAAACCGTTCTCCAAAAACTGATTTGCCAAAGATGATAAAGGTGATAGGAAATGCTTTAGATGTGGTGATCCAAATCATTTAATCGGTGATTGTCCTAAGCCTTCACGCGACAAGAACCATACAGCGTTCGTTGGAGGTTCATGGAGCGATAGCGGTGAAGATGTTGATGACAACCCTAAAGATGAGAAGTGTCTCATGGCTCACACTTCTAAAGAGATATGCTTGGGAATCAATCTAGAGCCCGACGAGTGGATTAAGGATAGTGGTTGTTCTAAACACATGACGGGTAATCGAAGTTTGTTCTCACACTACAAAGCATATGATGGAGGTAACGTTACATTCGCAAGTAATAGACGTGGTAATATCATTGGAAATGGTACGGTCTCTCTTGACTCTATGACTATAGAAAACGTAGAGCACGTAGATAACTTTGGTTTTAACCTTCTAAGTATAGGTCAAATTTGTGACAATACGTGTAAGGTCATCTTTTCAGAATATGACAGTGAAATCATAAAAGATGGAAAAGTCATTGGAAAAGGTGTTAGAAAGCATGGGCTTTATGTCATGAATGTTAATAGGAAGTCAAATGACAACTTATGTCTAGCGACTTTAGATGATAGTTCTACTCTTTGGCATAGGAGATTAGGTCACGCTAATATGCGTTTAATTCAATCTTTAGTCTCTAAGGAGTTGGTAAGACATCTCCCCAAGATGAAGTTTGATAGTCACTTTTGTGATGATTGCAAAATTAGGAAGCTAGTTCACTCAAGTCACAAAGCCAAGAATTTGGTTTCGACCTCTCGGTGCTTAGAGCTCCTACATATGGATCTCTTTGGACCTTCCGCCATACGGAGTTATAGAGGTAACCTTTATATCCTAGTTATAGTTGACGACTACTCTAGATTCACTTGGACTAGATTTTTGGCGTCTAAGAATGAAGCTTTCGATCACTTCGAAACCTTTAGTCGAAGAATTCAAAATCAACTAGGATGTTCAATTGTCTCTATTAGGACGGATCATGGTAGGGAATTTGATAATGAAGTGCAATTTGGTGCCTTTTGTGAAGCTCATGGTATTACCCATAACTTCTCGGCTCCTCGCACTACACAATCAAATGGGGTAGTTGAAAGGAAGAATATGACCATCCAAGAGATGTATTAAATGAGCAATCTTTTCCTCAAAAATTTTGGTGCAATGCCGTGGACACATCGACTTACATTCTCAACCGAATTCTTATTCGACCTTGTCTAGGAATGACCCCCTATGAGATTCTTAAAGGTAAGAAGCCCTCATTGGAATACTTTAGGGTGTTTGGAAGAAAGTGCTTCATTCTCAACACCAAAGATTACCTTACAAAGTTTGACCCAAACTTTTACGAAGGTATCTTTTTAGGTTATTCTCAAACTAGCAAAGCCTACATAGTCCTCAATAAAACCTCGAGTGTAATTGAAGAATCACTTAACGTGACATTTGATGAAACCCCACCTTCATCTAAGACAACACCTTTGGTAGATGATGACTTAGATGATAGACATAGTTAATGCCAAAGATGTTAGAAACATAGGAGCTGAAGACCTTAGTGTTGAAAAGGGAGTAAACATTAAGGATTCTAAGGATCATGCTCTTGATAACGTCATAGGCGAATTAAATCAAAGGACCCTAAGATCTCAAGTCCAAAATCAAAGTAACTTCTTTTGTTTCGTCTCCTTGATTGAACCAAAGAATGTTAAAGAAGCTTTGATGGATGAGAGTTGGGTCATCGCTATGCAAGAAGAATTGAATCAATTCATTGCTAATGACGTTTGGGAACTTGTTCCTCCACCTAGAAGTTCGACCATCATAGCAACCAAATGGGTATATAAGAATAATTTAGATGAGAATGGTGTTGTGTCTCGTAACAAGGCTAGACTTGTAGCTCAAGACTATAATCAACAAGAAGGTATTGATTATGACGAGACATACGCACCCGTAGCTAGATTAGAATCCATTAGAATCCTCTTATCTTACGCTTGTGCTTTAGACTTTAAGCTTCAAAAAATGGATGTAAAAAGTGCATTTCTTAACGGTTTGATCAATGAGGAGGTATATGTGGCTCAACCTCCCGGCTTCATTGATTTTGAGAAACCGGACCATGTTTACAAGCTTAAGAAATCTCTTTATGGTCTCAAACAAGCATGCAAAGCTTGGTATGATAGACTTAAAGTGTTTCTTTTAAAACATGAGTATACCATGGGGATGGTAGACAATACACTCTTTACAAAGAGGAAAGGTTCTCACCTCATTATCGTACAAATATATGTTGATGACATTATATTTGGTTCAACTTGTCAATCATTGTGTGATGACTTTGCCAAAATCATGCATGACGAGTTTGAAATGAGTATGATGGGAGAACTTAACTTCTTTTTAGGACTTGAAATTAAACAAATGGACGATGGTATTTTCTTTAATCAATCCAAGTATGTTAAAGAAATGCTAAAGAAATTTGGATTAGAAGACTCTAGACCAATGAAGACCCCTATGGCCTCGGAGACTAAACTCATCATAGATGATGGTTGTGAGTCGGTAGACAACACCAAATATAGAGGTATGATTAGTAGTTTATTGTACCTAATGGCAAGTCGACCGGATATCATGTTTAGTGTTTGCCTTTGTGCTCGCTTCCAAGAGGCTCCCAAAACCTCTCACCTTGAAGCGGTTAAGCGTATCTTCTGATACATTAAGGGCACTATACATTTAGGATTATGGTATCCTAAAGGGACCGCGTAAAAACCATTGTCTACGCGGACTCGGATCATGAAAGAGACTATGTGGACTGGAAAAGCACTAGTGGAGTTTGTACGTTCATGGGTTGTTGTTTAACTTCTTGTTTCTCCAAGAAACAAACCGCTCATGCTATATCCACCACGGAAGCCGAGTATGTGAGTGCCGGTAAAGCTTGTCAACAAGCTCTATCGATGAAGCAAGCGCTTGTTGATTACAGGATTTCTCTTGATGATGTTCCCATCATGTGCGACAACAAGGGTGCAATAGACCTTAGAAAGAATCCTGTGCAACATTCGCGAACTAAGCACATAGAGATTCGCCACCATTTTCTTAGGGATAATGTTCAAAAGGGGAACATTTCGATAGAGAAGGTACCCTTGGTAGAAAATTTAGCCGATATCTTCACTAAGCCACTTAAGATGGAACCTTTTAATTACTTGCGTCTAGGTGTAGGCTTAATGGAACATATTCCTTAATTATGCATTCTTATTATCTTTTATCTTTTGAGTCTTTTCTTTCTTTGAGCTTTTAAGTTTAAGAAACTCTTTTTGGAAAACTTCTCTTCTCTTTTTCAAAATTCTCAAAGTTCTTTCGAAAATGGTCGAGAAATGTTTTTGCATTGTTAATTCAATCTAAAAATGTTTTCCATAGCTTCTTGCTATTCATAATGATCTTACATAATTCATATGTATGGGTCTCTCAAATATAGCAAGAACAAAATAGAAATATGGAGGATCATTGTGTCATGACCTTGTGTCTAGTTCTACACACCTCCTACATTGATTTTATTAAAAAAATCTATGTATTTTGGTCTAAACCTTGTTTGGTGAGCTCATGTATATTTTCTTTGTCTATCTTTTCTTCTTAGCATATCCTCATGATTAGTTAGACTAAAAAATAGGTTGCTGAATTGGAAAATCCTCCCTCATCACCAAAATCAACCCACTGTGGGTGGTTCTTTATTGATATCGCGGTTCCCCAGTGATAAGGAACCGCCGGCTGAGGTAAGGAACCGCGCCTAGTACCCTACTTTTCGGGTATTCCTGAATCTCCAAATTTGTTCCAACACTTTTTGGAATCTTTGTTTCCATCCCTAAATTATCTTGGACTTTCTCTATTTAACCTTAATCATTTTGCATTCTTTCTCAAATCAAAGTGTCTTATTCCCCAAATGAAAGCTTTGATTCTCCTCCATTCTCTCCAATTGCTTTCAACCCCAATTCACCCAAGAACACTCAAAATCACATCTCTTCTCCTTCTAAGAATGTTGATTGTGGAACCTCTTATCTTCCACCACTAGCCTTTAGTGTTCTACCTCCTTCACATGATAATGTTATGCATCATGGAACATATTTTCAATGTTGTCAATATCAACATCTTGCTATGGCTCACATATATGAAGAGTTCAAATTACATCAAGAGTCTTTTAGTCAAACCTCCTCTTTACTATAATTATGAGATCTCTACCAAGCCACCACCACCTCCTTCCGCCACTACCTTGTCTTTTATCTAAGCATTGGTTGCTTATCTTCAAGACATCTAGTTCAAGCAAATCTTATGGTTCTAGCTTAACTATGATTAGATTTATGCTTTTTATTTTGGCTTGTGTTTGTGTCTCATACATCTTTGTATGATTTATTTCCTTGTATCTTTTATCATGTTTTCTTTTAACATGACTTATCTTGGATCTTTTTTTTCTTATTTTTTTATGTGATCTTTGCTATATATCGTTGGGTGTATCTTCTCTACTACTAACCCTTCTATGTAGCTTGTCACCATATTTTGATTCCTTGGTGCCCCAAGCAAAGGGGAGTAAGCACCAAGGGGGAGCATTTGAAAAGTCCGGTTCTTCTCTTCTTCAAAGACTTTTGCAACCTTTTTGATTTGACAAAGGGAGAGAAATGATAAACTCGTCTTCGAAAATCTTGTTTTATTAGATGATTGAGTTTATGAATTGTCGGAATCAAAAAGGGGGAGATTGTTAATGCAATGATGCCTAAAAACATTACTTGCATTTTTCGGTCTCACTTGTTTTGATTACGACAATATGTAAAAACAAGCATTTACGAAAACAATGAAAATGAATTCTTGAGTTCAAGTATTTTTCATGTCAACCATTATAACTTAAGGTATGAACAAACAAGTAATTATACTAATTAAGTGATCAAGGATTTAATCTTTTTTTTAAAACTTCTAACACCCCCACAAATGCTATGCGCAGCGGAACTACAACATTTGGGTGCTAGGCAGTTATCATCACACACAAGATATATCAAACGACTCAAAGAGACGTAAAAGTTTTAACATAAATTAAGCATTGTTAAAAACATACATGTCTACGGTTTTCCAAACCCAAATGATACAACACAGAGTTAGCGTTTCGGTCCCCACGAATCTCAACCCCCAAAAGATACATTTTCGACAACATAACTGAAAAATTAAAATGTTCAAGTTAAATATGGGTGGAAAAACAAGTAGACGCCAAGCCACACACAACTCCCATTGAATGCATGCTCCCTGCTATACTTCATCGGTTACCTGAAACACATGCTAAATTGGATCAACAAATAATGTTGAGTGGAATTCATAGGTTTTATAATCTCATTTTGAACATATGTGTTATAAAAATCATTCACGATCATTCATAGACTTGTCGATCAAACAATCTATTTTCAAGGTTATGACAATTATGTTTAAGCTCATGACACTAATTCGTTAACTCAATCACCCGCGTAATAATTACCGGCGTGATTAAGATGAAACCATTGCCCCTTCTAAAGGCATCAGTTGCAATTATACCTTATCTCTTATCACAAATTATCAGTCCGCATGGGGTACTCAACGTACTAGCCCTCCTCTCGGACAGGGTCGTCAACCCCATAGTACTATCAATTGTATAAGCGGTTATTTTCAATCCACACTAGGATTAAACAATAGTTAATAGTTCATGAATATAGGGTCTTTTGCAACTAGGTACTCAACACAATTTAAGGCAACATTCGGGTCCAATAATCATTCATGACATATGTTCATTTTAGAAAACTAGCATGCATTTCCCTCGCGGGTAAAACAATTTAAAACAATAGTAAGCGAGGCTACAAATTCACACCTTATATATATATAGTAGTCGACCATTCGAGTGACGATCACTGACGATGATGAGGATGCCCGGGGAATTCAACACCTAACAAACAATAACGCGTAATGAGTAATCTCATTTATAAACTTTAAGTACTGTATATTACATACATATTACTCAATTTTGATAATTACAAACTCACGTTAAAACCAAACAATTTATTATTACTCGTTTTATACTATTCATCCATGTTATTAACGTTATTACCCTTTTTAAGTTTTTCGCCGATACTTACCAAAAGTATGGGCTGTTTTACTAGACTTAAACCTTTCAATAAAATTTGGGAAAATTTTCTAAAATACCTTAAGACCTGTAGAAAACCCATTTTTAATTCAATTAAAAGTTTTCGCTTTTACGACCCGTTACTCAACACATTACTAAACCTACGTTTTTCGGACTGATTTTGCACATTGACCAAGTCGGACTCATTTGACCCATTTAAAATATACCATTGACCCATTTGACACCTAAGTCTAATAATAGACTCACAAATGCAGGTTTGAGACCAAATATCAACCTTTAACCAATTACCAAACTATATCTATGGTCCCCGAGATTTGACCCAAAACCAAACATAATTTTGGATTATGTAGGTTCTCATCTCCCGGTACACGTATTTTCAAAACATCATAACTTTTGACTCGTTAGGAGTCGTAAGCTCTATCTTATACCAAATTGAAGCTAAGAAGACGCTCTACAACTATATCCTAGTCTCATGACCTGTTTACAAAATCAAATTTATGAAAACAAGCCCAAACAATCTGCCTAAATTTACCCATCTCAAAATTAATCCAACACTCGTTTCCAAACCATTTTATCGACACTTAACCTCAACTTAAACACTCCTAACCATGACTAACCATCCTAATCAGTCCTTAACCACTAAAATACCAAATTAATCTCAAAACGCAATCACCAAATCAAACATGCAATGAGGTTTACCCATTCTTAAACACCTAAAAACATGAATTAAACACAAAAACCATAAGCAAAACATCAAACACCATGATCCACCAAACACCCCCATTTGTCCGTGGGGTGTGGGTGATCAAAACACCCCAACCAAATTGATTTTGGTTGGTTTTTTGGGTGATTATCCATCTACTATACCCCAATTAAACATGCATGTACTCAATTAACATCAAAACAAATTTTTGAAAAACCCATTTGATGCTTGAAAAATTTTATGGATGCATGTTGGATTAAAGTATATCAAAACACTTGGAATGATTAAACTAGAAGTGGTCTAACCTTGGTTTTAATTAAAACAAGCTAGAAAAAAAAATTATGGTGGTGGTGTGGTGGTTCTTGGCCGTCGGCCTAAAGAGAGAAAAGAGAGAGATGGAAGAAATTTTTTGGTGTAATTTGTGTTGTGTGTGTGTTTGTATTTCCATTTTGTAAAAATTGGGGTCCTTGTGTGCAATTATAGCATTCTTTTGGCCTTAAGTGAAAACGACCTCAAATGTTTGCGGGAATGACTCACTAGTCAATTTGGAAAATTTTGCGGGAGTCGGGGGTCATCCCGAACACTCCAAAATACTTTTAGGATAATTTAAATGTACCCGGAAAGCAATAAAACTCACCCGACTCAACTTAACACGAACCGAAAGTAAAATCCTCGAAAAATTATAATATCGATAAAATGACAATAAACATAGAAATTTGGGCATCCATCAGGATCGTAGTCGTCATCGTTCTTCTTAAATCGTCAATCGTCAAGATTACGACCTCAAACATCGGTTTCAACCAAAATGATAAAATATATAGCAAATAAAATTTCTTAAAAAATTCAAAAATAAACGTAATTTAGGGTAAGGTAAGTAACCTCGGTTCTGGGTATCACATCCACCCCTCCTTAAAGAGAGCGACGTCCCGACGCTCGCCTCTTCTTATACTCACATTTTGTGCCGCTGGAATAGATGAGGATATCTCTCCTTGAAAAAGTCCTGACGTTCCCAAGTGTATTCCGGTCCACGCCTAGAATTCCATCGAACCTTCACAATGGGAATTCTACTATGCTTCAGCCTCTTGACCTCTCGGTCCATAATTTCCACGGGTTCTTCCACGAAATGCATTTTATCGTCCAGTTGAATCTCGTCCAAAGGAATCACCAATTCCTTATCCGCCAAACTCTTCTTCAAATTTGATACGTGAAACGTGTCGTGAATAGCACTAGGCTCGTTCGGAAACTCTAACTTATACGCTACCGGTCCAATTCGTTTAATAATCTTAAATGGTCCAATATACCTCGGACTCAACTTTCCTTTCTTCCCAAAATGAATCACACCCTTCCACGGCGAAACCTTAAGCATAACCATGTCTCCGACCTCAAATTCCAACGGTTTTCTTCTATTATCGGCATAACTCTTCTGTCGGCTTCTTGCAGCAAGTAATCGGTTCTTGATTTGCACAATCTTCTCTGTCGTCTCCAAAACCATTTCGGGTCCAGTCAACTGACTTTCTCCTACTTCACTCCAACACACAGGTGATCTACACTTCCGTCCATACAACGCTTCGAATGGTGCAACCTTGATGCTCGCATGATAACTATTATTATATGAAAACTCCACTAAAGGTAAGTGGCGTTCCCAACTTCCTCCAAAATCAATCACGCATGCTCGGAGCATGTCCTCCATCGTCTGAATAGTTCGTTCGCTTTGGCCATCAGTCTCCGGGTGATAGGCCGTGCTCAAACTCAATTCAGTGCCCATCGCACGTTGAAGTGATTTCCAAAATTCCGAAGTAAACCTACTATCGTGATCCGAAATGATCGATAAAGGTACACCATGTCTGCAAACAATCTCCTTCACGTACACACTGGCAAGTTTCTCCATGCTGTCCGTCTTCTTCATAGGTAAGAAGTGAGCAGATTTTGGTCAATCTATCCACTATTACCCAAATCATATCACATCCACTAGGAGTTCTAGGTAAACCCGTCACGAAATCCATAGCGATCCTCTCCCATTTCCACTCTGGGATCTCTGGTTGTACCAACAGCCCAGACGGTTTCTTATGTTCGGCTTTAACCTTCGCACAAGTCAAACACTTACTAACGTAACGAGCAATCTCCGCCTTCATATTCGGCCACCAGTATACTTTCTTCAGGTCATGATACATCTTATCCGATCCAGGATGTATCGAGTACTTCCACTTATGAGACTCGTTCATAACCAAATCTCGTACTCCAGGCATTCCTTCCTTGGATGGACACAACGGTAACCAAATCCGATTCTCAAAATATCTCAGCCCGTCTGACCTAACCACAAAAAGAGGTTTCAACAGTCTTCCTAGATTCTCAGCACCAACATTCTCTTTCATTAATCCCTTCTCTTGAGCCTTCAATATTGTTTCGGTCAAATCAACACCCTCAGTCATTACTAAAGCTCTGACTCTCAAAGCTTTCTCTCGATCCTTCCTACTAAGTGCATCCGCTACAACGTTCGCCTTGCCATGATGGTAGCGAATCTCACAGTCATAGTCACTTAGTAGTTCCACCCATCGCCTCTGTCTCATGTTCAACTCCTTTTGGTCTAAAATGTGCTGCAAACTCTTGTGGTCAGTGAATACAACACACTTCGTCCCATACAAGTAGTGTCTCCATAATTTCAGCGCAAAAACTACAGCTCCCAATTCCAAATCATGCGTAGTGTAGTTTTCTTCATTCTTCCTCAATTGTCTTGACGCGTAAGCAATCACCTTCTCACGCTGCATCAACACAGCTCCATAACCCTTACGAGATGCGTCACAATACACCATGAAGTCTTCGATTCCTTCTGGTAATGACAATATCGGAGCAGAACATAACTTGTCCTTAAGTGTTTTGAAAGCGAGTTCTTCCTCATCTCCCCATTCATACACCCTATTCTTCTCTGTAAGCTTTGTCAATGGCTTCGCAATCAACGAAAATCCTTCAATGAATCTCCGATAATACCCAGCCAAACCAAGGAATTGTCGAACTTCAGTCGGCGTTGTCGGTGCCGACCATTCCCTGATTGCTTCAACTTTGGCAGGATCCACGCGGACTCCTTTGATATCAATTACGTGCCCAAGGAATTGCACAGACTCTAACCAAAACTCACACTTTGAGAACTTCGCATACAGCTTCTCTTTCTTCAGCAGATCAAATATCTTTCTCAGGTGCTTCTCGTGCTCTTCCTTACTCTTAGAGTAAATAAGAATATCATCGATGAATACAATGACAAACTTATCTAGATACGGCTTACATACTCGATTCATAAGGTCCATGAATACTGTAGGCGTGTTTGTTAGCCCAAAAGGCATCACTCGGAATTCAAAGTGTCCATACCGCGTACGAAAGGCAGTTATAGGGATATCCTCCTCTCTCACACGCAGTTGATGATACCCTGATCTCAAGTCGATCTTTGAGTATACACAGGAACCTTGCAATTGATCAAACAAATCGTCAATCCTCGGCAATGGATACCGATTCTTAACCGTCAACTTGTTGAGCTCTCTATAGTCGATACACATCCGGAACGACCCATCTTTCTTCTTCACAAACAACACTGGCGCTCCCCATGGTGATGAGCTCGGTCGAATAAATCCCTTATCCATCAACTCCTTCAATTGATCTGATAACTCCTTCAACTCTGATGGTGCTAATCGATAGGGTGCACGAGCAACTGGTGCAGCTCCCGACATCAAATCGATTCGAAATTCGACTTCACGGGTGGGTGGTAAACCCGGTAACTCATCAGGAAAAACTTCCGGATATTCGCGAATTACAGGTACCTCTTCTAACTTTACCTCTAAGTCACCATCACTAGAAACTTGTGCCAAAAAAACATCACATCCATCTTCTACATATCTCATCATTTTCAAGCAAGATATCACTTTCAAACGAGAGGTGCATTCATCTCCCTTCACAGTCAAAACTCTATTCCTCAACGGGATTTGAACTAATCTTTCTCCACAAACGATCACGGCACTATGCGCCATCAGCCAATCCATTCCAACGATCACATCGAACGATCCTAGCTCTATGGGCATTAAGTCGATATCAAAAACGCTATTCCCTAACTTCAAGGTACACCCTTTTAGTATAGAATTTGTACTAACGATCTTCCCATCGGCTAATTCCACGTTATAACTAGTCGTTAGCATTACCGGTTCTCTATTGATATGACGACTAAATTTAACATCTACGAAGCTCTTGTCGGAACCAGAATCAAACAATATACTAGCATAACAAGCGTCTAGCAGAAACGTACCGGTAACCACATTAGGGCCTTGCGGTTTATCAGCAGTCCCTACTCGATACACAGCAGCAGCATTATTTCCTCCTTGCCTGTTTCCAGCCTTCGGGCAATTTCCCTGCTTATGCCCTCTTTCTCCACATCTGAAGCAAACCATCACCTTCGTGGCATTTGCCCCAGTAGCTAGCCCTTTAGCTCGGCAATCTGCAATTCTATGACCCGCTTTTCCGCACTTGCCACGCGCAGGTGGGCAATTCCCTACATGGTACAAATTACATCGACCACAGTGGGGATTCACCTTAGCTCCTCTAGGGTTAGTGACAGCCCTCATCCCATCATTTCTTCTCTGGTTGAACTGCTGGTTGCGGTTCTGACCTTGGTTGTTACGGTTTCCTCCACAATTTTGACCTTGGGATTGATTACTCAGAGTTGCCTCCCACTTTCTCTTGTTCCCTTCGGCAATGTAGTCCTTCTTATCTTGCAGTTTGACATCCATTAGCGCGTGGGCCATTTGGACTGCTTCATCGAATGACCCGGGCTTAGATGAAGTTGTCTCACCCTTGATATTGCTTGACAAACCCTTGATGTACTGCTTCATTTTCTTGTTATCATCAGCAAAGGCATCGGGACACAAAAGGCTCAATTCATTAAACCTCCTTGTATACACTGTAATGTCATTGTTCTTCAAAGTCAAATGCTTTAACTCATCTTCTAGTTGACCCAGCTCCTTTTCGGGACAGAACTTTTTGGTCAAGAGAGCCTTAGTAGCAGTCCAAGTCCTCGCATTTGCTACCGCTAATCCGACAGTGGCTACTTGATTGTTCCACCAACTTAAGGCGTCATCAAGAAAAGTGGCAGCTGCAAACTTGACTTTATTTGCCTCTGAACATCCGCTAATCTCAAAAGTGCTTTCGATCTTCTCCAACCACCTTCGGAGTTCTAGGGCTCCGCCAGTTCCACGAAACTGCGTGGGACCGCATTTCATAAAACCAGCATAAGTACACTCCCTCGGGGCTTGCTGTCTTCCTGCATTCCCACCTTGATCTGGGTTTCGGTTTGTATGATCCGCTTCGAGTGCATTTGCAATTGCTTCTTGAATCATTGTGTTCACACGGTTAGCTGTCAGCTTTGGAGGCATGGTGAATTCTCAATTACACCTCTCTGCAACGACAGGGATAATAGAAAACAAAGTAAGTATACACATCAAGATTAAGATGGATTTCTCTTTCAAGACATAATATAAGTACAACAACACATCACTACAAGGTTACTAATATTCATCAATTCACATCACAAAAGAGCAAATTAAAGACATATCATAGATTATGAAAGGTAAACATGGATTGTATTGATAAATCAACCACAATTTATGACAAGTAATGCCACTACAACCATACACCATCAAACTTAAGTCATCAAGTTTTTCATCACAATACCATCATACAGAAGTCTAAAATAGTTCGATTACAACGATCAAAGATAAAATAAAATACAAGCAACTAGTCACGTGGTGATCCACACGACCTCTTGGATGGTGGTTCATCTTCATCCTCCTCGGGCTCTTCATCACTGTCTTCCTCAGGCTCTTCATCACTGTCTTCCTCGTCCTCGTCCATCTTCCTCTTTCCTTTATCATTCGGCCCACACTCAGTTGCCTTCTTCGTCCCAGAAGTAGATCCACACTCCACTGCTACCTGATTTCCTAAAGTGATACACACACCTTTGGCAGGTGGCTGGACCGTAAAATCATTAGCCTCCATTTCCAAGTCATCTACAAATCTCCAATCTGGTGGCAGGGATGCTCTAACTCGATGCTCCCAACTTTGCATCCTAGTCAACCTCGCCTGATCCTCCCTAACTTGCTCAAGACTAGCACTCAGGTTTGTTATCATCGATCTTAGACTATTAATATCACCCTTATTTGCCACTCCATCAAATTCAATCCTTACAGTTCTTGCTAACAACCTCTGATGTGCCCTCTCATTCTTATCGAACCTTTTGATTACTCTAGTTTCCACCACGTACCGCTCGTACATCAATCTATCCATTCTCCTCAAACGATTCTCAGGATCCCAATAGTTTCTTGGCCTCGGAAAATAGACCTTCGCGATATTCTCATGAATAGATCGCGATCTAGATGCATTGCTGGATTCCGCACCACTCTCATTACTTACTCGAGTAAACCCTGGCACCGTCCTCAGGTATTCCTTACAATTATCCATCGGGGGACGAACGGGTTGCTGATCATATCGGCCTGTCGGAGACACTTCATATCCCTTCGGTGAATTTAGAGATTGAAATAATTCGGGCTCGGTCTAACCGACTGCATTTGCTGGAATTCCATCATCCACCGTATCCTCTTCCTCGGAATCCTCTCCACCATCGTTACTAACGCTGAAGTTGTCCACATCACTTTCGTCGCTGTCATTTTCCGGCTCTATCGCTTCTTCTGGAGCTATCCATCCATTGTCATCATTTGGCGGGTTCGGAGGAAACGGTCCCCCTTCGTGTCCTACGACATATTCGTCTCCATTTCCTTTAGGCGGTACCTCGGCCATTCCTGCAATAACAGAGAATTTTGGAGGGTACGTAAGATTACTATTCAATATTTATAAATACATGCATGCAAATGCAATGCAAAGGTGGTACACATGCCCAAAATGCGATAATATGATGCTCATGCATATGTAATACAAGAATTACGGTATCGAGTACTCCACGTACAATTTCAACGTTTACATATAGTAGTTCAATATCTACTAATAAATACTCACATATATTACTTCAACTCAAAGGTATACATCTATACCATGAATACAAAAATAAACCTTACCGGAGTCATGCAGGATAGTTGTGTGCTTGGACAATTTCTTACGACACCAAAAGTTATAGTTCAGGAATTTTCAAAACGACCTAGTTCTCTATAACTCATGGCTCTGATTACCAATCTCTAAAACCCCCACAAATGCTATGCGCAGCGGAACTGCAACATTTGGGTGCTAGGCAGTTATCATCACACACAAGATATATCAAACGACTCAAAGAGATGTAAAAGTTTTAACATAAATTAAGCATTGTTAAAAACATACATGTCTACGGTTTTCCAAACCCAAATGATACAACACAGAGTTAGCGTTTCGGTCCCCACGAATCTCAACCCCCAAAAGATACATTTTCGACAACATAACTGAAAAATTAAAATGTTCAAGTTAAATATGGGTGAAAAACAAGTAGACGCCAAGCCACACACAACTCTCATCCAATGCATGCTCCCTGCTATACTTCATCGGTTACCTGAAACACATGCTAAATTAGGTCAACAAATAATGTTGAGTGGAATTCATAGGTTTTATAATCTCATTTTGAACATATGTGTTATAAAAATCATTCACGATCATTCATAGACTTGTCGATCAAACAATCTATTTTCAAGGTTATGACAATTGTGTTTAAGCTCATGACACTAATCCGTTAACTCAATCACCCGCGTAATAATTACCGGCGTGATTAAGATGAAACCATTGCCCCTTCTAAAGGCATCATTTGCAATTATACCTTATCTCTTATCACAAATTATCCGTCCGCAGGGGGTACTCAACGTACTAGCCCTCGTCTCGGACAGGGTCGTCAACCCCATAGTACTATTAATTGTATAAGCGGCTATTTTCAATCCACACTAGGATTAAACAATAGTTAATACTTCATGAATATAGGGTCTTTCGCAACTAGGTGCTCAACACAATTTAAGGCAACATTCGGGTCCAATAATCATTCATGACATATGTTCATTTTAGAAAACTAGCATGCATTTCCCTCACGGGTAAAAAAATTTAAAACAATAGTAAGCGAGGCTACAAATTCACACCTTATATATATAGAGTAGTCGACGATTCGAGTGACGATCACTGACGATGATGAGGATGCCCGGGGAATTCAACACCTAACAAACAATAACGCGTAATGAGTAATCTCATTTATAAACTTTAAGTACTGTATATTACATACATATTAGTCAATTGTGATAATCACAAACTCACGCCAAAACCATACAATTTATTGTTACTCGTTTTATACTATTCATCCATGTTATTAACGTTATTACCCTTTTTAAGTTTTTCGCCGATACTTACCAAAAGTATGGGCTGTTTTACTAGACTTAAACCTTTCAATAAAATTTTGGAAAATTTTCAAAAATACCTTAAGACCTGTAGAAACCCCATTTTTAATCCCATTAAAAGTTTTCGCTTTTACGACCCGTTACTCAACACATTACTAAACCTACGTTTTTCGGACTGATTTTGCACATTGACCAAGTCGGACTCATTTGACCCATTTAAAATATACCATTGACCCATTTGACACCTAAGTCTAATAATAGACTCACAAATGCAGGTTTGAGACTAAAAATTAACCTTTAACCAATTACCAAACTATATCTATCGTCCCCGGGATTTGACCCAAAACCAAACATAATTTCGAATTATGTAGGTTCTCATCTCCCGGTACACGTATTTTCAAAACATCATAACTTTTGACTCGTTAGGAGTCTTAAGCTCTATCTTATACCAAATTGAAGCTAAGAAGACGCTCTACAACTATATCCTAGTCTCATGACCTGTTTACAAAATCAAATTTATGAAAACAAGCCCAAACAATCTGCCTAAATTTACCCATCTCAAAATCAATCCAACACTCGTTTCCAAACCATTTTATCGACACTTAACCTCAACTTAAACACTCCTAACCATGACTAACCATCCTAATCAGTCCTTAACCCCTAAAATACCAAATCCATCTCAAAAACCAATCACCAAATCAAACATGTAATGAGGTTTACCCATTCTAAAACACCTAAAACATGAATTAAACACAAAAACCATAAGCAAAACATCAAACACCATGATCCACCAAACACCCCCATTTAGCCGTGGGGTGTGGGTGATCAAAACACCCCAAACAAATTGATTTTTGTTGGTTTGTTGGGTGATTATCCATCTACTATACCCTAATTAAGCATGCATGTACTCAATTAACATCAAAACAAATTTTTGAAAAACCCATTTGATGCTTGAAAAATTTTATGGATGCATGTTGGATTAAAGTATATCAAAACACTTGGAATGATTAAACTAGAAGTGGTCTAACCTTGGTTTTAATTAAAACAAGCTAGAAAAAAAAATTATGGTGGTGGTGTGGTGGTTCTTGGCCGTCGGCCTAAAGAGAGAAAAAAGAGAGATGAAAGAAAATTTTTGGTGTAATTTGTGTTGTGTGTGTGTTTGTATTTCCATTTTGTAAAAATTGGGGCCCTTGTGTGCAATTATAGCATTCTTTTGGCCTTAACTGAAAACGACCTCAAATGTTTGCGGGAATGACTCACTAGTCAATTTGGAAAATTTTGCGGGAGTCGGGGGTCATCCCGAACACTCCAAAATACTTTTAGGATAATTTAAATGTACCCGGAAAGCAATAAAACTCACCCGACTCAACTTAACACGAACCGAAAGTAAAATCCTCGAAAAATTATAATATCGATAAAACGACAATAAACATAAAAATTTGGGCATCCATCGGGATCGTAGTCGTCATCGTTCTTCTTAAATCGTCAATCGTCAAGATTACGACCTCAAACATCGGTTTCAACCAAAATGATAAAATATATAGCAAATAAAATTTCTTAAAAATTTCAAAAATAAGCGTAATTTAGGGTAAGGTAAGTGACCTCGGTTCTGGGTATCACAAAACTCAATTTTTATTAAGTGTGACAAAGTTTTATTATTAATCTTTCTTTTTAGGAAAATGTTTTATTAAATTAATTATTTGAAATTTTGAAATTTGAAAATGGCATAATCTCTTGGTTTGGAATATCCTTTCAGGATATTTTAATCCCCAGATTCGAACCAACCCACTAAAAGACAAAAGGGAGCGGACTCTACGCCGACGGTTCCTTAGCGCCTACGGCGGTTCCTTATCGATAAGGAACCACGGGCTCCAATAAGGAACCGTGGGCAGATATAGCCGTTGGATGTTTGTCTTATAAATAGTGGACCATTCTTAGACTTTCAATCCACCTCTTTTGCACATATATTTCCAGATTCTTTCATACTTCTTAAATCACTCAAATCCTTGATCATTTGTCTGATTACTACTTGTTTAGAAGTGAATATTTCTCCTCTCATCTTTTCCTCTCAAAGTGCAAAGAGAAGAACACTATCATTCTTGAAGTGTTGTGTCTACCTCAAAGATCCATTGAAGATCCAAACTTATTTATTCATTTTTGTGTCATTGTGGTGAAGATCCAAGTAGTTGTGTCTATTTTGAAGTTGTGTATGTATTAGGGTTAATACTTAGTCCTCAAAGTATATTGGTGTAGATTGGTCCTAGCTAAGATTAGGGCTCGACTTTTAGCTTAGAGTCGGAAATTGGTTAAGCGACGTTGTGTACGGTTTCTCTACCTTAAGGAGCTTGTTAATTAGTGAACTCTCGAGTAAGGAGTACTCGAGGAGTGGAGTAGGAACGAGGAGTGAGCTTCGTTGCCGAACCACTATAAATCCTTGGTGTTTGGTTTGATCTTTCCTTCCCTTATCTCTTTATATTCATTATTCTTTATACTTGTGATTATTAGTTTAGTTGCACTATACATTCATTATTCTTTATACTTGTGATTATTAGTTAGTTGCACTATACCTTGTTCATATTGTGTATAAGAAGGTTTCACATAAATACTCAAGCTTAAGTTTTTTTTGAAAAAGGATTTTTTAAAACCAACATTTAACAAGTAAATTTAAGAAACTATTCAAACCCCCCCCCCCCCCCTTATAGTTTCTACACTTTTTATTACTCGTACAAGTATTTTTGTAAATTTCATATATTCAATATGACATTAAAATTTTCTGCAAATTTCATATATTCATTGCTATGGTACTGCGATCCACCAAGGTCTTATTGAAAATCTCATTGACCCTTAGAGAGAATTGCAAAAAAGGTCCTTGTGGTTTGGCCAAATTGCATGTTTGGTGCGTCGAGATTCAAAATTGCAAAAACAGTTCGTGTGGGAAACCTTGAACTTCATTTTGGTCCTTTTGTAAATTGAAATGACTAAAGTACCCTCATCTTCATGCTTCTATTTTTTGTATGGACGAGGGTATTTTGGTCATTTCAATTTTTAAAAGGACCAAAATGAACTCAAAGGTTTCTCACACGGACTGTTTTTACAATTTCAAAACTCGATGGACCAAACTTGTAGTTTGGCTAAACCACAAGGACCATTTTTGCAATTCTCTCTTGAACCTTGCATCTATTGCATGCATTCCATGAGCATTGTCAAATGAAACTGTAGGGAAACTATAACACTTTTATTTATAAATAAAATAAATAAAGTTATTCAAATCAATTAAATTCACATAAAACAAATAAGAAAATATAAATAACAAAAAAACAAATACAGACATAATTATAATCGATAATTAAATAAAACAATAATAATAAAAAGACTTATTAAATCACCAGCAAGTCGAGGCACGCGTAGGACACGCTTAGAACTAAAGAGCCGAGGCACATGTTTGACACGCTTCCCTTAAAACAGATTCGCCGTCTGTTTCCCAGGGTACAACAGCCGAACAGTAAGTTGTACTGTCGGACTTAACAAAACTGCCTGGAATTTCACATTTTTAGATGCGTACTCCATATGTTGGAAATCAATAATACTTGTTGATTTGATGTGTGAAAAAACTATAGAATTAGGCCTCTATTTATACAAAATGGACTCCCTTTTAGTTTACTCATCCCACCGATGTGGGATAAAAAATAAACTATTTTTTCTCTTTAAGCATGGTACCAAATGCCTAACTTTGAGACAAGATATCTCATTCACATCAGCTTCATTTTGGACACATAAAGGCTCATTGCAAAGCTCTCTTCAAGGAGAACACGAACTTATAAAGTATCACTAATATATATGATACATACATATACATAATTGTGTCCAAAGTTGGTCAAAATTCATTTTGCCAACAATATTTTCCAACAATCCGCCACATGAATAGATATCGGTCGTAATACACAAAAGTTGTAATAAAATTCCAACAGTTGAATCTTGCATAGGATAGGTAGGTGTGACCCTTTGAACCTTCCCTTGTGAGATGCACTTAGTCTCCTAGATCTGAGTAGACGCGATGTCTTTGAACTCAGCCTATGTTTACGTAGACGACAATACACCCTCACATAAGACTCTCCCTGAAATTTTCAAGTCCTCATAGTCGTGTTCATTATGGTCATGAACACTAGCCTGGTTCTGCAACAGCTCTTAGGAATTTTGCCCCCACATTTCCTTTCTAAGCGACCCTACTTCTCTCTCACATAGGTGATTTCATCTTGAATCATTAAAAAACATGTATTTGCGATTTCACCTTGGATCATTATGCTTTATGATTTCATCTTGAATCATTAAGCTATATGTTTAACCTCTCAACAAGTCACATTGTTATTGGAATGGACTAGGAAAGTTACAATTTTAAGTAACTCCCCCATATTGATGTGACTTCCCCTACATTTCTATGATTAGGTTGTCCTATTGAACCCAGATCTTAGGATCTCCAGTCAACTAGGTTAGGTTTTCTTTCATATTAAGTTATTCCTTAAAGGGATTTAGTCTCATTCGTTTAGGCGACTCGCTAACTAACTCTCTGATTAAGCCTTTTGTAAGCGGATTCGCGATGTTATCCTTTGACTATACATAGTCAATCATGATAACTCTAGTTGAGAGTAGTTATCGCAAAAATCATAATCTATGATGAATATGTCTGGACTTACCATTTTACATTGTTATATGAGCTTTGTCAAATTCTATTGACTATCACACTTTATAAACATGGTTGTTACCGGTATACGCTATCTTGGTATGTCCTTTATGAATTAGCGTTAACTTTCCCGCTATTTTATAAATTTTATCTCAAATAATAAATTCATATTTCATCATAGATTTAGCTATAACAGTCTCTTTAAAATACTTTCAAGATTTCTAAGACATAGCGTTCCATTTAGCATAAATACATCCGCTCTAGTAGATCTAGATTCTTATATGTAAGAATGCATATTTGCATTACTCTATCACTTGATAGTAGTCGAATATTCCATAATGCAACATACTTAGTATTATAGTACTCAAGAAATACTTATTCAAATGGTCCCCACTTGAATTACTAATATATTTGTTTAACCTCTATAAGTTTTAAATAGGTCACACACACATCATTAGACATATAAGATGCCGAATATTCTTTGAGTATTCAAAATGGGCAACACCTTTACCAATAGGTTTAAAAAGATGTCATTGGATTCTAGCTAGGACGGAATTAGAGGTGGCAAATCTTGCCCATTTTGATACATATGGGCACTTTTTGCCTATTTTCAAAAAAGGATGGGGCACTTTTTACCCATTCTTTATAATGAATAGGCTAAACGGGTGCATATGTAAGAAACTAAATGGGCTTAACGGGTGCACTTGTAAAATACAAATTAGTATACTCGACGAATATTTTTTTTAAAATTTTTTATCCCGGCTTTCAAACAAGTATTTTATTTTTTATTTGTAGGTTTTTATAAGTTTTTTTCCTTTTTTAGCTTGCGCCCGTTTAGCCCGCCCGTTTTGCCCACCCGTTTCACCCGTGCCCGTTTAGCCCTCGCCCGTTTAGCCCGCCGCCCGTTTAGCCCGTTGCCCGTTTAGCTCGCCGCCCGTGCCCGCCCGCCCGCCCATTTTTCCACCTCTAGACGGAATCCACCACATTGAACCTCTCAATAATATTGTTTTCTTAATGTTTGACTTCAAAGTAAATCCATATGGGTTCAAAACTAACCAAACAACTAATGAATTTCATGACAAATCTTGACTACAACATATCATTAGTGGATTTAATCATCTTGTTATCACTTCTAGTGATAAATATACCATCTCTGTATAAACACAAGGGCACATATTTACTACTGATCACACATACATACATTACTTTTGAATCCACACATGATGTGATCAAAAAGTTTGATGTCATTGTTTGGGAGCTTGCCTTAAATCATATAATGACTTAATTAGCCTATGAACTTTTCTCTCTAGTATAGGAACCATGAAACCCTCAGATTGGTTCATGTATAGTTCTTTCTCTAAATCCGCGTTTAGAAATATCGTTTTCACATCCACATAAGGAACTTCTAAAATTTCTTAATGCGACAATGAAGTACCATCCTAATTGAGGTTATTCATGTAAAATGTGAATAAGTATCAAAGGAAGTTAAACCTTTTCGTTGTCTAAATTCTTTGATTACCAATCTTGCTTTGCACATGTCAATGGTGATGCCATCGAATTTCATATTCTTCCTAAAGATCCATTTATACCCTAGTGGTTTACAAACTTAAGGTAAATTCATGAGCTTGTACGTTTACTTTTATAAAATAGAATCTATTTCACTTTTAATGCATTCTTTCTATTGATTCTGTTTCAAAGAAGTTACCGCTTCTCAATAAGAAGTAGGCTCATTTTCTACCATAAAAGAAACAAAACCCGAATGCAACTAATCTCTCGGTTCATGCCATTTTGTTTCTTCTAGGTTCAGCCTCTCCTTGGGTCAATCTTGGCTCTCATCTAAGAGATCATATCCTCCCATTTTCTCTAACCTTGGACAACCTCTTCATCTATTCTAGATGATCTTCCAATTTCCTTCGTAAACAAGGAAATATATTTCCAAAGAATGAATCATTCCTTAATTTCATTAATGTGTCTATTTTTATTCATGTACAATGAAACGATAAGCAATGCTATATGAATTTCATAAGGAAATCTTAGCTAGATATCCCCCACATTTGTAAGTACTTATAAGATAGTTTTCTTGTCACCCATAGTTTGTAAGAAGTATCTTATTTTATTTACAAGGTATCTTATCTAAAAGATAAGTAGTCGATATAATCGCTTTCCCCCACATGCCATGGCTTAAACCTGGACTTAAGAACATGGCATAAACCATATTTTCTAAGGCACGATTCTTTTCTATATCAAGATCAATTAATTTGTGTCTTATTCTAATTTTAGTGATGACGTATAGTCCCCAACCGGGTCAGGAACCCGGCTCACGGGTACTACCCGTATCCGGCCCATCACAGATGGGTGGGATAATATCATTCAGGCTTATGGGCTTGGATGAACAGTGACCGCACACATGTGTGCGGCCCACGGCCGGTGCGGCCGACATAGGGTTAGACAGAATCATATTCTGTCTAGGAATAGGTTTACCCCAAAAGATGAGGATATTCACTACTATAATTAGAAGATAACAATCATTCTAATTATGATAGTTATCCTTTCCTTGGGGCCAAAGTATCAGTGGCAGCCCACTAGGGTTCCACTGCCTATAAAAGGAACCCCCAAGGGTTCCACAAAGGTATTACGCTTTATACTCTCAATTCACATAAACCCTAACCGATTACTTACTCTCACGCCGGAGTCTAATCGTGGGAAACATTCCCACGGTAAGCCTAACGCGTGCTGTTTAGTGTGCAGGATCCCAACCAAACGATTCACTTGGTGCAGGAGCCGGAGCCCAGCCAGCCCGAATTAAGCCTAATTCGGGTCTAGCAAGGATCACCCAACTTTTGCATCAACAAGTTGGCGCCATCCATGGGACCCATTACACTAAGCTAGAACAAAAACCTCATTCTGAATCTTTCAATGACGAAGGGGCACCAGCAAGGCAATCCCAGGAATACGAATCCTGGAAATCGGAAGTCCCAAGGGGAAGGGATACTCATCCCCAATCAATCACCCAGTCGCCTTGCGGGCGGACCTGGTAACCGGGGCGGCTTTCAGCCCCTGGGGGTAACGAGCACGATCTCCATGACACCCCCACCTACTTCAACCCTGGACAACCCTGACCCAGGGAGTGCGCCCAACCCTCCTAACAAGGAGCCGCGCAGACCATCGGCGGAGGAAGAAGTAGAGGTCCTACCACTCAGCGAGGAGGATCTTACTCGAGTTCTCACGCAGAACTTCGATAGGATCGTCCCGGGGATCACGTCAAGGTTGAATCTGGGGAGGGACCTCCAATCCAGACTCAACTTTGGTGACACCGGACCAATCACCTCTTCCCAAAATCAGAGGAAAAGGAGAGCTCGGCCTCAGGAGCAGAGCATCTTTGAGGAAACCCCTCAACCCAGGAATGTGTTTGAGCGCATAGGAGATCGCCTCATACAGGAATTAATGCAGTCTCGAGAAGGAGGAGATAAGTCTGATGGTTCACCCGAGCGGCCAGATCGAGAGTTGGCCAGAACCGCTCGTCGCACGAGTGTGTGGGACAGGATGAACACTGGGAAGAAGGCTTCCGGTTCATCCCAAAAAAGTGGCCCCTACCCAAAGGATGGGGCACCACCACCGTCTCCAGACCCGTCAGGAGAAGACTCAGATGACCATCCGCCTAAACGTCACCGACCTAGGCGCACCCCTCCACCACCACCAAACAATGATGGGTATTACGGTGGCCCTTATTATCGTGATGCAGACGCGGAGGATCTTTCGCGTCCATGGTGTGAACCATGGGATGACCCTAGGCTCACCCGGCCATGGGCGGATCCCAGGGAAGACCCGTTCACCCTCCGCATACGGAACTATTCTGAGGACACCAAACGTCGCATGCCGGCGTGTGTCAAGACCTATGATGGGACTGGTGATCCGGTTGATCACCTTAAAATATTCGATACGCAGGCTAAAATTGAGCGATGGCCCATGCCTATATGGTGCCAAATGTTCAATTCAACTTTGATCGGAAATGCCCGTGACATATTCAACTCCAATGACTTCGACTCACATTGTTATCGATAATAAGTTGGTTCTCAACTTACTTATATAGATCATCTTGTCTATATTCTTACTCTCAAGTAAGTGTAAATAGCAATATTTTGTACCACATTCAGCCAATATGATAAAGTACCCGATATTCGCTACCTTAGTAGGTATCCATTCTAAATAACATAAAACCATGTGAATCATATCAAGGTTTTCGGTTATTTCTGTTCAACCAAGAGAAAAGACTTGTCAATTTGGCTTTAACGCAATTTTTAATTTTGTAGTCCGTGTCTATATAAAAATGGGTATCCAATTTGGTTTAATTAGACAACATGTTGAGTAAAATTTAAAACATGTCAAAGTAAGTCATACCATACTTTTAAAAAAACAAACAAATAAGCCGAATTTACCCTCATTTTCCTAAAATGACCATTTGAAAACATAATCAACTTAACCATTTTAAAAGCGTAACCGGTATGCACTTAATTTATGTTATTCGTTAACTTGAATTTTATTTGATATAAACACAAATGAAAGCCAAATTTCATTAAGCAACCATCCGGACATAAGATTCATATGAATCTCCAACACACACAATGTTGGTTAACTTAGTGTCTTTTCCAGATGTGAATCACATCTTCTTTTTCCGATATTCGCAGTTGGAGAGTTGCTCAAACTCGTTTTCTCCATTCTCAACTGCATTATAAGAGTTAATCAAACTCTTATCACCATATACATGACATGATACTAAAGTGCTAATGCACCATTATATATGGTTTGATTCACTCATGGCCTCGGTTTTCATGTCATTCTAGCCATTTAACACATAGTTACTGCACAAAAGGTTTCTGAATGCTTTAAAGCATCTATCGTACACATAATTTGAGTATCGGTCTCTCTTTTTACAAGTAAGGGAGCAAATCTATTAGATGTCACTCGTGACATTCCAAATAATTTTTTAAATCGATGTCTCATAATTAGTTTGAAACTAAATTTTGTTACTATTAACAACGTTCTAAATCACATAGTGTTTCTTATCCAAAACGAATTAAATCGAATTTTGTTTCAAACAACTAATGTTTTGTAAGATCCGTTACATAGAACCACTTTAAAGAAAGTCTTTCGACTAAACAGTTAAAGAATGTCTCTTATAACATAATATTTCTAACAAAACCATATATGTTGTCAATCTTCATCACGAAGATCTTAATAGATCAATTTCATATTATCAATTTCTACAATGAAACTGATCAAGGTTTAAGTAGATCCATTCTTTTAAAGAAACTCAACAAGGTTTCTATAGATATATCTATAAACTCAACAAGGTTTCAAGAATATATATGGTTTATAATTAAACTCGGCCCAATTTAAAATAAATTACACAAGTCAAACAAACACTTCCACTTATTTAGTAAAATAGTGTATGTAATCTGATATTTAATGATAACTCGTACCATTGTCAATATCTTGTTTAAAATAAATCCTTCTTGATTTCATTGAATACGTTCCAATAATCTAATTAATTAACAACTTGCATTTTATGAGATCAATGAATACATTCTAATAATCTCATAAAATAGCAACTTATATTTTACAAGATTTTTGTCAAAGAAACTCCACTTGGTTTCAATGAATCTAAATTCATCATGATTTCAATCATTTTGTAATTGGCGCATCAATTACATTTACAAGATACACTAAGGTTACAATTGTGTTACCACAAGTCAACAATTATTAAAACAATTTGGTATCTAATAAACTCAGCATGGTTTATCTAAAGTTGTACCAAATCTGATTCAAAGAAACTCAATCGTGGCTTCAGAAAATCTAGGTTAAAACTATAACATATGTAATAAACAAACTTAAAAGCCGGTTTTAAAAATAGTTTATAGATCTGTAACACCAAATCTGTTAATTAAAATTATGTTTACTTAAAAACTGATTTTCTAAAGAAACACAATCTTGGTTTTAAGAGAATACAGTTTATATAAAAATCTTTTAATTAAATTAATATGAACTATGAAACCCTCACGTTGGTTCACAGAATCTGTTTTAAGACTATAGAGAAACTATAACACTTCTACTTATAAATAAAACTAATCAAATCAATTAAATTAACATAAAACAAATAACAAAATATAAATAACAGAAAAACAAATACAGACATAATTATAAACGATAATTATATGAAACAATAAATTAATAAAAAGACTTACTAAATCACCAGCAAGTCAAGGCACGCGTAAGACACACTTAGAACTAAAGAGCCGATACACGTGTTTGATACGCTTCCCTTAAAGCATATTCGTCGTCTGTTTCCCAGGGTACAACAGCCGAAACAGTAAGTTATACTGTCGGACTTAACAAAACTGTCTGGAATTTCACCTTTTCAGATGCGTACTCCATATGATGGAAATCAATAATAATACTTATTGATTTGATGTGTGAAAAAACTATGGAATTAGGCCTCTATTTATACACAATAGACTCCCTTTCAGTTTACTCATCCCACTTATGTGGGATAAAAAATAAACTATTTTTTCTCTTTAAGCATAGTACCAAATGTCTAAATTTGAGACACGATATCTCATTCACGTCAGCTTCATTTTGAACACATAAAGGCTCATTGCGAAGCTCTCTTCAAGGAGAACGCGAACCTATAAAGTATCACTAGTATATATGATACATACATATACATAATTGTGTCCAAAATTGATCAAAAGTCATTTTGTCAACAATATTTTTCAACAGAAACACCTCTTTTCAGCACTGAATCTTCAAGTTTAAACCTTGTCCCATAATGAAAAAGAATATATAGTACTCCTAAAGGTAAGAAGTGGGTATAGAAACAAGGTAACAAACTTCACGTACCAAAGGGTTGATATACACTAAGCTTACTAAAGTTTCTCCAAATAGTCGATTATGTTACTAAAGTTTTAAACTGGGCCCACTAATTGCCAACGTAGCATGTGAACCGGGTAATTAACAGGTAACCCTCCAAAGAGTAATGGGGGGAAAGGTTTATGAACGTTTAGTAACAAATAAACCAAACCGTAACTTATCTGTTAGTTTTTAAACTTTAGTAATTTAATCGACACTTTATGAAAACTTTAGTAATCGGAGTGAGAGAAAAGATATAGTTCGAGATAATTACAAGCAAATAATAGAATCATAACTTATTGAAGCCATAACTAAAAGTGAAAAAGGGAAAAATGAAAAGCTGCTAGTTGATGGTAACATGGTGGGGTTCACAATACATAATTGTGAGATTGTTTTTTCTTTTGTCTTATGACTCGTGTGGTTATCAAGTGTTTAAATATGTGAAATAAAAAACAAGTACTTGATGATCGGAACTGGAATCAAGCAACTGGTATTTTATGATGTTTAAAAAAAATTAATTCACTTTATAATTCCACTTGATGGAACACAATTAAGGAATCACGAATTTATTGTCAAAATCTCTTCAAATACTATAGAAACGGTTTCAGTGATAAAAGAAATAAAACAAGCATTGGTAAAACTTAGAACAAGTCGGTTTGATACATATTAAGGTTCTAGTCTATTTGGAGTTTCCGCCACAAAGTCCTTTTGTCCGGATCTTCCTACGAAGACGTTGCTTTTTGATGATATAGTGGCTCATTCTTTTTATTGATGTCGATATAGATGCGAGGCTTCTTTTATATTGATTGAACGGCTTAATAACCAATTAACCATTATCTTGTAATCTTGTTTTTTAGCTTCTTGTTAAATTTTTTAATAATATCAATCATTCAAAAAAAGTATAGTGCCTGATAAGTTTAGGGGTTGATTTATTATTTTACAATTTAAGTGCTAAAATATTGAGCTAAAAAGAGGATACTAATGACGGTAAGTGTTTAGCTTTTAAGACGAAAGTGATTAGAGCATAAGGAGTCATGGCTTCAAGTGATACGTTTTTTGGGGGTCACGTCATCAAAACTCACTCACTCACTCACAAGAAAAAATATGCGGAGTCATGGCGCTTGGAGTGATGGGTGAATGTGAGTCCCACAATACCCCTTTCTTCTTCCCCAATACACAAAAAAAAATAATAAATAAAAAAAATAAGCAGTTAAGTGGGTTTATCCACGTAGGGTTCCCACGCCGTGGGTTTCTTTGCTCGTCAGAATCATCACATCAACCACGCCGTGGGTTTGGCACCCCACGCCGTGGTGACTCTCTGCCCTCTTAGAGGTCTTGAGTTTGAATTTTAGAAAAAAAATAATATCTTATTTGCCACGGAGGTTTGGCCAATGTTTTAAAACCCGGGTTTTGAATCGACCCGGTCGAACCACCGGGTCACCGGTTCAACCGGTTGGACCGCCGGGTCGACCCGGTTTTCAATTAAAAAAAATTATTTATATATTTCCTATTTTACTATATATATATAAATATAAATCATGAATATTTCATATATTTGGCCAAAAAAACCATTTACTAACAAATATAACACGTAAAAACAAAGTTACGTTATAAATACGTATAATTATATCGCGAAAAAACGAAAAAAAAAACAAAAAAATCAAAAAAAATCAAAACCCGGCCGGGTCGCACGAACCGGGTCAACCCGGGTCGCTTCAAACCCGGCGGGTCACACCGGGTTTCCAAAATATAAGACCCGGGTCAATTTGACCCGTTTTTTCGGCCGGAACCGGTCCAACCGGTTGAACCGGCCGGGTCGACCCGGGTTTCAAAACATTGGGTTTGGCTATGTAAAAAGATATGTGATGACTTTAAGCTATTCAAAATTATAGTCACTCTATAATTAGTCGGTTTTGAACATCTATAACTATAAGCTTCGATTCCCGGAATTTTATCAAACGTATCTGAAACTAAAAAGCTCAAACTGCATCTCCGTCCGTTTGTCATAAACTCACAGCTACTTTCCCTAAACATTATGTACTCTACAAATCCCACAGATACACATACTGACTAAGGAATGGTAACAACACCTCCATATTACAAAATGAATTTGAAGTTTCTATATCAGAGGTGAATGTACAAGAAAAAGATCTCAAACAGAGGCTATGCATAAATAAAATCTAAATACATTAAAACAAAACAAAGTCGTTAAAAAAATGATTATATATCCAGGTTTCAGATACATCTTTTCATATCTTAGTTTCATACATTATTCTCAGCAGACATCACTCTTTAGTATCATGTGTAACAGGATATCCAATCCCATGTCTTCTAGTCGGAAAAACAACAAACAACGCACTCGAAAGAAGACCAACACCAATAGGAACAATATCCAAAACTTCTTGTGCTTCATGCCCCGGGCTCGGGTAAAAACAATTCACCACATTCCTGTCCCTCAATGCCACTGCACCAAAAACCAAAACCGAAAGCAAAGCATGAACCCAATCAATAAACCTCAACCGATACTTCCTCAAATCAGGCACATTTTTAAGCTCATAGTAATCAAATAGCCACATCCCTTGAAAAGTTGCAAACCCGTAGTAAAGCTGGCCATCTTCTGACTTAAAACTATCCGTAAAGCAGGCAAGAAAGCATGAAACACCCAATATGACTAACAGTATAGCAGTTAACGGACGTGTAGCTGTGTCGCACGAGCCATTATTTGTGAAAATTGGTGTAAGAAGTTGGAAGGCTAAAAGAGTTCCTGTTGGGAGGAGTTTAGCTAGGTTTGCAGTACTTGTTAGCGTCTGGGAGAGTGCTGATGGGGTTTGTGGGCGAGGCGTTGGTGGCTCTAACGTGGTGCTGTCATCGGACGTTGGGCTAACGGGTTGTCTAGCTCGTAAAGACATGTCGTGCGTAGCTAAAAGATAATGATCATATAGTTTATGATGCTTTGTGTAAAGCAACAAATTTATAGAATTTGAAGATGGTTTGCTAAAGGGGTTATATATGGCGTGTGGGACTTGTATTTACCTAACTAAGAATTAAGTACATATAATGTCTGGATTGTAACTTTAAAATGCATTATACGTTTACATTTCAGGCATAAATGATGTATTAAAGGCTGACTTTGTTTTTCTTTTTGTGAAAGATGATGTTAAATGCTAGCCACGTTTTCTTGGGTAGGTTTCAACTTAACTTTTAAGACAATGAAACGTGTACATTGCTAATAAAGATTTCTTGTATCGTTTAAAGTGCTAATGATGTATTGCCGATTAACTTCCGTCCAGTGAACCACCAAAAATAATTTTGGGAAGGTATTTTTGGAGAAGTCTCGGGTTCAAGTCTCTCACTAAGGACTTTCAGGAGCACGAATTAAAAATAAAACAGGAGTGAGGTTTATCCTCTAAGGAGAAGGTTCGGGGCTTGTATACTGCCTAATTAGATGTCACTGTAAGCTCGAACCACTAACCACTAACTCGCAGGCATTAGTTAGCAAAACCCAATTTGTAACATTCTTCATGACATATATAAAAGTTTAACGCAAACAAATCACACCAGCTCAATATACAGGTTGCTTCTTCTATTACGAAACCTGAAGTAAATGGATAAAATGGGTATTTGTGATATGATCTCTATGTCGTATGTTTCGCTTCATGCCTTTAAAAGCTTAAACGCGGCAAGATCATAACTAAACATGAGATTATGAGTAGAAAAAACATGTATGACTCACGTGCCGAAAATTATATTACTTAAGCATATAACTAGACCTATAATTATGAACGCCGATTCCTCTGAGAGAAGACTTGAGATCATCAGACACACAAGAATGATTTCGATCTTGAACCAAATTATTTGTTTGGAAAGAAAACATGATATTGTAACTAACTCATTTCATAACCGTAGAAAAACCCATGAAGGCTTAATCATATTTCTATGACTAGATACTCGCAACATGCCCAGGTAAAACATAAGTTGCCTGCCTGTCTGTTACAAACCTTGAAGCAAATAAATGTCTATAAAATGTTACAAACATATTACCAGTACATAAGTTTTGTGTTTTCCAGATTCGGAACTCTCGTCTCAAACATGAAAGCTCCAGAAAATATTAAAAACTTGTAATTTTAGAACAATGTCTATACTGTGCTCTTTGTAATACCATGAACCTACAGTTAGATGCTGGCGGCTTCAAGAAAGACTTACCGATGGTAAGAAACTTAATTTTGACTATTTGACTTCCTGAGATCTCACCCAAACTGGTCTAATACTTCATGAATGTTGCAATAGCAGCACCAATGGAGCTACTCCGTGAAGAACCACGACGGCTAACCAATGACTGAGATTTGCTCCATAAGGATTTAGAATTATCAGGAAACAAAGATGCACATAATTCCAAAACCATTGGATTATTATAACGCTGGCGGAGAGTTTCATACACTTTGGCCTTCTCAGCCGCGTCCATCACCACCTGTATACATAATTACAATCACTTAGACTACCTGTCTGTAATGCCTAAGCTAATATAAAAAATGAACCAGTTTATCAAGAAAAAGAAACTTTAGACAAAATACCTTAGGTTTCGGATGTTCAGCTGCCGCAGTTTCATCCTCGTACTGCATCATTTTTTCTTCATTATTAGCATCATCATTGGTAGCATCCCCTGCTTCTGCCATCTGTATGTCCCCATTTTTCTCTGTCCCTGATCTACTACCATCTAGCTGAGACTGTTCATCTATGGCATTCTCTTTGTGGGTCACAATTGGTGTCTGTTTCACCTTTTCATATTGTTGCTTACTCTGTAGCGTGTTTTGTAGCTCCTTTTCGAACTTCACTTCTCCTCTATCTTCCATTTCAGTATCTGCATCTTGGTTTTGTGAATTTTCTGAGCTAGATGATGTATCATCACCATTAGGACTACCCGCAGTTGAATTTCCCTAACACATATTTACAAAATTCAAAGTAAGAACAGTATACCATAGTTACATGTACTTACACCAAAACTCAAAGCCAACAATTCTTGTCCAAATGAATGTTTAACTATGATTATAGATAGATTCAAAATTATGACACCATTGGTATAGGGAGTAGATGGTCTACGAGGTTGTAAGCATTAGAAATTAACTTTGAACGACCGTCAGCCCGTTTGACCCGATCCTGCTAAAAAATAGCTTTGTCCAAAACAGGCCATTCATAAAAAGAGCTAGTCGAAATTGCCACCTATACTTTAAACATATAATATAGCTTACAACACGAAGTTTTCAATGTAGACTCGTTCGACTCTAGAAATATTGAGTCAATGTGCAAGCATTTTGCATATATGGAAGTGTTGGCGCACGTCACGTTTCATCATGCCCTATATATGCATTAAATAGAAATGAGATGAATTCACTAACCACAGTCCTGACGTCATGGAGCGGACCATCACTTGTTCTGATCTGATCATCAGAAGACTGCATAGTCTGCTCACGCTCCTGCCTGCGCCGCACCATGATACATATCGCACATAGACAATCCTCCTTATGGCGTTTAAATCTGCTGGTAAAGGGGAAACAAGATAGAATTATAATTCTTCTCCAAAGACGCTTCATACATAAAAGAATAAACAAAGTTTTGCTAGTTCCAAAAGCACACTAATTCACTGAAACTAGACGTGCATCACCCATTTCTCAAAAAACATCACAAAATTGAAGTTATTTCCACAAAGAAGAAGAATACCCTTGACGCTTTTTTGACTTATGTTTTGAATGTCCACCCTTGCTCGATGACTTCCCATGACTGGATCCATCTTCACCTGCAACAAAGATGATATGATTATATGATCGCACAATGCCACATGTCTTAGATATTACGATGAAACTCCAAATGGTTCAAAGGAAGTACATCAGATATATACACTTTAACAATATCTAACACTACTACCTTGGTCACCATACAGCCCTGCAGCATACCAGCACTTTGAAAAATTCTTCTTCACACGTTTCATGAGCTCCAGGATGTAATCACCTTTACTATTGTACTTGTAGCAATTCCCCCATATAAACTCGACATCCTTGTACACATCCTCCGAATTCTTATACTTTAGACCACTTTCAAGGTTGTTACATATGGTACCGAAATCCATAGGTGTTTTGATGACATCAAAATAGTCCTGTGCCATGAAAAAGAGGAGAATACAGATTTTACAAAATGGACAGTCAAAAAGAAGCTTCAAAAGCGTGGCTTTCATGTTTACAAATTTAAAACCAAAAACCTCCTAGATCTAACAAAATCTGCAAGAAAGGCAACATATTTATAGCTTATCTGCAATGGAAGTATCAACTCTTCAGAAGTTTTAGATAGCATGCAAATTACATGTACTCATACAAGAGTTAAATATGTGACGCGTGCAATATACATAAATATCTAGAATAAAATATATTTAAGAAGTCAAACTTACAGGTATTCCAAGAGCAACAGGGTTCACTGGAACATTAAAAGGCTCAGCTGCATCCATTTTCATGATTTTCTTAATCACCTAAAAAACCGAATAAGACAGATTAAAAGCTTGCGGTTATCAATGGTATTAGGCAGAGGACAAGTATATGACACGTCCAATGAACTATCTTCTAGCATTTGCAAATTATGAAAAAGGAAGTAAATATTTTTATATATACCTCAAGGGAAGCATTCAGCTCTTTCTTGTTGTAGACAGATTCTCTAGATACCGACTCAGGTTCTTTCTGATGTGTTTGCTCTAACTTCTTGTAGAGAGAATCTCGGAAAACAGACTCGGGTTCTTTCTGGTGTGTTTGCTCTTGCATGTTATAGACAGGATTTTGAGAAACTGAATTTGGTTCTTTCTGATGTGTTGGCTCTTGCTTGCTGTAGACATGATCTCTAGAAACTAAATCAGTTTCTTTCAAATATGTTTGCTCTTGCTTGTTGTCAACCAAATCACATGAAACTAACTCAGGTTCTTTCTGATATGTTCGCTCTTGATTGTTGTGAAGCGAATCTCGAGAAACTGTCGCGGGTTCTTTCTGATGTGTTCCCTCTTGATTGGTATGAAGCAAATCTCGAGAAACTGTCTCAGGTTCTTTCTGATATGTTCGCTCTTGATTATTGTGAAGTGAATCTCGGGAAACTGTCTCGGGTTCTTTCTGATGTGTTCGCTCTTGGTTATTGTGAAGCGAATCTTGAGAAACCGTCTCGGGTTCTTTCTGATGTGTACGCTCTGTCTGAGAAACTCCAGAACTGTTACAAGGACTTAAACTTGAGCTAAAACTCTTTGATGCTTTTATTTTGATGGTCCCGGTCCTTTTTGGTTGAGTAGTTGAGGCGACTACATTGCTTTCAGGAGGTACTGAGTTGGCACTGTCTTCTACTTTCTGACTAACTACTTGCTTATCAGAACCTATATGTTGACTACTCTTATCAGTATCACTCTGTGTATGTGCATCTGAAGAAGTTATCTGCGGTTCTAATAGTTTAGGTTTTTTAATTTTAACTTTGACTCGATTATAAACCAATCTTCCTACTGGCTTATCAATTACTGGAGTTGGAATGACAACTGGAGGTTTTTCAGGTTGATCAGTTCCGGCTGATGGAGTTCCAATATCTGTTCTTGAGTTTGATGTTTCATCTTTTTCAATATCTTCTGATGGACCAGAAGTATCTTCACTACTTATATTAGTAACCATTGGATCGGCCTCTGTTGTTCCCACTTCAGGGGCCTCTTTGGATTTTCCCTTATGTCCACGCTTCCGCTTCATGTTTATGCAGGTTATAAACAGAGAAGAACTCAATGTGTGCACAACTGTCATAAGACCACCAGCACAAGTGTTTTGATGATTACCAGAGTTAAAGCAATTAGCGAGCAAACCTTAACAACACATTTAAAGACGTATAAAACAAATGGAAGCATTTGCGCATATGAAATGTAACTATGTTATTAGTGCGCTATCGAGTCAAAAGGGGTAACTTTTTATCTGTTTTTCTCAAGTACTATGCTAGCCTTATTAATGAGCAGATATAAGTTGGTAACTAACTTAATCGAGTGATCTGGAAAGCCTTTATGAAAAATATACTTTGTACGACTTCCAACCTGTGCCCTTCTTGCTTAAATCCTTCATCTAAACCCATTTGACCTAGTATGTGGATATTGACACCTTAATAACAAGCAATCGAATATAATGGCCACATACAGCAACCGGCACGCCAAGATGCCAAAGTTCACAATCATAAAGAAGTCATTATTAAGAAAAATGAGTGCTCATGTTCCCAAGTCTCTATTTTGTATTGCTATGTACTCCGGATTAGGCAAAGTAAAGGGTATTAATCTTTATTAATTTTAGGTGACCATAAATCTTAGCTAAGCTACGTAAGTTTGTTCGAATTTACCATTTCTCACTGACTTTTAGCGTGGTATACTTTCATTGCTAATAAATATCATATATTTGATACTCTGTGAAGCACGTAACCTTACTACATGAATAACTAAATAAAGAAATCAAATTCATTAAAGGAAAACGATTTACTCATATACTGGGCTAGTCAGGAACTAGACGGATTGGAATCTTTTATACATAATCTTCATATGTATGATTCATCAGGATGTGTCTGACTACCGCCTAGGCGCCTATCAATCAGACACCTAATATTGTAGTAGCTTTTTTCGAACTTATCAAAAAAAGACAAAGAAACTGAATCTACCCAAACCATATCAAGTTTCACCTGCCTATATATAAAGAACAACAGTGTCCAAGTGTACATCGTACATCCTAGATGAGTTTTTTTAAGGTTTCCATCCATCATCCACACACAGAATGCGTGTTTCGAGGCGCGTAAAAAGAACAATAACCCAAATTAAAAAGTTCCATGAATCAAAAAGATGGAAAATTTAAACAGATAAGAGAATCAAGAAAAGAATAGAAAAAAAAGAAACCCTAGAGTAACAATAATTGGGTTTAAAAAGATGATTAAATTTGAAAGAAAAGAGTGTTATACCTGACTGAAATTGATACGTTTGATTTAAATTTCACAAAACCAGGGGGGATTCAATTTCACCCCTTTCTTTTTTTCAAAACACGGATTTTCAAGAATTGAAAAACAAAGGGAACGGATGGGGAAAAGTGGTAGGTGTTGTGTTTTGGATGGGAGGACTGACTTACTTATTAACAAAACGGGTTGGGCTCAATTTATTATATAGCCCACTTTCATCTAATCGGTTTGTTTCTTTTTTTTTTTTAACATTGGTTTGTTTATTCGGTTCAGTCAATTTACTTAAAAGTTTAGTATTTTAGTGAGTGAAATTGTTTTGAGTCTTGAAAATACGTGAATAAGAAGGTTAGTATTTTAGTCTTTAAAATACAACTGTGAAAGTTTTGGTTCTATGTTGAGCAAAACTCGACATTAAGCTTAGTGTCGCAAGATATTGTAAGTGATATTGTATCGGTTTTTTTCGTCTAATGTGAGCTTGTTGACATAGCAAAGTTAAATTTTGAGTTGCGTACTCAAGGTGGAGTAAGGCGAATAGGAGCTTGATAGCCAAAACAATCTAAATCTATGTGTCATATAATTTAATAGTTCCATCTCTAACTTACTTATTCTTCGTCATATGTCAAATTTATTATCTTTCATTCATATACACATATTATGATTGATTAATATTATATAGACTCGAATCTAGATTTTATAAAGTATTAATTTAAACTGGTAAACTATTCAATCCCCCCCCCCCCCCCCCCCCCCCCCCCCGGCGTCTAGCTTCCATGGGTATAACTCCTCAAGCGAAAGCAAGACAACATCTTAGACATCACAAAATAACATCGAATCAAAAAAATTTCATGCATAACTTTTTTCCCCTTTTTCTTTAAACAAAATAACGATTGTACGTACATATGTAAACACACGACTAAAGATATAAAGTTGATAACTTGAGTGCTTAATAATAGGTTATGATTTAATTTTTAGGAGGATTTGTGAAATAATTATGGTAGCTATAATAATTTCGAACTACTTTTTTGTTTCAAGACAAAAAATAGACGTTTGGTATTCTTTCTAGTAAAAAACATGACTTTCGTTTTGAATGAGAGCCAATGTGTTTGGATAAGTAATATAATTTAAAAACACGACTATCAAATTTCTAGTACTTTTCGGTACTATCTCGTTTTGGTTCAGGTCCGTTTTAGTGGTCCCATTTTTTTCTCGAATCATGATATCTGTCTCGTACCATGTATCAAGTTTCGTACCATGTATCAAGTTTCGATATGGTTCCAGGTGATACCAGGATTCGAGTCAAAATGCTTATCCCAATGTTCGAGTGACTTTTAGCGATAAATTTAAATTGAACTAATGACCTAGCTTCTAAAATCGTCATCGATTTGGTCCCACGATGGAGAATGATAGCTATCAATAGCAAAATACAAGGACTTTGTTTTTACATTTCCTTAAATTAATGAAGTTTCCCAATACTCCCTCGCATCATGAGAACACTTTGTTGGGGATCAGAATTCTAATGGTCATAAAAATATCTCATTAAGTACATGGGTATTTAATTCTTTCCAAACATTAATGTACAAACACACATATATTGTCTTTTTTAGCATCCCACACACCACATCCATAAATTAAGGGAGTGTTTGGATTTGCGTTTTGATGTAGATTATCTACTATCACGTTTACAAAAGTGAATAACTAGTTATTAGTTTTGAGAACTTTTTTCAAACAAGTGATTTGTTAATGCAACCAATGTCTAAAAACATTATTTGTAATAACTAATATTTCTTAGTTTTGATCACGACAAAGTGTAAAAATATGTATCGTCAAAAATAACCGAAAGACGAATTATTTAACTAACACTATCATCAAGGTAATAATCATTTAAGTCTTACACAAACATATCTTATACATGTTTAGTGATCATAGAAAGTGATTAACCCCGAAAACTCACATTTATACAAATGTGACAAAATATTTTAATAAAATTTATTTTTAAGAAAATGTTTTATTAAAATAGAAAATGAAATTTGAATATGGCATAATCCAAATGGCCTAAAAATATACCCTTGAGGTATAAACTTCACCAGATGAGATTTCCCCAATAAAAGAAAAAAAAGAGCAGACTTTATACCCGTGACTCAGCATAGGTGCATGCGGCTCAATATCGATATTGAGTCGCGACCCCATTTAATGAGCCACGCCCAGAGAGCCGTTGCTCCTTGTGCCCTATAAATAGTGGATCATATTTTCATTTCAAGAGAACATTTTTGGACAGTTTTATACTTCTTATCTCCTTTCTATTTCGCAAATCATTAGTAAATGATTACTTAATTTGTTAAGTATGTTTACTTATGATTATCCTCTACATCTTCTTTAGTTATCCAAATAGAAGATCACTCACACATTTGTGATGCGATAAAAAATGAAGCCTTGATGAAGATCATCCTTTCTTAGATCTAGTCATGTTAATCACTTTGTTTATTTGAGTCTTGTGTAAATCTAATGTATATGTGTATACATGGATTAGTCTTGTGTAGATCTAAGTTATATGTGTATACTTTGATGTGTTTTGTGTTGTAATGTATCTTGTGTGTTAGTTCTCACTAAACTACAAAGTGATGTGTGTATGTGTCTTGTGAGTTCTCACTCAACTTGAAAGTGAAGACTTGTGAAGATTGGTTCTAGCTTTGGATTAGGACTCGATATCTAGCATTGTGTCGGAAAGAAGATGGGCGACGAAAATTGGTTCTAGCTTTGGATTAAAATTCGACATCTAGCCTTTTGTTTGAAAATGTGAAGTAAGGGACGTGTGCAGATTGGTCCTAGCTAAAATTAGGTCTCAAAATTTAGCTTAGTGTCGGAAAACAATGTAAGCGACGTTGTAAGATTTTCTCCGCCAGGAAGGGAGCTTGTGGATATAGTTGAAATCTCGAGTAAGGTGTACTTGAGTAGTGGAGTAGGAACGAAGAGAGAGCTTCGTTGCCGAACCACTATAAATCTTGGTGTCTTGCCTTAGGTTGCTTCTTTCCTTACTTTTTACTTACTTATATTTTCTTTTATGCATTGCACTTTCATAATCACTAGATATAGAAAATGGTTTGAAATTTGACTTAACATCTATGAAACTAGTTTTCATGTAAGGCAATTTTAGGACAAGCATAATTTTTAATTAGGACGTTAATCATAGAAACTACTCAACCCCCTTCTAGTTTCTACATGATTGATTATTTTTGTTTTGATTGAGACAAACCCATGTTTTAAATAATATGGGATCGCAATGCTTTTGCATAACTTTTAGATACATGTTATTATGCTAATTTCTTGAAAATTCATTCTTATAACGCATACAATACTTGTATACAAACGCTTTAGCGTAACATTTGAGTGAAAATATTCGTTAGTATATGAATGTGATATTTCATTTGGAATCTTAATAAGGTTGTTTTCATTATTTGTCAATACTAAAGCTCTGTTGTTAATGACAAGTACATTCTCCATCTATACATTTTGGGTTTTGCCAAAACCAAAAGCAACGACATTCGCCATCAGAGTCACAATGTTTTAAGATCCGATCATTAGGGTCGTTCGCAGATAGCTCTTCTCCTTTCGTAACCAGCGCTTCTCCTTTGACAACACGTAATTCTGATTCTATGAGAGAACAAAAACAAAGCCATGTTAAAAACAACAAAAATCACAGGTTTTTCTACATTTGAAATATAGTACATTAGTTATCATTCCAAAACATTAATTCATTTCTAAAATGAATTATGTAACATGATGATCTCACATTTGAGTGATAACCTATGTTATTCAGATTTGTCATAAACGTGATATGAGAAATATATCAAAAATCATCAAGTATCACATACATCACATGAAGAAATAAATCCTTAGTCGTAAAAACACCTAAAATCTATGTCTCCTAAAATGGAGAAAGACTTTATCATACTTAACTTGTGTACACCATTAAAAAGTCTAATAGATATTGTTTTCGTTTAGAAACTCACAATTCTCGAAGAAATAAGAAAATAATAAGCATACTACTTATTTCTTCATCGTTTAGTTGAATCATAGGCATATGAAGTATAAACGACTACCGAGTTAGTATTAAAATTATCTCCGATTGCTACATATTTGCTCAGTAGAAATTCAAAATACATATAAACTTGAAAATACGATTGGTAAACAATGAGATAACTAACCAAACACAACCACCAAAAGTGTAGCTAAGATAAGAATTTTGAGTGTAATCTTATCCATGTTATTATGCAAAACTGTATTTTTTTATGTGTTGAATACCATTATGTGTGTATGTATTTATACCAATAAAGTTCAATGTATTAGAAGCAACATCATTAAATATAATTAAATGTTATTAACATGAAACGTATGTTGCAACATTATTTAATAAAATTGAATCCGATAAATAAATATAATGATTTTATATTTAACAAAGCATAACAGTATAATTAATTAACTTTCAAGTAACCATTATAGAGAAAGAAGTAAATAGCAATAAAGAAACATATATTTGGTGTATTCAATTATGTTATTTTCCGTTGCACTTATAGCATAACTATTTACTATTTCTTTCATATATACATTTAATATAAGGGAGTGTACTAAGGGGTTGTTTGTTTTAGCTTATATAAAGTAAGCCTATTTCGGCTTATATAACATAAGCCTCAATTGTGTGGCTTATTTGAAGACTTATGAGCTTATCTAAGTTTGTTATGATATGATAAACTTATATAATCCCATAAGTCACCAATAAGCTTCAAAAATTAGGGTTTATGAAATATAAGCCAAAATATGGCTTATTCTCGGCTTATATAACGTAAGCCCCAATTTTGTGGTTTATTTTGAGACTTGGGGGCTTATATAAGTTTATCATGATATAATAAACTTATATAAGCTCATAAACCTCCAAATAAGCCACAAAATTGAGACTTATGTTATATAAGCCAAAATAAGCTTACATTATATAAGCCAAACCAAACACCCTTTAAACGTTGAGAATGATATGTTAGTTGACAAATGTGAAAATCGTATAATAACCAATAATAAATTACATATTAGCTAATAATTCATACACATAACAACCGATTATTTATAACACTCCCCCTTGAATGACGTTTTATCAACATAGAGTTCAACCATGAATACTGGATTATTAATAACATTAGTGAAGAAAATCTAGTGGGAAAAACTTTAGCTAAAGAAAAAAGAGCTCATCGTATAGTTGACCCCCGTCATGTTGATATCCATACATTGTTAAATTATTCGCACATGTCACATTCCTATATCATGAACGTGTTTCATGAATACCATTGAGAATACCTTTCTTTATAGATAAGATGAATTGTTGCACGATTAAACTTGTCTCATTTAATATGTATTTCCTCTATAAGATCTTTAGGCACCGTTTGGTTCGTTGTAATTCGACGTAATTGTAATTCAAATTAGATTACATAGGATGTCTGGTTCGCATAATGGAGTGAATTGTAATTCACTTTACATTACGTAGGGTATTTGGTTTGCGTTGTAATTGTAATTGAGTCATTAAAATTACATAAAAGAGGGAATTCATATTACATAGGAAGTTTGATAGAATGTTTTGAATTACGTTGTAACTCATATTTTATACTTTAAATCATTATTATTATTATTATTATTATTATTATTTATTTACTATTATTATTTTATTTTATTTTAATAATAAACATCACTTTATTAGAAAAAAATGATTTACAAAAAGTTAGTGGGAAGCCGAGATACTAACTGGGCCCCCACTCTTTTAGCTATAGAATAACCAATCCTATTAAAGATATTGTTGGAAATTCACTTTATGTGACGACATTTAAGAATTCCCATTAGTTATCATAGTCACACACGCATAGACTAGACTAGGAAACGATGTATAGTTTAAGTGCGTTGTGTGGCTATATATACCCCTCCTAGGCTTCCAAGGAGGGGTGTTGATTGTGTTTCATTTCTTGTTTTAATACACTTTTTCTTATTTCACACACAACCTCTCTTTCTCTCAACTCATCCATGGCTTCCACCTTCCACCACCCACCTAGACCACCGGATTAGCTAAAAGCAAATCCACAATAGGCATCAGAGCCTCGATTCAATCCTTGGATCGTGTTCTTGTTTTCGATTTGGTGGTCTAAAAATTTTTTTTTGCTCTCGTTCTATCATTTTTTTTGGTCCGATTGGTTTATTTTCTTGTCATGATGGTCATCATTTTTTTGTCACAATCTGTCTAAAAAGTCTCTTTGTTTTGTCACAGTCCACCAATATCTGCTATCATATCTTGTCTGGCATAACATTTTTTCTGGTTTTGATTTTGTTATCACTGTCACAGTTTTCAAGTCAAACCTTTAAATGTGTCCTGGTCAAAAGTTGTTGTGATGGTCAGTCTTATGGCTTAATGTTTCTAATCTGTTATCAGTATCATCATTTTCGATTCATGGTTTCATTTGGTTTCATTTTTTTTAAGATGATGATAAGGTTGTACCCAGAAAAAACATGTTCCTGAATATGAGGAAAAAGTACGGATAAGATGTCAGATTCACATTCAGTTCGGAATATTGCGATCGCAAAAACCAATGGTTTCTACATTGCGATCGAATATTTCGATGGAACACATTCGATGCATTCCGACGAATGCATTCCGATAGGGTGTAGAGAAAACATTGCGATGGAAAACAGATTAAAAACATTGCGATGGGACTTATATTCACATTCCGATGGAAAAAAATTTCTCATTGCGATGAAAGACACATTTTGACATTGCGATGGCTAAAATTTTTTGAGGACTCTACCTGAATTAGTCTGACCTCAACTAAAATCGAAACCAACACAACCGATTCAACCCGGTAATTACCGAGTTGACTCAGTTAACTCACTGAGTCTAATTCAACAACCAACCTTTTATCACCTCAACATCAAATCCACAACATTTAATTAATCCCATCGTCTCCTAAACCCCCCATCAAATCTTGACTCAAACAGAAAACTCATCAAACAAAATCAAGATCTCAAATTCTTTTTCGTGTTTAAACATGCATGTTGAGATCTTTTAAGATCTAACACGAAAAGTTACATATCATCACTGATCTATATCGAAGGGATACCCATCTTTTGATATTCGAAATATAAGAAAGATTTATAACAAGCTTGTTACAATCCACTCTTTATTTCGTTTACTATAACAAAAAACCAACATGCAACCTTACCCGAGACCCTTTATAGATCTAGAAGTCGTACCCTCATGTTCTTGTATGTGTGGTATGATCCCTAAGCTGGTATGGTAAACGGTATGGTGTCGTGACTCGTGTGATTCAAATCAAATGGGATTCGATTTGTTTTTGATTCAAGATGTTAGATGTGAGATTCATATGATTAGTGGTATAGATGAATTGAAGATGGGTGATTTGCTGATCTAAAATAAACTGTAATGCAAATCAGTTGAATTTTGGTTTTGGGTTAGATGAATCTAGCGTTGTATACGAGAGAAAATAGGGGGCGGATGTTTCGAGATAAGGGTTGGGGGTAAGTGTGATTAAGTTAAATGGTGAGTTGTATTGGGTTCACTGTTTTATATCCCATATAAATGTTAACTTTCCACCTACACGTGGCCATCTAGTGAAAAGGGGGCGGATTTATCTATTTAGGTTTAACTAATGTGAGATAAATTAGGGTTTCACTAGTTTATATCTCAAGTTTGGACCGGGTACATATTTTGCAATATGGGCCGAGTGACTTTTCAAAATGGGCTGTGTATTTTCAATGGACGGGATGCGTTTTTTTTGGACTTCGGCAAATGTTTGATGGGCCATTATTTCAATATATTTGGAAATTAACTATTAAGTTAATTTTTATATTTTTTGATTAATGGTTGTGTGTTGGGTTAATGACGTGACAAAGTGATTAATTGACGAGAGACTACGTGACAAAATTATTTGACGAGACCGAAGAAAAATTTGGCGATTTTTTAGTGGCTACGGATTTGTTTGACCGGGTATTAATTATGTGAAGTTGAAGACGGATTTTTCGAAGGCGTGTATTTATTTTATCTTTGAAAGATAACTTGTTCGTGCTTAATCATAGAATGAAGACTTGTTTATCTAGTTTCCGGGTTCGGGGTGGTTGGTTGATGACTCGGATAACTATCACTTAAAGGGGTTACATTGTTGTACTCAGTGTCACGCGCTTAGTCGATGTGGATAATTTCAAGAGGTGTTGTGCTTATAGACTTCTTTAGTGATGCATTGGGTACTTGGAGATTTCTCCATCGTTCCTCATTCAACAATTGTGCAAGGTTAAGTCACAAGATCGAAGGATTCTTATTCAGTTTCACGTTTGATGTATCTGGTTCATTCTATCAGTGGTCACTCCAAATTGCCTACAAGGGGGTTGGTAAAGATGGCCATGGAGAGTTTATGAGTAGAGATTTTTGATCAGCAGCTGATTCTCACAAAATATGTAATTCATCTTATTTATTATTCTCACGAGATTTCAGGTACATGTGCGTACGATTTATTGCTGGTTCCGAATTTTGAAACCATCAAGGGTGAAGAAGAAGACACATTAAACGCACAACGAGTACACGTGATGAACTTCATACATTCTTTTTGATTTGAAGACATTCCGGGAAGACATTTGTCATAACCGTAGAGAAAATCATACGTTGAAGGAGTCGTTGTGGGTGAAATGGATCCATGAATACAAACTAAAAGGGCGTAATTTTTGGGATATCCCGATTCGGGGTAACATATCATGTGGTTAGAGGAAGATCCTTAACTTACGTCCGACTATTCGAAGGTTTATTTGGAACAAGATTGGTTCAGGTGAGCATACTTCCCTTTGGTTTGATAAGTGGAGTGACTTGGATCCTATTGCTACTCGAATTACTCCAAGGGACATTCATAGGGCTGGTCTCAACCTCCACTCGAAGGTTTCTGATGTTGTTAATCATGGTACATGGACATGGCCTCCTAATCTGCTTGTGAAGTACCCGTTTCTTGTTGATTATAATACAGTGCTTCGCGATAATACTCAAGACTGTTTAGAATGGCGCAGCCTTAATGGAGCTTGTAAGAAATTTTCTGTTTCTCAAGTATGGATGGATATGCGACATCGTGACATCAAGGTCAGTTGGTATAATATGGTATGGTTTCCGGCTTGTATTCCTCGTCATGCTTTTAACATGTGGCTAATTGTGCGTAAGCGGCTTCGAACTCAAGACCTTATTCCAGCTTGGGATAGGTCGACTTCTCTTGGGCTGGTTTGTTCGCTATGCGAGAGTGTGCCTGATTCCCATGAACATTTATTTTTTGAGTGTTCGTTTGCTCAAGGGATTTGGAACAATATTAAGGGTTTTACGTGTCTTGATGTTGCGAAGCCTAATATTTATGATATAATTCAAACGCTTCTTCCTATGGCTAAAAGACGTACGTCTAAATGTATTGTTGCTAAGCTTGTAGTTGCTGCTACCGCTTATTACGTTTGGCAAGAGCGGAATTGGAGACTCTACAAGAAAGGCAAACGTTCGAATAATCAACTTGTTGATTGCATTAAGTCGTCTGTTCGTCTCAAGTTGCTTTCATGCAAGCTAAAGAAGTCCAAGGATGGTGAGATCATTGCTCAGCTTTGGGACCTCCCTGAAGTTGTTTTTACATAGTTTCCCAATGATTAGATTTTATTGTTTATGCACCATTCGGTGGTTTTTCCCTGTTGCCGCTATTGGTTATGTAATAGTTGGGTATTGATTATATGGCATGTCATATGATCAAGTGGTTTTTCAAGCATTGTCTTGAGGTTAATGTGACACTCAGTCACATTCCATTGTACTTCAAAGCTTTTTTGGGTTATTAATATATTTTACCGAGGAATTGTCCCCTTTAACCAAAAAAAAAACCAGAGAGAAAATCAGTGTTTTAACTCGTGGCGTTATCAATCTCTAAACGGTACACTACTGATTCGATGTTTAATTGTTTTGTTGTTGCAATGATTCATACTCATTATCCTATATGGAGAGATATGCACTTCCAGGACTTAATTGACTCTGGTGCATCTCCGGAAGAAGATATGTGCATTTCTGGGACTTAATTGACTCTGGTGTTATGATGTCAACTTCATGAATGGGATAAAGTGTCTACTTCAGTATTTGAGCTTCATACTTGGGATTGGTTTATTTTCTTCAACTATGTGGGGGAAGAAATGTCTTGATTCTTTCTAGTATGCATAACTTGCACTCTCAGGGGGAAGAAAAATTCAGAAGAATTATTCAAGCGTGAGAAGAGAAGTTGTTGATCTACTTGGTGTGCCCTAAACTTTCAATCCCTCATAGCAACATTATCATGTTATATGATGGGGTTTGCTTTTTAAATTCCGTTGTGCGCTTAATCATTCTAAGCTTTATTGAAAGCTTTGAAGTTGCTTAAGAGGATTGTCGGTTTAGGGGGAAGCTATTTAAAAGCTTCTACATCAAGTTTATGTGGCATGAATTAGGGGGAAGAAGCTTCTCCTTAACCAGAAGTATATGGATTACTTAGCTCGTGCCGTTACAGTATTTCTACTACAAGTTACTTTAAAGATGAGTCGTTTTGAAGTGAAGACTTGAAGTCAAAGGCCTCAGAAGACATCATCAGCATTGGACGCTTCATGAAAGCTTTTGTTCTTAATCATTATGTACTTGTTAGGAAAAATATTGTAAGGAATTCTACACGTCGTCCCATGGGGGAAGATTGTTGGAAATTCACTTTATGTGATGACATTTAAGAATTCTCATTAGTTATCATAGTCACACACGCATAGACTAGACTAGGAAACGCTGTATAGTTTAAGTGCGTTGTGTTGCTATATATACCCCTCATAGGCTTCCAAAGAGGGGTGTTGATTGTGTTTCATTTCTTGTTTTAATACACTTTTTCTTATTTCACACACAACCTCTCTTTCTCCCAACTCATCCATGGCTTCCACCTTCCACCACCCACCTAGACCACCGGATTAGCTAAAAGCAAATCCACAGATATGTACAACGACACGTGCTCCAATGTCTTGAGTCATATAGAACTTTCATATCCGCTTGAATAAGGCAATCACATCCTTCTCTAATTCCCCAAACGAGGAAAATGAAAAGGGGAGAAAACCATATCCAATGTGTGAACATTTAGTCTCATACTTGACTCGTTTACGATGTGCTGCATCAGCCACCGCAAGACCTGCTACAAAATCAACCATCCCAGTTTGCGTCAAAGAAGAGTACCCTGTCAAATCCACACATACATCAAGCCCTCTGTCCCACGAGTAAATGAAAATTTCTGTTGGACGTAAAGGTTTGTCATGTCCTCCACCAAGCCTAATATCAACTTCCTTACCGGTAGAAATCCCTGACCTAAAACAGATGTCGACAAGGGTATCACATACGACATTATACCGATGTTTAATGCCAGTGATACCTGCATAAGATACAGCATGGTCCTCATAAATATCCCTTGTAAATATCCTAGAACAAGCTGAGCACGGCTTCGGAACAGAAAATAAGGGAACACCTAACCGATAACATAAAATACAACGGTAAGTCTTACCATTCATAGTCTGTCCCAAACCAGAAATTGGAACCACCCTAAGTTAGTCAGAAGTGTAATCCTCCCTTTGAGATTTCCATAAAGCCATCTGTCAAGAAGATAAGGAAAATGTGGATTCTGTAGTTTTGGTAACCGTTGTGAAATATATATCTACCATTTTGTTCATGAGTTTGGGGGCATCGATCTCACCTGGATTACTCAAAAAGTTAGCCTCCATGGATGTATTAAACACACATAAAGCACCATCATAGTTAGGTCCGGGATCTACAATACCCGTATGCTGAAGAAGCTTAGTCTTCAAAGCAACAAACTGTAATCGCAATGCAAGAATTGCATAATACAAAACATCCCCTGCAGAATAGACACCAAGCCCTCCAAATGCAAAAAGGTAAGGTGGAAAGCCTTCATTGACAGTCACCGAACCTGGTCCTGAAGCAGTGACAATATGCTCTCAAGAAGAACGAAGAGCAATGTCGAATGAACGTTGTGCATACTCAAAGAAACGAGGAGGGCATGTGCGCATAGTAAAGTATAGCTTGGAAATACCCGTACAAGAACGAAGAAGCAACAACTCTGTCACACCCCACCATGGCGGAATATGGGGCGCGACGTATGGATATCATCACAACAACAGCGTGTCTATAGAGAGAACTAAATGAAATTGAAATATCATAGATGGCGACACAAATGTCGTGACAATATCCCAACAATGCAGGCGTCTAGGTAAGTAGGTAACAGGCCTACCTCTTACCAAAGACATACAAATAAACAAACATCAAACATATAGGTACCACAAAGTTCACTTAATCAAAACACAAAATAAAATCTAAGAGGAAAGGGATTCCTCCGAATGCAATCCTAGCAGCCTCTATACTCTAGCCACTTATAACATCATCTTGCACAACTACCTCACCTGAAAATGACACTAAAATCTGTCAACATAAAGTTGGTGAGAACATAGGTTTAAGTTATCTAGAACATCATAAGAAACCTTAACATCCGCTGTAAATAAGTTGAAGAAAAACAATTTATAGTAATGGACCATAATGTGATAATCATGTTACATGCATCCACAACAAAACATAAACCAAGTACCGATCACATCTACAATTCACAAAGCACACTATAACAATCAAGAAGTATCCCGTCACACACACAAGAACACACCACACTATCCGGATCTTTCCCACACCACCTGTGGAAGATGAACTATATCCCCGTCGAGATATCTTGCCTCCGAAGAGACGATGCACAAGTACTCAAGACGGATCGTGCCCCACGCTCCACACACATCACAACTGGTCCCATAGACGCCCATACATCTATGTACCAAAGCCAATCACAATCCAAACAAGATTCACATAGCAGAACACGTACCAAAGCACATATGAGAACACATAAGCACGCAAGTCACACAATAACACATTTATGTCCACACATTTTATAACATAGTACTAAATCATGTTAAAGAACATTTCAATCTCCATCCCATACTGGAAAAAAAACATTTAAAAACGTAGCAAAACGGGACTATGAACTCACCTGATTGCTTCTCCAAAGTCCTTGCTCTAGCCCCAAGCTAATAATCCAAAAACACATAAATCAATACATGAACCAACCTCTAAAATGGTTCATCAACCTATGATGGACATCTAACCTCCTCTCATATAAATACCCCATTTATAACTCTAAACACCCCATTACCCTTCCTTAACAAGTCCTTAACTTGGTTAAGTTTAATAACTATCCCGTTCATATTTTACACAAAACAGTCCCAGTTTTTAGGTCTCAAAACTTTAAGTCAAACGTCCACTTAAACATACCCATGGTTTCTGTAAAAGGAATATTCATACCCTTACGTATGTTGGCTAACACCTCCCACTTGCCCTAACCTTAAAGCTACTGTTAAGGCCCTGATATATATATATATACTTTTGTCATTCCAGTTTTCCTGATTTTAAACGTATGAAAAGTTCATTACCATTAGAGGGTCTTACCCTAAACCACAATCTTAGCCCAAGTGCAGATCCTTATTACAATATATAAACCATCTCTCATGTTCGTGAGAAGATCCCAATGCAACCCTAAGTACCCCAAACAACCCAAAACTTAAAAAGAAAACAGGCTGAATTTAAAACTGTTTTGACCTCCGACTGTTGTAACCTATTTTTGACCCACTTCCCGACCTCCAATTTAGTTCTAGTTTCTTGCATTGGAAAGCCACTTCAAATACCTTTTCAGGGGTATGTGGATCGTAAGATAAAAGTTTGTAGAGCTCCCTATATGATCAAAACAATGACCCAAAATTCTGCCCAGTTTTTAAAAAACGGGTTTAACAAAATCAACCTCATTAATTAACCCTAATCCCTCTAATTACAAGCCCTAATTTATGTGATCATCATATTATGATTAATACAACATTAATTTACTGTTTTTATATTAAACCCTAACCCTAATCCATCAATAGATGATTAAACAAACATAAAAACAATTTAATTAAAAAGGGATTTGAAGATTTACCTTGGATTTATGAAAACCCCAAAATTTTATGAAGAACCCTAATTTTTTATATAACTCACGAATTTCCTTTATCTCCAGGAGAAAAATAATGAATTTGGTTTAATATATACATTATATAGGGTATGGGTGAATCCTAGTCCAACCCAAAGCCCACTTACCATAAATCTTTTCTTTTTTTCCTTTTTTTCTCTTCTAAACCGACCTAAACACCATAAAATTCGTTTTTTTCTTTATTTTATTATTAATAAATATCTTATTAATATTACCTTAATTTTCCTTAATTTATTTCAGCTCCTAAAGCATCCAAAACCTCAAAACCGTAAAACTAGTCAGTTTTTACGCGTTTTACCGTAAAAGTCGTAAAATATACACCTTTAAAAAAAATCTCAAATTCTTAAATAAACTTTATAACTAAGTCCTAAATGACAACCATCCCGAAAAATATTCTTTTGGATAATTACCTCACCCGAGACCTCTAAACGCTAAACCGTAAATCCAAAAAAAATACTATTACTATAATACTTATACGTATACGTAAACACCACAATATCACCATTTTCATTTCATAGTCACCACTTGTGAGCTCATGAACATGAAATAACCGTTCCTCGATTTACTTATGAGTACTCTATACTCATAAACGATAACCACACCAACCTCGTTCACACAAAATAAACACGTAAACACACAATTCAAGTAAGCACACATAAAATAACCTAAAAGTAAGACCAAGTGACCAACCCAAAACCACGGTTGTCACATCACTCCCTCCTAATAGAAATCTCGTCCCGAGATTCACTCCCAAACTCAAACTTATTCTCAGCAAACAAACGAGGATGCATATCCCTAATAAAACCTTCACGTTCAAACGTGAACTCAGTTTACACGAAAATAATCTCAACCAACAACACATGAGCCTTAACCGTCCGCGAGGAAACTTATCAAAACCATAAATCAAAACTCATCAAAATATAACCACGTATAATAAGGTCTAAAGAACTCTCAAATTCCTTCCCAACTCATTTCTATGTTAACCCTCCAAGTGTTCATTACCGAAAATTACCCAAAACACGAGTTTAAACCATGTTGTCCGAAAATTAACCTTGAACTCAACACTTGTACAATTAATTCGACCAAGCTACTGACTTCCAATTACGAAACTTTCTGAATATTTGAAAAGTATGTTCCGAGTACATAATTTGAAAAGTATGTTCCGAGTACATAATTTTAGGCTTTTGAATCACCCAAAAACCTTTCAAAACGAATAAGTTATGACCAAAACGATTTTTCTCAAAATCTGCCTAGGCATTAGCGACAGTTTCTGACAGTTAGCGACATATTTTGACAGTTTAGCGACAGTTTCTGCCTACTCCGATTTATACCAAATTAAAAAAAAAGGTTTTTAAACCCTAAAACCCCCCATTAATTACCAAAACTAGAACCTAATTTATTTTAATTCCAGAAAATTAAAACTCTATTAATTACATGATTTAAACATATTTCACTAAATAAGAACAAAATTTTTAACTTAAGAACAATAACTTTAGGTGATCAAAACCAAAATATTTTAAAATAACCGAGTCATGCTTATATGTTAAAGATTTTATATTCCACCTTATTTGAAACATGATCCCGACACTTCCTTATTTCATCGACTACCAACAACATTTTTTTCAATTTGCAAGTTCTTTTTTTTTACCATGTATAACTCGAAACAAAAGACATCGTTACCCCAAAAAGAAATCTCCACCATCTCAAAATCCTTCACGCCAAAAGTACCGTACAAACAAACACGTGAAATGAGGACCCGAGAAATGCGCTACTACAGAAGTTGAACATCTCAAAGAGAAACGAGCTAGCAACCATCCCAAGAATACAACCGGTAAGTAGAAAATAATTTTACATACATAGGCATAAGCGTACATACACTCAAATCCATCCAACATATACTATACAAGCATGTATTAACTCTCTTTCATGCAATCATACTTGAAAGTCCAGTGGTGTTGTGGCACATATATAATTATGTAGGCCTCCATAATTATACATGTTCCCTTTCACCAATGTACTCCCTCCTATGATGACACTTATAAGAAATTAATACTACACATAACACATAATCCAACAACTCACAAGCACATAACCACACAAGATAAGATCCAAAACCCCATGTATTAAAATAACATAGCCAATGCACGAAACACATAAACTCGTAGTCCAGCTGAACCAGCATAGACAAAATTCAAAATGTATAAAGAACATGAAAACATAATTAAGCGAAATCCAACAATGACTAGCGTATACGACCATGGTTCCACCCGCACTAATCAAAACTCGTAAAGAAAATAACATGTAGTTAAGTATGAACTTACTATGGTTCAATTCATACTAGTCAAAATATCGCAATAAATAACATCCAAACACATCAATTACTATAAAATGCACACATACTCCTATGACGCCTATATGCAGGGACCCTTAAGCTATAGACTAGGCTACACGACTAGGCAACCTAATTCTCTATAACCTGTCTCTGATACCATTCTGTCACACCCCACCATGGCGGAATATGGGGCGCGACGTATGGATATCATCACAACAACAGCGTGTCTATAGAGAGAACTAAATGAAATTGAAATATCATAGATGGCGACACAAATGTCGTGACAATATCTCAACAATGCAGGCGTCTAGGTAAGTAGGTAACAGGCCTACCTCTTACCAAAGACATACAAATAAACAAACATCAAACATATAGGTACCACAAAGTTCACTTAATCAAAACACAAAATAAAATCTAAGAGGAAAGGGATTCCTCTGAATGCAATCCTAGCAGCCTCTATACTCTAGCCACTTATAACATCATCTTGCACAACTACCTCACCTGAAAATGACACTAAAATCTGTCAACATAAAGTTGGTGAGAACATAGGTTTAAGTTATCTAGAACATCATAAGAAACCTTAACATCCGCTGTAAATAAGTTGAAGAAAAACAATTTATAGTAATGGACCATAATGTGATAATCATGTTACATGCATCCACAACAAAACATAAACCAAGTACCGATCACATCTACAATTCACAAAGCACACTATAACAATCAAGAAGTATCCCGTCACACACACAAGAACACACCACACTATCCGGATCTTTCCCACACCACCTGTGGAAGATGAACTATATCCCCGTCGAGATATCTTGCCTCCGAAGAGACGATGCACAAGTACTCAAGACGGATCGTGCCCCACGCTCCACACACATCACAACTGGTCCCATAGACGCCCATACATCTATGTACCAAAGCCAATCACAATCCAAACAAGATTCACATAGCAGAACACGTACCAAAGCACATATGAGAACACATAAGCACGCAAGTCACACAATAACACATTTATGTCCACACATTTTATAACATAGTACTAAATCATGTTAAAGAACATTTTAATCTCCATCCCATACTGGAAAAAAAACATTTAAAAACGTAGCAAAACGGGACTATGAACTCACCTGATTGCTTCTCCAAAGTCCTTGCTCTAGCCCCAAGCTAATAATCCAAAAACACATAAATCAATACATGAACCAACCTCTAAAATGGTTCATCAACCTATGATGGACATCTAACCTCCTCTCATATAAATACCCCATTTATAACTCTAAACACCCCATTACCCTTCCTTAACAAGTCCTTAACTTGGTTAAGTTTAATAACTATCCCGTTCATATTTTACACAAAACAGTCCCAATTTTTAGGTCTCAAAACTTTAAGTCAAACGTCCACTTAAACATACCCATGGTTTCTGTAAAAGGAATATTCATACCCTTACATATGTTGGCTAACACCTCCCACTTGACCTAACCTTAAAGCTACTGTTAAGGCCCTGATATATATATATATACTTTTGTCATTCCAGTTTTCCTGATTTTAAACGTATGAAAAGTTCATTACCATTAGAGGGTCTTACCCTAAACCACAATCTTAGCCCAAGTGTAGATCCTTATTACAATATATAAACCATCTCCCATGTTCGTGAGAAGATCCCAATGCAACCCTAGGTACCCCAAACAACCCAAAACTTAAAAAGAAAACAGGCTGAATTTAAAACTGTTTTGACCCCCGACTGTTGTAACCTATTTTTGACCCACTTCCCGACCTCTAATTTAGTTCTAGTTTCTTGCATTGGAAATCCACTTCAAATACCTTTTCAGGGGTATGTGGATCGTAAGATAAAAGTTTGTAGAGCTCCCTATATGATCAAAACAATGACCCAAAATTCTGCCCAGTTTTTAAAAAACGGGTTTAACAAAATCAACCTCATTAATTAACCCTAATCCCTCTAATTACAAGCCCTAATTTATGTAATCATCATATTATGATTAATACAACATTAATTTACTGTTTTTATATTAAACCCTAACCCTAATCCATCAATAGATGATTAAATAAACATAAAAACAATTTAATTAAAAAGGGATTTGAAGATTTACCTTGGATTTATGAAAACCCCAAAATTTTATGAAGAACCCTAATTTTTTATATAACTCACGAATTTCCTTTATCTCCAGGAGAAAAATAATGAATTTGGTTTAATATATACATTATATAGGGTATGGGTGAATCCTAGTCCAACCCAAAGCCCACTTACCATAAATCTTTTCTTTTTTTCCTTTTTTTTCTCTTCTAAACCGACCTAAACACCATAAAATTCGTTTTTTTCTTTATTTTATTATTAATAAATATCTTATTAATATTACCTTAATTTTCCTTAATTTATTTCAGCTCCTAAAGCCTCCAAAACCTCAAAACCGTAAAACTAGTCAGTTTTTACGCGTTTTACCGTAAAAGTCGTAAAATATACACTTTTAAAAAAAATCTCAAATTCTTAAATAAACTTTATAACTAAGTCCTAAATGACTTAAAACCATCCCGAAAAATATTCTTTTGGATAATTACCTCACCCGAGACCTCTAAACGTTAAACCGTAAATCCAAAAAAAATACTATTACTATAATACTTATACGTATACGTAAACACCATAATATCACCATTTTCATTTCATAGTCACCACTTGTGAGCTCATGAACATGAAATAACCGTTCCTCGATTTACTTATGAGTACTCTATACTCATAAACGATAACCACACCAACCTCGTTCACACAAAATAAACACGTAAACACACAATTCAAGTAAGCACACATAAAATAACTTAAAAGTAAGACCAAGTGACCAACCCAAAACCACGGTTGTCACAACTCACACTAAGGATCATTGATTTTAACAACGGC